>CM053034.1:153973704-154468704 GCA_028564925.1 Lithobates sylvaticus
TAAAAGAAATTGAATAAGAAAATTGTATAAATGCATTGCCATTATATTTATATTGTGTTCCCAAGCAGTAATGAAAGTTGGGGGGTTGAGAACCCTATATTAAAAGACATTGTTGCTTAAAAATATTTAGCAATTGTATCAAAGCAAATGTGCAGTTATTTTTGCTGACAACATATCATCCCATTATGGGATAAAGTAGTCATTGTCTGAGGACAAGGGTTCCCCCTAGTGGCAAGGCTGCGTACAGCTTTATAAAGATAGAAAAAGCCTTAGTAATTCCCCAGCTATATTTGGCATAGCATTACCTGGCATTTATAAAAGGATAATTAATCCAAGAAAGGCAATGTTTTTTGTTTCTGTGTCACGATTTTGTTTTCACTCCCACATTCCTACCAATTCACTGAGTGTGATATTCCTACACAAATCTGGAAGCATTGCCTACAGACATGTTAAATCAGCATTCTGATGACTTAAGCTATTCATCCATGTAATGAAATAATTGGCTAACCTGACTCAGAAATCGGTGTCTGGATCTTCAAAAGATTTATCCATACAATTGGATAGCCTAATCTTGAAGATCCAGACACTGGCACTCTATCCAAACTTTGTGTGGGGGGGGAGATGTGACCAAAGGCAGATGGTATGCAGATCTACATGCAGATGTGGTCATTAAAAGGGAAAATGCAGTGTATTTTCAGGGACTGCATATTATAGCAGTGTATAGTTTAGATCATTTTTGGTGTGCCTTGCTCATTTCTACATGCCTGCTCATCCTTATTCTTTGTAACTGCACAGAATACATAGATTTGTAGCAGCCTCACTGTAAGCAATCCCTGCTTAAAGCGAACCTTACGTCATTTTTTTCATCTTTCCATCTATTAAATCTTCTGCCCTAGTTGATTTAAAGTGGTGCCCCCCCCCCCCCCCCCCAAAAAATAGCTTAAAATTCCTAAAAAAAAAAAAATGTAAAAAAAAAAATTGGATTTTTTTTTTTAACTCACCTCTAAATGCCTGTTGCTAGTGGGTCCTTTGTAGTCTGCCTCCTTCAGTGCCCGGGCTGGTGACATCACTTCCCCTCAGCGCAGTCAGTCATCTGGGACACGTGACAGGTCCCAGATGACTGCTCACGCATGTGCAGTGGGTGGCTTCACAGCCGGGTGCCCACAGTAAGAATGCCGGCGCCGCCAGCGGGGGAAAGAGGGGAGCTTCGTTCCCCTGCATTGCTGGACCCTGGGACAGGTAAGTGTCCGATTATTAAAAGTCAGCAGCTGCAGTATTTGTAGCTGCTGACTTTCACATTTTTGTTTTAAGGGGCACTTTAACTTTGGATAGTAAAATAAATATATTTTTCTGCCAGTAAATACCTTATACAGCCCACTTCCCGTTTCTTGTCTGAAAAAAAGCCTAGGCTTATAAAATCATGCACAGCTCTCACTCTTGTGAGAGCTTGCCAGGAAGGGGGTGGGGGGAGCCATAAGGTGGGCCAATGAGAGCTGCAGAGCTGGAAGTGTGCCTCTGTGTAAATCCAGGAAGTGAACAGGCAACAGCTTCGGCTGCCCACAGTTAAAATGATTGCAGCCAGACTCAGTGGAGGGAGATTTGTGCAGCATAGAATCACTGTATAAATAAATAATAATAATATGCAGTGGTTAGAGGGAAGCTTCAGAATGGCAAAAATGTTTTGCCAAACTGCAGTTCCTCTAACAAATGTGAGTGTATGTGGCACAGGGTAGAGAGTTGCGCACAGTAGGTCAATATTACTCCTCAGCAGAGCAGGTGGAGGTGTCCTCCAACCACCTGTCTCATATTTAGTTTTATTTAGTCGGGCAGACTCTATGTGAAAAAAACAATACTTTGTTTGCAGGGGGGGGGGGGGGGCATTTATGGCCCTAATCCACTGCTGGATAGTAGGGGTGCAACGGATCGTCACCGATCCGTGATTCGAACGGGTCACCCTGTTCGGATCAGCACACCCAGTGACCCAAGGAGCGCTCTGCGGCCTCGGCCCTAGGAAAGGCCGCGGCTTCGGCCTAGCTCCGGAGCGGCGGCCATCTTGGTACACCTGGCAGCTGTTTACAATGTGATCGCTCCGTCAAATGACAGAGCGATCACTTGTAAACAAACTCGGCCTTACCCAGCCAGTACTCGGCCATACCCAGCCAGTACTCGACCATACCCAGCCAGTACTCGGCCATACCCAGCCAGTACTCGGCCATACCCAGCCAGTACTCGGCCATACCCAGCCAGTACTCGGCCATACCCAGCCAATACTCGGCCATACCCAGCCAATACTCGGCCATACCCAGCCAATACTCGGACAATACTACAGTGGGGACTATATGGTGGTGGAATTTTAACAGGTTTTTGCAAATTCAATTATTATTTGCTGATCCGAAAAATTATCCGATCCGTGACTCTGATCCGAGGAACGATCCGATCCGTGAGTTTTTTGATCCGTTGCACCCCTACTGGATAGTGGGGGGGCGACTCTTTGACCCGGGGCCTTGCTATTTGTTGGATCCTGGCCAAGAACAGACTCTTGCAAAAAAAATTTGGATACTTTTCCTCCTCAGGAAAGGAGAGGAGACCTGGTAAACACTGACGGGGGCATCGAGTCAGAGGGGAACCCATGCGGTCATGTAGGAAGTTAACCACCTGTGACCAATGTTCTTGAAGGGAGAGACAGGACCATATCAGGTGATGGAATGTTCCCCCCTGGGTCTCCACATTTAGGGCAAGCCGGGCTGTGTTGCGGCTTATATTTAAAAAGGCGAATCGGTGTTAGGTAGGATCTGTGGAGAATGTAAAAATGAGTAAGGCGATCAGACAACTTAGGGACACTCATTTACAAGAAGCCAGCACCTCTTCCCAGTCAGTTTTCTATTATTTTTAAATCTGCAGCTTTCACTAAAATGATAAAACCTGGTAAACTGTCATAAATGTCCTTACACAAGCGCTGCTAGAAGGAGACAACACCAGCTCTATGTTTCCCTGTTGTCACTCGGTAATGGCACATAAGTGTTGCAGTCACAACTTAATTTTTTTAACGGACTTAGGCTTAAAATAAATGCATAATGAATACAGAGCTGCATTAATATGTGGCTTTTAGAACTTTCCAGAGTTTAGCTTTAAGGAGACCCTGTCACTAACATTATTGATTTCCCTTTGTTTTTACCTGAACTGTTTCAAACATTTACTTACAACATTTTTCCTGAAGTTTCTCTGAACTTGCTAAGGAAAAAACACTTCCTGCTTGCAAGTCACAATCTTCTCCTATTCTGAGTGTCTAATCGCCGTCTGCGCTACCCAGGTAAATAGCATGCCTAATACACATATAATCTTAAGGGAAGAATGCTGCTGAAAGAAATGATCTGGTGACAGACCTCTTGAATGTTTCTTATAAACTTGAAAGGATTAGCTAAATGTAAATGATCTCATGAAAATGTGTTAGTATGTGGGTAAAAATGTTTAGATTATATATATATATATATATTTTTTTTTTTTTTATTATATATATATATATATATATATATATATATATATATATATATATATATTTATATTAATATATATATTTTTTATTAATTAATATATATATATATTATTAATATATATATACACATATATTTACACATATATATATATATATATATATATATATATATAAACACACACACACACACACACACACACACAACCCCTGGCAAAAGAGTATGGAACCACCACTCTTGGAAAATGTTCATCCAAATTGTTTAATTGTGTAAAAAAAAAAAAAAAAAAAAAAAAGTAAAATCACAGACATGCCTCAAAACTATTTTCAGTTAACATTCCACTCTTCTTGCTTTAAGAAACACTTAAAAAAAAAAAAAAAAAAAAAAAGAAAGAAAACTAGTCAGTTGCAACTGTTTTTGCAGATCAAGCAGAGGAAAAAAAATATGGAATCTCTCAATTCTGAGGAAATTCGCCTATCGAGATTTTTAAGTGTCATAGTTTGTCGCAATTCCACGTGCGAGCGCAATTTTGAAGCAGGACATGTTGGGTATCAATTTACTCGGCGTGACATCATATTTCACAATATAAAAAAAAAAAGAAAAAAAAAATGGGCTGACAGTTTTCTTATTTTTATTTTATTCAAAAGGGTGGATTTTTTCCCAAAAAAATTGCAATTGTAAGACTGTTGCGCAAATACGGTGTGAAATAAAAGTATTGCAACGACTGCCATTTTGTTCTCTAGGATGTCTGAAAAAAATATATATAATGTTTGAGGGTTCTAAGTAATTTTCGAGCAAAAAAAAATAAAAAGATTTTAACGAGCAAAAAAAAAAAAAAAAAAAAAAGTGCAAAAAATAGGCCTGGTCCTTAAGTTAATCTTCAATAAATGCACAAGTTTATATTGAGATTTTGGCCATTTTTCTTATTCCAACAATTAAAGGGATGTTTGGTGATAACAACATAATTTTTCTGCTTGATCTGCAAAGAGAGTTGCAACTGACTACAGTTTTCCTTTTTTTCACCGTTTCTTAAAACCAAAAGGTTGGAATGTTAAATGAAAATAGTTTTGAGGCAGGTCTGTTTTTTTTTTTTTTTTTCTCTACACAATTAAATGAACATTTTTCCAAGAATGGCGAATCCATACTTTTTGCCAGGGGTTGTGTGTAAAAATAAAAAAACAAATTACATATATATATATATTTTTTCCTAGTTCTATTTGTACATGTGTGGCAGCCATATTTATTCATTAGACAGCGGGATCTGCTGCCTGCTTTTCTTACTTACTGGGTCTGCGATTGAAAATAGTTCAAAAAACAGGTCCTCTTGATGGAGAGATCTGTCCTCTGGCCTCCAAACCATCTGATCAAAACTGATAAACAGATTCTCCAGATGCTTTACAAGCTGGTAACAACCTGTGAACAAACTGACTCTGTAAAAGCTTCAGACTTGACCACTCACATCATTACCGCGCCCCCCGATGGGACGGGAGAGCCAATTAAAAAAAGGGGAGGGGGGGACCCATTTTCACCAACTGTAAAAGTGATCAAGTGGCTGTATAGTTGCTCGGATTGCTTTTACTTTGTAGGAAATCGCTGGCCCAAAAAAATGATATCTTGATCATTGCTTCAGCGACGACTGAGATATCACTCTTTCCATCTGAGGACGTAAATATGTACCACGGATAAGAAGCGGTTAAAGACAGGTGACGCATGTGCTTCCCCTTATAATGGTAGGGAAAAAAAGCTTTTCATTTTCGACATGCACTGGCTACTAAGCCCCTTGTTCAGTCCTATTTCAGTATTATGATTATATAGGAAGTTACCAATCTCAATTTAACAAAGACTACAAATAAAGTTTTTTTGAAAAAAAAAAAAAATACATGGTTTATTTATAGACCACAAACCGCAAAATTAATTTTCAACTCTTTGAAAAAAAAAAAATATTACTGTCCTTTAGAGAAGCTGATTGAAGATCTGCTTGTGGGTTCTCCAAAAGGAAATATAGAGCATGGTAGTTTGACCTTCAGATCTAGAAATCTCATGCTGTGCAGAGGAGAGAGAATCCAATGCTGAAGTGGCTACAAAAGGAATGTATTACAACCCAAACCATTCATTAAGTCCTCCTCTGCGTGGATCATTACGCTGGCGCTGTTTCTCATTCTCCATGAATTCTAATTGGATCTCATCAAATGAACCTGACTCAATAATGTCTTTCGTCTCTGGAAAAAGATCTGGGAACTGGAAGGTCTGTCCTTGGCCCTGCAGAAATGGGGAAAAAAAAGTGTTCGGTTCAGAGGTGTTCAAAATAGCCAAGATGTTCTCAACAAACGAATTATGCAATGTAATGGTATTACAACACAGCTCATGTCAGAAATTAAACCATGCCATGGACAATGGGTGCCAAGTGGCTGAGCACATGAAAACGACCAGTCACAGTAGTAATCCAGCCACACTGATGTCACGGTCTCACAGTATGGGCGCTGGGAGGAAAAACAAAGCAGCAGCACAGGCTGAGATGGTTAACATATCAGGATCACAGGCAGATCATAGGAAATATTAAAGCTCTGAATCAGACATTTCTAACTCAATCCAGGAAGAATGTCTGTTATAAACACTTACTGCATTACAATACAACCCTCGTTTTCAAAGCTCAGAACATTTGAGTCACCAAACATGTGTTGTTGACTCTTGGGAACAGACATGCAGCCTTTGGAGAGCTAACATCACAAAAATCATCACCAGATTCTAGAAGACAGACACTGGATAACCAGTAATAAAGATAGCCCATGGATAACTCAAGGTCCAAGACACAGGTGTGGATTTACTAAAACTGGAGAGTGCAAAATATGGTGCAGCTGTGCATGGTAGCCAATCAGCTTCCAACATCAGCTTGTTCAATTAAAGCCGAGGTCCGCCCACCCCTGCAAAAATTAAAAGCCAGCAGCTACACATACTGTAGCTGCTGGCTTTTAAGAATAAGACACTTATCTGTCCTGGAGTCCAGCGATGTTGGCACCGCAGCTGATGTTTCCATCAGCTGCCGGGTGCTGCCGCCACCATTGCCAGGGACCCAGTATTAAAACATTACAGCTTCGCTACTGCGCATGCACAAGGCACCGCTGCGCTCTCCTACTGGCCCAGCGGCAGGGGATGGAGGAGGGAGCTGAGCTGCTGACACAATTCGCTGCGGCCCAGTCAAAGACAGGTATCCGCTCCCACTCTCGCCACCGAATGTGGCACCAGAGGGGGGGGGGGGGGGGGGGGGGGGGGACGACGACAAATGAGCAGAAGTACCTCTTTTGGGTGGAACTCTGCTTTAAGCTTTGTCAAAAAAAAAACTGGAAGCAGATTGGTTTTTATTTACAGAGCTGTACCAGATTGTGCACTCTCCAGTTTTATTAAATCAACCCCAGTCTCTCTTTTCTGGCCCCTAAGGAATTCCTCCTCTTAAGGCTACTTTCACACTAAGGCAGTTTTCAGGCATTTTAGCGCTAAAAATAGTGCCTGTAAAGCGCCTGAAAACTGCCTCTCATGCCTCCCCAGTATGAAAGCCCAAGTGCTTTCACACTGGGGTGGTGCACTTGCGGGACAGGAAAAAAAGGTCATCCAAGCAGCATCTTTGGGGCGGTGTATGGGCACTGTATACAGTGCTTCTAAAACGGCCCCTGCCCATTGGAATGAATGGGCAGCGCTTCGATAGTGCCGCAGCACAGGCGCTTTTAACCCCCTCTTGGTGGTTAAAAGCTCCCCGCTAGTAGACAAAAAGCGGTAAAGTGCCACTAAAACTAGCAGCGCTTTACTACTAATAGCCCCCCTGCCCCACTGTGGGAGAAGCCATAGCAGGAGATTTTGGTTCCTGCTAGTTGGCCTCTTACAGCTTGTAGGGTTATCTAGGCTTTATGATGCAAGGGACAACTGCTCTTCTCAATGCTTTGTCTCTGGCGGTTATCAACAGGCAAATACAGCTTTAAGCAAGGTCCACCTTGGAAAAATAACCCAGGCTTTGACGCAGACTAAAGTCAGACGAGTTAACAAATACTTACCTCAGAGCTGCAAAAAGCAGGACCTGTTGGGTTTTGGTTTTGAGTCACGTAACTTCAAGCTAGAATGTTAGTTCATGTGACCCTCAGGTGACACCCATGAGCTCCATGTTCACTTTTGATCAAGGTACTGCAAGGTACTGCGGACACCAGTGTTCCTGGACAGTCTGCTGTGGTTCCAGAGCACCCGACCTGGATTGCTGCAAACCCTTGATACCAAGGCAAGCTAGGTGCAGGTTAGTTAATATAGGGCACTTTCACCCCCTTCCTGCCCAGGAACATTTTCATCTTTCAGCACTCATACAGTTTGAATGACAAATATCGCGGTCATACAACACTGCACCCAAATTACATTTTTATAATTTTGTTCACACAAATAGAGCTTTCATTTGGTGGTATTTAAATCACTCCTGGGTTTTTTGTTTTTTTTCCAACTAAAATAAATAAAAAACAAAACAAACCACATTTTTATAACATTTTGCAAATAATAAATCTTTCTACATAAATTTAGGCCAAAATGTATTCTGCTACATTTCTTTGGTAAAAATAACCCAAATTGGTGTATATTATTTAGTCTGTAGGAAAGTTATAGAGTCCACAAACTATGGTATATACATGAAAAATCGAACAATCCGGATGTACCAACGGCCCAACTCATTTCTGAAGGCCCAAAAATGGCAGTACAAATCTCCCCCAAACGTATTTAGTAAGAGGCATGGCGAGTTTTTTGAATTTGTAATTTTTTTGGTTAAAGTATTTTTATTTTTTACATACGGTCACCAGTGCAGTACACTGTTGTCATTACTGGTGGGGTGGGGACACTAACATTGTACTACTCTGAGAAGGTGATCTGGATTTTTTGTTTTATAAATCGCTTATTACAGTGATATTCACTGTTACAAACAACCATTTTTTCTGAATGAAATTGATTAATTCAGTGTGTATGGTTGTGATTAGCTGTGATTGGCCACAGTCAATCACATCATACAGATGGGCTGTGACTGGCCCTTTCTGTACCATGTGATCACTGTGACTAAACACAGCGAGCAACACAATAGTACACAATGAATGACATAAATGGAAGCCATCCATTGTGTACAATTGTCATGTGATCTGCTGTGATTGATCACAGCGATAACATAGTACCATCAGCGGCCAGTACAGTGATCTGTCATCGGCTGTGTCCAGTGAACACAGTGGGTGAGAAATTCACCGAAACACGACCATGATGCCCGCACAAGGCACGTTTTTATGGAGGATGTTATATGATGTCCACTCAGATCTAGAGAGGTCCGGCCCGGCTGTCATAGGCTGGGCAGGAACTGGTTAATCTAGTCCCAAGTTGTGCATTTCAAGCCCAAGAAAATCTATACTGAGAGAACTGGTTAGGCTGTCAATGTGGACCAATCTCTTGCCTGGTTATCAAGTTAATTCTCTGTCTTCAGTACTTTGAAAAGCTGTAGCTGTCGATTTATTAAAAATCAGGTACCTATCAGCCTTGAGTTCCAGTGCTGTCTTCCTGTCGGTTCTTTTTTAAAAAGTCAGCAGCTGCAGTATTTGTAGCTGCTGGCTTTTATTAAAAATCAGGTACCTATCAGCCTTGAGTTCCAGTGCTGTCTTCCTGTCGGTTCTCTCACTGCTGAGGGTCCCCGGCAATGCCATTTTGGATTTGACAGCTACCTGTGACTTCCCAAGGAATCACACCCCGCAGTGCAGCAAAAGTAGCCCTAGTGCCTCCTGGGACATGTAACGTGTCCTAGGAAGCTGAAGGCTCCTCTAGGCAAGAACTGAAAAATTGGGATATGTTACCTGTCAAAAAATTATACACCTCAAAAGTGTTAGGGGCGAGGGTGGGGAGGAGGATAAGAGAAGGTTTGTTTTAAGTTTGCATCCCAATAATGACGTTTCCATATGGCAGCAACCCCAAGTTACAGGGGGCTCAAGGTACTTGATATGACATCTTGTCAGAAATCCAGTGTTTGCTGGGCTCTCTGCATGCATTTTCTTAAAAAAAAAAAACACTATTTAGCCCTCCCGTTCTCATCTTGGACTACAATTCAATTTGTCTTCTTATCCACAGCATAGGGACTGAGGCCAAGTACTTTAGCAAGACATTCTTTAAGGCTGATGACAGTCAGTCCATAAAAATGCATCAAACATGGCCAGACACCACAGCATGTTAATTTTCTGCTGTCAGCACTCTTTACTTTGCATATAAAACAGCCTGCAGCAGGCATAAGGATGGAAAATGCACCTTATTTTGAAGCCGTTGTGTACAGGACAGATGGCAGCCTTATTAACTTATTTTAATAAAAGGAAACACCCCTAGAATACAAACAAAAACTGAGGACATATTGGTTTAAAAAAGGTATAAGGGACAGAACTTACCAGCTGAACATAGGCCACCTTGTAATCTGGCCGCTTCACTCGTTGATTCAGATGGTTTCTTTTTCGGTTGCTGCCTAAAATTCAGTGCTTGCATTAGTTACTAAATAATAACTTAGTCTAATTTGCATACAGCCTGCCATGTCACTTACCAAACTGGATGCGAGTGCGCACACATGCCACTGGTACATTGTATATACTCTGCAGATAGTTCTGGACATCAAACTTTGTCATTCTGTAGAGAGAAAACAACATGACATGATAAGAATACATTGCCATATATTTCCTCAAAAACACAAAAAGTACCACATATGATATTTTATAGGGAAGAGGGGGCAGAAAATAAACATTTTCAATCTTGACACAAATCAGGGAAACATTATAAACTTGTGGCACAATCCAGGGAACACTGCAACTATCAGTTTAGAATGCAGACATAACCATCTCCTGAAATCCTAAAAAGTTCTTTTAAACGCCAATAACATGCACATGGCTAATGCAATGGCGTTAGTCATATGACCCATGGCAAAGATTGACTTTTATTCGTCCCCTTCAGAGATTACACAAACCATGCCACATAATTAGGTTTTGCTTTAACAGCATTTGAGGAGAGATTGCAAGACTGATTAAAACTAGAATGACCAAATCCTTGGTTCTGTACATCTTTCAACTGCCACAGACGGACGGTTAATGCCTACACCATGGGTAAAGATGTAGCCCGCAGCAAGCAAGCTACCAAAACAGCTGAGCTGTTGTAGAGGGCAACAACTCCAAGTCTACTTTCCCTGAGCTGTGTACTTTTCTTTACCTGAAGTCAGAAAATGCTGCACCACGAGGGTAACATAAAACAGACTTAATTCAAAACATAAGCCATCAACTCACTGCTGAAAGGCGCATGGCTAAAAGCCTGTGGCTGCAAGCTTGACACTGGACTCTGCTGGAGAGCCAAAGACAAACTTTGTTATGCATTTTTGTGGTTTTTATGTAAAAGAACGATCCTGTAAAAGAATTTGTTTTCTTGGTGTCTCTCAAAACAGAAACCTGAACAATCTCTCTAAAGAAACCATTTCCTTGTGTATACAGTGACTAAAGAGATACAGGATGGTGATAGATAGATAGATAGATAGATAGATAGATTTTATATATATATATCTATCTATCTATATATATGCTCATGCCTGCTGATCAGATATACCTAAGCTGATCACATTGAGGGTACTTGCCATGAGCAGAGGCACTTCCCTGCAGTAAAGTGATCACAGCCCATCAATGATTGTGTCTCTACAAAAGCCCCATTCCTTAATCAGTAACAAGCCAAGAGGAAAATACTGACACGTGTGAAATTAATAAATCGGGAGGTATGGCAGAGGAGAACAAAAGGGTGTTTACTGAATGTTTTTGTGACTGCAAGCTAACCAGCATTTGCCAGTACAGTCTAGAAGCCAGTAAACTATTTTAGCTTCAAAAGACAGTTAAACTGGTTCTAAAGAGGAATTCCGCCCCCCCCCCCCCAAATACTGTAGCTGCTGACTTTTAATATTAGGACACTTACCTGTCTATCGATCCCACGATGTCAGCACCCCCTTCGATTTTTCGATCGGCTCTCGGGTGCTGCCCCTCCCATTGGTAAATAGGCAAACCGTCAGTGAAGCCTTTCAGTGAACAGCTGGTTCCCTACTGCGCATGCATGAAGCACGCTGCGCTTTCTAACTGGCTAGACGGTGGAGGAAGAGGGGGGCCGAGGTCGCCATGGTCTCCTGGAAGTGGGTGGAGGGTACCTGTCAAAAACAGGTGCTGAATCCACCCGAAAGGTGCCAAAAGGTAGCACCAGGGGGGTGGGGGGTGGGGTCGAGAGCCGACACAGAAGGCTTTTCATCTTAATGCATTAAGATAAAAAAAAACTTCTGCTTTTACAACCCCTTTAACAACCACTGTGAGGAGGAAGAAAGGGTCTGGCGATGTGTGTGTGCACGTGTGTGGGGCGGGGGTGGTGTGAAGAGTAGAAAACCCAAGATTATATTTCTCTGTATCTGCTGCATATTTTCCCTCTCATCGTGTCTTGTAAAATTGTTGTCAGAATTATACTTTTTTGCCAAGCCCCAGACATCAGTAAAAACCCAACAGGTTCTAATCCTTTCCCACTCTAGCCATCTAAAAAGTTATGCTTATTCTTACCCCTACATCAAGCCCTTGGCCTGGTCACATCTTCTAGGCAGGGGATTTTCCCCAGCACCATATCGACTACAGGGCACAGGTCCTACCATAGATATAAGAAGCCCACCATGTCGTTTGCTTAGTTTACTGCTACATTTCTCATGTGCCCCTCCCATTGAAGATTCAAGTCCATGCCTTCCTTGTCCTTTTGAAAAAAAAAAATGTTTTTGGCTTACACTTTAACCACTTAAGGACCGCCTCCTGCACATTTACAAAAACATATTTGGGAAGCACTCACCAATGGTGCTGCCATAAGACCAACAAGCAATAGCGAACATATTACAGCGCACACATTCAAGAATGATGTTTCCTGCAGAGCTAGTTAAAGTGGAAGTAAACCCTCCTATCATTTTCAGCCAAGGAAGCTGCCATCTTTGCCTCTGTTTAATCTTCAACTGCCACAGTGCTGCACATGTGATCCGTTATGACACCAGCCATTGGATGGTTTGACTGTTTGGTTGAGAGCACAGCCAATGTGCAGTTAGCATTCCCGGCATGCCTTTTTTTTTTTAGACTGTTAAATCGATGGGTTTACTTCCGCTTTAAAAACACCTGAACATATTCAAAAAAATACGGGGTTTGGTCACACTATATGGTTATATAGTGCTAAGCCCACTTACTGCGACAAAGTACCCTGAATTAGTGGGTCCTACCCTAGTAATAGAATGAAAGATCCTGCGTCTCATGGTTTGGCTCCCATGGTTGAGACGCAGGATCTTTCATTCTATTACTAGGGTAGAAGAATATGTATCAGCCTAAACTGAGGAAAAAAAATGTTTTTTTCGATATTTTTTGGGGATATTTATTATAGCAAAAAGTATTGCATATTTATTTTATTTTTTTTAAAAAATAATGCATTTTTTTTTTTAAAAAAATAATGCATTTTTTTTTTTAAAAAAATATTGATTTTTTTTTCAAAAAATAATGCATTTTTTTTTCAAAATTGTCACTCTATTGTCAGTTAAAGCGACGCAGTGCCGAAATCGCAAAAAGGGGCCTGGTCCTTTGGCTGCAAATTGGTCTGGGGCTTAAGTGGTTAAAGCCCAGGTTCACACTGCTGCAGGTTATAAATCGTTTCAAACCGGCAACGCAGTCAGACTTCGGGGGCGATTTGACAGATATCTATGTGGGTTCCTGCACAGATGTCTATTCAAATCGCCCCCGAAGTTGCCAAAAGTAGTACAGAAACTACTTTTGGGAATCAGTGCAGCGCCACATCGATTCGGACGGTGCCATTGCCAGCAATAGTCGCCAATTTGCCATGTAAAATCGGCCCAATGTGAACGTGGGCCAAAGCTGGATTTCAGGCAGATAAAAATGTCACAAATTAACGAAGCAGGTTTGCTGCAGTACAAGACGCATACAGCTAGAAGGAGAAAGCAGACAGAGAGCGAGAGATAAGCTCATCAGGGTGCTGCTTCTCCTTTCATGTTCCAGTCATAGCATGGGGAGGAGACCTGTGAAACTGCAATAGAGAAGGAGCAGGTCCCATTTCCTGCAAGACAGAGCTGTGCAAATCCCAGGAATAGATGAACAGAAGTACAAATCCTTTTGGAAGAGAAAAAAGCTCTCATGGATCACACCTGCGTTTCTAGTTTGCCTGTAGTTTAGCTATATTATATGGCAGCATATGTTTCCCTACGGTTTAAAAACCCCTCCAGCTTCTAGACTGTAATCAAAGTCTCTAGAATTCTAAAAGATCCCCTCCACTCACTCCAGATGGAGATTGTCAGAGTAGATGTATATGCTTACTCAATAGGAATACGGAATTGCACCGTATCTGAGGGCTGCTCTTTGCCAGGTCTGACCAGGGTCATGAAGAAGTTTGTGCGGAACACACGTAGCTGTGGATTTCCAAGCTGATAAAGCGGATATCTAGAATGGCAGAAGAATAAAAATACATTAAAATCAGAAAAACGAACAGGGCAAATACAAAAAAAAAAAAAAAAAATCACATTTTGTTGATCTGTTCATTTAATTTGTTATATACGTCACATACATTTCTAAAATGTTTATCCACTAATTTTAGTAGCTTCTCCTGCTCTCCACTGGCGTAATTCAGATAACCGCCATCACAGAAAATAAGTGGGATTCCAGATACTCACCCTGCTTATATGGTCCATTACGAGGGATGAGTGAGGTATAGATTTATGAAAGTTAAAATAAAAAATAAAAAAACCTCTAGGGTTCATTCACAGGGGTGCTCAGCCTCACAGCAACAGCAAATTGCATGCTCATGTTTTTGTACGCAGTGCAGGCAGTTCAATTAAATGCAGATTAGATGTATGGACTCGCCCGCACAGCAATTTGACAGGTACACAGGAATGGGTACACAGGAATGGGTACACACAGCCCCCAATGCAAAGCCTGTGCTCCCTGCGTACAAGTCAAATTCAGCTGTGCAGGTGAGTTCCTAAAGCCAATGCGCTTCCATCCACTACTTGCATTTGAAAAATACATTTAAGGCCCCTTTCACACTGACGGACCGTTCAGATCCGCCTCTCAGTTTTGACGGTGGACCTGAACGGGCGCTCCATGGAGGAAATTAACAAAATTTCTTTCTGCGAGAACTTTGGGGATACCTGTCCCCAAAATTCCTCAAAAAACCGGAACTAAAATAGGAAACCCCGGTGGGGAAATAGATCGGAGGATGGTGGTAAGGGGGAGGGGAAGGTTGGGTGGTGGGGGGGATGCTGGTGGGGTTGTGTGTTTTTTTTTTTTTTTTGGGTAGTTATGGCGGGGAACCCCGGGACCACCCATGCAGCCAACGGCCTCCCTCCCTAATAGGGAGGGACTGGAGGGCGGGAGACCCCGCGGCAGACCGCCAGATACGGTGGTTTCACCCCTAGAAGCGCAGTGGACATGAGTACTCGCTAAGGGACACCTCTGTGCACAAATGGTCGAAATCCGACCAGGGGAGCAGGAGGGGGGAGGGTGGAGGGGGGTGGAGGGAAAAGGGGTGGGAGAAGGGAAGGATGGGGAAGGGGGGAAGGGGGGGGGGAGTTGGATACCCGCCGTAATCAGTTTTGACGGTGGACCTGAACGGGCGATCCATGCTCGTCTATGGGGCAACGGATGTCAGCAGAGACATGTCCGCTGACATCTGACCCGGTCCGATCCGCCAAAAGCAGACGGATGGCTCTACGTCCGGATCCGTCGCTGGCGGATCGGATCGGGTGAGATCTGATGAAAAACGGACACGCTGTCCGTTTTCATCCGATCTCTCCATAGAGACCAGCGGCACTCGACAAGCCCCTCCCTGCTCAGTGAGCAGAGAGGGACCTGTCATCCGCAAGGGGCCTTAAGCTGAACCCAAACTAAAAACAAATAAAATAAAAATAAAATAATGACCCTTTTTTTGTTTTGTTTTTGCATCGGGAACCATTTAAAATCACTTTACTTACCTCCTCCCTTGTTCCTCTTTTTCCCGGGACCAGTCCCTCCGAAGTCTCTTGTCTGCAGCCATCTGTCTGCCAGTTACACTCTGATGTCAGTAAGTACAATGCAGGACCAGCAGTCTTATATTGTAAGTGAGGACACTGAAAGGCCTCCCACAACCCAGAGCTCTGGAAGGAAGAGGAGAGCATCGGCTGCTGTATTTTGAATTTCCCCAGAGTTCAGCCTTAAAGCGTTTGTTACTCCAACACTTCATTCATTCTGGATATGTACATTGTACTTGTATGAGAAAGTATCCTGTTCTCTTTGGATTGCTTCCTTTGTGTGAAATCCCTGGTGTTCCTGCAAGTCCCCTTGCTGTCTTTTTTTTTTTTTTTTTAAACTGACCACACTAAGCAGGAGAGCACAGCGTGGTCAGTTCTCTAGCTGAGCTGGGAACTCAATGTACGCTCCTCCAATGATCAAACTTATTCTGACACATCCCCCCTGCACAGCCATTCACTGGAAAGCTCAGTGTGTTGCTACTCCCCCCCCCCCCCCAACTCTTATGCAGCCGAGAGAATGTGATCACTTATAAAAAAAAGGGACAAAAGCTATTATAATGTTTTTTTTATATCTATACAAAAATGTTTTGCATTTCATTTCTATTTTAAACTGTTAATTAACAGTTAATTGATAATAAATGGCTTCAGCCAAATACTAACCAATAGTTAAAGAAATGTTTTTGTGTCATCATTCATATAGGGCCTTGAGGCAATTCAGTTCACATTGCAGCCCTATACAAATCATTCATTCATTCTCTGAAAAATGGCCAAGAAATCATAAATTCTGACAGGGTATGTAAACTTATGAGCACAACTGTAATATATATATATATATATATATATATATATATATATATATATATATATATATATTATATATATATATATATATACACACACACACACACACACACACACACACTTTTTGCCAGGGGTTGTGTGTGTAAATATACATCTCAGATAAAGAGGACTCCCACAGTAACCAATAGACCAGGGGTCTCCAAACTGCGGCCCTTTGCTTGCTTTTATGCGGCCCTTGGGGCACTGTTTCATCCACTGATAATCCCCCCCCCCCCACATCAATGAAGGGACACAATTCCTCCCAATGACACCAAAGATGGGGCGGGGATTCATGGGCCAGTACATCTGTCACATGTTACACCCTGAATATGGGTGTAACATGTTACAAAAGGTGAACTTATCCTTAAGGTCCGGTTCACACTGCTGCGGTGCGGGAGATCGCATATGATTCGCACCGCACTGCAGTTCAAATCATATGCGATCTCTGTGCGATGCGAATTCAGCCATACAGATAGTATGGCTGAATTCGCATCGCATTCGGCCCAAACTCGCACAGGACCCTTTTTTTCGGTCCGCAGCAGAATCGGATCGCATGGTGTTCTCACCATGCAAACCGATTCCTGTCCGAGTTTGCAGATCGCACTGCGATATGCGAGCTGATATGGGGGTGTCATTAACATTACACTGACACTCCCAGCAGCTCGCATAGGGCAGTGTGAACTGCCGGCGGGAGACATGCGGTGCGGCAGTAGATTTGCAGCGTTCCCGCACCGCAGCAGTGTGAACCCAGCCTTAAAGTTATGACTCCACTGACCCATATTTGCATTCAAAAGGCCTATGACATATTTTCCTCATTTTGATACCCAAGGCAGATATAAATGTAACTGGCACCTCCATTTGTGCAGGGAAAGAAGAACTAACTGAACTTATTTTGAATTCTCCACCCTGGTTTTCTAACAATATAATGGGGTAGAACTGGCTTTCAAAGTATGTCGCAAAATAAAGAGTGATGAAAAATCCCTGTGGCTTGTAAATACATCCAGTCAGTTTTAGGGGATAATGCTTTGCTGCCAAAGAAGGTGAATGGTGCCATCTAGTGGATATATAGTGAAACGATTTAAAATCAATAGATGAAGACAATAGAAGTTAAAATGTAAGCATACCTTTTTTTTGGATAAAGTAGAGAATGGATAAATCTCTTACCCGATTTTATTTTTGCTGCCTGTATACCCTTTAAAAGTTTTCCTTTACTTCGTGTTCCACAGACAAGAAGTTAAAAGAAATCTCCCAAATTAGAAGTTGCAACCAGGTGGCCCCATTGGAAGATGTACCCTCAGCTCTTGTTCTGATGGCAACTCTAAAGTTTTGTACAGGCCTCACATTCTGTCTGGTCAACAGGACAGAGCGTAAATCATCTGATGGGAACACAGCATTAAAAACCTGGCAGAGGTTCTAACCCCTCCCTAGTCTATCCAAAACTAAAGGTAAAAAAACGTTTGCTTTTTAAACACCCAGCACCGTGATATCAGTACCATTAGAGGGTTAATAGCTGGTTACCACTGCCAGTGTGTTTTTAGCCTTACCGTGGGCTTTTAGTTATGCCAGATAGAACCACTACTGTTGGAATTCCATTCACCCCTCCATAAGTGGCCCCTGCCCCCTATCTATGCTCATTCACTAAACACCCGCCTGTAGCATCACCACAAGCTGTGTTCTGCGATTGGGCATAGACACAACACCAGCACTGGTTTTGATCACACTTGCAACAATGGTGTGACAGGTAGACCAGGGGGTCTCAAACTAGCGGCCCTCCAGCTGTTGCGAAACTACAAGTCCCACGAGGCATTGCAAGTCTGATAGATACTAGCATGACTCCCACAGGCAAAGGTATGATGGGACTTCTAGTTTCACAACAACAGGAGGGCCGCCAGTTTAAGACCCCTGAGGTAGAGCCACTCCCACTTTTACCTGGGTGGTGCTGCTGGTGATGTGGACAGCTGGGAGCCTAACGGGGTGGGAAGGAGTGATCCCTTCGCTAGCAGCCGAAGAAAGGGTTAAATACGGTGTATACACCGCTCCTAAACCACTCCAAAGATGCTGCTTGCAAGACTTTTTCTAACATCCTGCAAGCGCACTCCGGCTTTCACACTGGGGCTGCAGGGGAAGCATTTGTCAGGCGCTTTACAGGCGCTATTTTTAGCCCCTGAAAAACACCTCAGTGTGAACGGGGTCTAAAGGCAAAAGGTTTTTTTTTTCCCCAATGTATTCTCATGCATTAAAGTGACATTAAATGTTCATTAAAAAAATAAATAAATAAATAAATAAAATAAAAAAACTTGTTATACTTACCTGCTCTGTGCAATGGTTTTGTACAGAGAAGCCCTGAGCCTTCTTTTTTTAGGTCCCCCGTCAGGGCTCCTGGCTCCTCCTCAGCCAGTATGCTCCCCAATAGCAAGCCACTTGCTATGGGGGCACTGGTGTGTGCTCGCTCCAGAGCCTCCACTCTATACGTCCATAAGGCATACAGAGCCGCGGCTCAGCTCAGCCCCCCGCTCTCCTGTCATTGGCTGTAATTGACAGTAGCAGGAGCCAATGGCTTCCACTGCTAGCTCAGCCTATGAGGAATGGGAGAAGTTCATCTCCCATGCACATAGTATTGGGGGGCTGAGGAGGCCCCTGTACACAGGTTTTTTACCTTCATGTACAGAATACATGAAGGTAAAAAACCTTAAGCCTTTAAAACCACTTTAATGTAAAAAAAAAAAAAAAAACTTTCAGAAATACTCCCCCCAGCCCCCCCCCAATAAACACTTACCTGTGCCGATTTTAATCCAGCAACGTGCCAGTATGCAGAAGCTCTTCTCCCCTCCCCCCATTCTCACAGGAGATTTGACAGAAGCGAAAACCATTGGCTTCTACTGCTGTCAATCAAATCATGTGAGGAGGGAGTGGGGGCAGAGACCGAGCCATGTTATGTGTGTCTAAAAATACACACAGCATAGAGCCCATGCGTCTGCCCCCATTGAAAAGACTTTGCTTTGGGAGCAGACAGAGAAGAGGAGGAGTGGAAAGTGCTGGCAGGGGACCCCAGAAGAGGAGGTTCGGGCCATTCTGTGCACAGAGCAGGTAAGTATATGTTTGTCATTTTAAAAAAACTGATCATCTATTTACATCAGTTTTTCCATAGAGATGCATTGATGTCCGTTTTTCATCCGTCAACGGATGGATGAAAAACGGATACATGGAAAGCATGTGTGAAAGGGGCCAAAAAAAAAAAAAAAAAAAAACTGTAGAACAAAGAGGGATATACTTTGTTCAGATTTCATGTCTGAGGACACATACACTTTACCCTAGATTCACACCTATGCGTTTAGTGCATTTCACAGTTTGCAGAAGCGCACTAATTCCATTTAACATGGTTTTCTATGGTACATGTTCACATCTATGCGTTTTTCAGCTGCTGCATTTTTGGAAAGGGTGAGGGACTTTTTACTGCAGCAGATTGTGTTTTGTGTGTAGTAGACTTCAATGGACCAGCCCTGCTGACAGCTGATGACTCCCTGGATGTCGAGGACGCGTGGTCGGCTTCCCGGCCCACTCCTTAACCACCTGCTTACTGGGCACTTAAACCCCCCTCCTGCCCAGACCAATTTTCAGCTTTCGGCGCTGACGCACTTTGAATGACAATTGCGCAGTCATACAACACTGTATCCAAATTAAATTTTTTATCATTTTCTTCACACAAATAGAGCTTTCTTTTGGTGGTATTTAATCACAGCTGGGTTTTTTTTTTTTTTTTTTTTTTTTTGCTAAACAAACAAAAAAAGATGGAAAAAAAAAAATCATGTTTAATAGTTTGTTATAAAATTTTGCAAACAGGTAATTTTTCTGCTTCATTGATATGCGCTGATGAGGCGGCACTGGTGGGCACAGATAGGCTGAACTGGTGGGCACAGATAAGGTGGCACTTGTGGGCATGGATGGGTGGCACAGATGGACACTGGTAGGGGACACTGATGGGCACTGGTAAGTGACACTGATGGGCAGCACTGTAAAGGAACATTGTGGGCACTGGCACTGTGGGCACTGACAAATGGCACTAGTTGGCACACATCACTTTTATAGGGCACAGGTGGGCACCATGGACCTTGGGCACATTGCAGTGAGAGGGACTAATGTATCGACTCCTTACCCGGATCTGTGATCCAGCGAGTCTCACAGACTCGCTGATCACAGAGTGCGCAGGTCGCTCGTGAACGGGACGACGTCAATAGACGTCGTCCTGGCATCTTAGATCCACGCTGTAGCCGTCATTCAGCTATAGCGCGGATCTCAGGTGGTTAAAGTGGTGTTCCACCCCCCAAAAAGAATAAAATCATGAATGTGCAGCAAAAAGAAAAAACCTCTAAATGGCGGTTTCTAGGGGTCCCTCGTAGTCTGCCTCCTTCCGTGAATGGGCTACTGACGTCACTTCCCTCGGCGCAGGAAGGGCTCAGCTCTGCCCCCTCCCTCTTGTTAATCATCTGGGACACGTGACAAGTCCCAAATGATTGCACGGCCAATCATGGCACGCGGCGCCACTCATGCATGCGCAGTGGGTGCCCGGCTGTGAAGCCACAGCCGGGCACCCACAGTTACAATGCTGGCGCCGCCAAACGGAGAGGGGATGAGCGGGGCTTCAATCCCCCGCATCGCTGGACCCTGGACATGTAAGTGTCCGATTATTAAAAGTCAGCAGCTGCAGTATTTGTAGCTGCTGACTTTTAAATTATTTTTTTTTTAACTGGGAACCCCTCTTTAACAACCAGCTATTCAGTTTGTTAAAAGGGAAAAAAGCAAAATGCATGAAAAGTGCATGCAAACAAGCATAAAAAATAAAAAACGCACCTGAAAACCGCATACATGTGAACATGTTAAGGCTGAACTCACACAGCAATGGAAAAGTGCCAGAGTGATTCACCACTCTAGCGGGTCTCTGTTGCCGGCTGCGGTGGGCAGTGTGATCTGCGATTCAGCGCATCACGCGGCTCCCATTTTTTTTTTGTATAAACTTTATATAAAGTGTACAAAATGTCTGCATTTTATCGCAGAACACTGCAGCGCGAACGTGACACATAGGAAACAATTGTTTCCTGTGCGTCCCTGAGGTAAAAAGTCTGTCCCGGCATGTGTTGTGAATTCACCCTTAGGGCCGGATGACATGGGAAAGGCACAATTCCTGCACCACATTCAAATACACTACCCTTGCGATCTCTGCATGCAAGTGTAATGGGCAACCCAAACACAGGTTGCAAATGTGCACCCCCCCCCCCCCCCCCCCCCCCCCCCCCCCCCCCCAACACATTACTTGGGGCAATTCACACTAGGATCACACATCCCAGTGTGATTCTGCATCCCATTCATTTGAATAAATGAGAAACAAATAAGTCTATTTGTGGGCACCTGATCTGGAATGGCACTTTCTTTTATAGGTACCCCATGCAGTACTATTTATGTGTTTCGGTGCAGTTTGTCATTCATTCAAATGAATGGGATGCAGAATCGCACTGGAATGTGTGAATTGCCCCAAGTAATGTGTACATATCTGTGACCCTCGTCCATTGGATGCATGTCATGTAGGGTGGCCATGGAGTCCTATGGGGCTGTCTAGTGTGAAAGGAAAGGTAGATCTGGGAAGCCCCCCAATCACACACCCAGACTGGTAATAGAGGGGTGTAAGGTTCTCTCCCACAGCTACACAAGGTTTCTTTCCCAAGCCCAGCCCAGCCATAAAACCTCTCAGGAATACAAGGGACTCAGGTCACTCACATCACTCTGTTGGCCATCTTCTCCCGGTGACCCCGCTCTCCTCCACCGCTCACATTACTCTCCACCACTTCCTGATACCAGCGCCACCCACAGTTCCGGTACACCAGGAGGATCTTACCACGAAATCACAGCGCCACCCACAGCTCCGGAGGCCCGAAGAGTGAAGGCACGGCGCGACCAGCGGCTGGGAGGAGCGGAGACCCCTGACCGGAGGATTCCCCCAACACTTCCTGTGCAGTGTTCGGGGTCAGGGGGCCGAGGTTCCGGTGCTCGTCTATAGAATCCTCTGCAGGAGAGCCCACAGCCATGGAGCCCGCTGAGGTAGGTCTGCCCCGGGATGGGCACTGCTATCCCCTACATGGGCGGGACTACAGGTCCCAGCATGCCCTGCTGTGTGCATTCCCCATGCTGGAGTGTGGAAGCCTTTGTAGAACAGTGTGTCTGGGGGACCTCCTATAGACAGACACCCCCCAACCAGGGGGACCTCCTATAGACACCCCCCCCCCCCCCCACCAGGGGGACCTCCTATAGACGGACACCCCCCCCCCCCCCCCCCAACCAGGGGGACCTCCTATAGACAGACACCCCCCCCCCCCCCCCAACCAGGGGGACCTCCTATAGACAGACACCCCCCCCCAACCAGGGGGACCTCCTATAGACAGACACCCCCCCCCCCAACCAGGGGGACCTCCTATAGACAGACACCCCCCCCCCAACCAGGGGGACCTCCTATAGACAGACACCCCCCCCCCAACCAGGGGGACCTCCTATAGACAGACACCCCCCCCCCCCAACCAGGGGGACCTCCTATAGACAGACACCCCCTCCCCCCCAACCAGGGGGACCTCCTATAGACAGACACCCCCCCCCCAACCAAGGGGACCTCTTATAGACAGACACCCCCCCCCCCCAACCAAGGGGACCTCTTATAGACAGACACCCCCCCCCCAACCAAGGGGACCTCTTATAGACAGACACCCCCCCCCAACCAAGGGGACCTCTTATAGACAGACACCCCCCCCCCCCAACCAAGGGGACCTCTTATAGACAGACACCCCCCCCCAACCAAGGGGACCTCTTATAGACAGACCCCCCCCCCAACCAAGGGGACCTCTTATAGACAGACCCCCCCCCCCCAACCAAGGGGACCTCTTATAGACAGACCCCCCCCCCCCAACCAAGGGGACCTCTTATAGACGGACACCCCCCCCCAACCAAGGGGACCTCTTATAGACGGACACCCCCCCCCCCAACCAAGGGGACCTCTTATAGACGGACACCCCCCCCCAACCAAGGGGACCTCTTACAGACAGACACCCCCCCCAACCAAGGGGACCTCTTACAGACAGACACCCCCCCCCAACCAAGGGGACCTCTTACAGACAGACACCCCCCCCCAACCAAGGGGACCTCTTACAGACAGACACCCCCCCCCCCCAACCAAGGGGACCTCTTATAGACAGACACCCCCCCCCCAACCAAGGGGACCTCTTATAGACAGACACCCCCCCCCCCCAACCAAGGGGACCTCTTACAGACAGACACCCCCCCCCCCAACCAAGGGGACCTCTTATAGACAGACACCCCCCCCCAACCAAGGGGACCTCTTATAGACAGACACCCCCCCCCCCAACCAAGGGGACCTCTTATAGACAGACACCCCCCCCCAACCAAGGGGACCTCTTATAGACAGACACCCCCCCAACCAAGGGGACCTCTTATAGACAGACCCCCCCCCCCCCAACCAAGGGGACCTCTTATAGACAGACCCCCCCCCAACCAAGGGGACCTCTTATAGACAGACCCCCCCCCCCAACCAAGGGGACCTCTTATAGACAGACCCCCCCCCCAACCAAGGGGACCTCTTATAGACAGACCCCCCCCCAACCAAGGGGACCTCTTATAGACAGACCCCCCCCCAACCAAGGGGACCTCTTATAGACAGCCCCCCCCCCCAACCAAGGGGACCTCTTATAGACAGACCCCCCCCCCCAACCAAGGGGACCTCTTATAGACAGACCCCCCCCCCAACCAAGGGGACCTCTTATAGACAGACCCCCCCCCCAACCAAGGGGACCTCTTATAGACAGACCCCCCCCCCAACCAAGGGGACCTCTTATAGACAGACCCCCCCCCCCCCCCAACCAAGGGGACCTCTTATAGACAGACCCCCCCCCCCCCAACCAAGGGGACCTCTTATAGACAGACCCCCCCCCAACCAAGGGGACCTCTTATAGACAGACCCCCCCCCCAACCAAGGGGACCTCTTATAGACAGACCCCCCCCCAACCAAGGGGACCTCTTATAGACAGACCCCCCCCCCCAACCAGGGAGACCTCTTATAGACAGACAACCCCCCCCCCCCCAACCAGGGAGACCTCCTATAGACAGACACCCCCCCCCCCCCCAACCTGGGGGACCTCCTATACACACACACACGCACACGGATACACTTTAAAGTGAACCTGTCATGAAGGCCACCATTACTAAGCTCCTTTAACCCTTTCATTGCCTACACTTAAGCTACAATTCAAATGTTGTACATGAAAACATGCTTAACCCCCCAAAGTTCCATATTTGTTGGAAGTGGAGGTTTCAGTTTATTATATTGAAAACCTGTCACCCCATCACATGCTTTGGTCCCTCCTTTTGGCTCTTATATCCTATAGTGTCATAATAGTCAGCTGAAGGAACCACAGCATGGAGCGGGGGAGCGGGTATTCTCCACACCCAGACGAGTAGAATACATGCATTAGCCGGAAAGGCCAATAGAGAGTCAATAAGCGTCCACAGCTGCGGGCACCATGGAGAAATCCTATCTTTAACCACTTCAATACCAGGCACTCACCCCCCTTCCTGCCCAGGCCAGTTTTCAGCTTTCAGTGCTGTTGCACTTTGAATGACAAGTGTGCGGTCATGCAACACTGTTCTTTTGGTGGTACAGGCAGTCCCCGGGTTACAAACAAGATTGGGTCTGTAGGTTTGTTCTTAAGTTGTAAGTCGGAACAGGTACATTTTTTAAGTGTAGCTCCAGCCAAACAAACAAGCTTTTTGGAGGGGTTTTTTTTTTTTTTTTTTTTGATGTCATAATGTAGAGAATAAGATTTCCTTTCATTTGAGCCCAGTCTTACCACACAGATTTACTCAAGGCCTGAGCAATCGTCTTTTATTGTTCTGTTAGAGAAATCTTGACAAAGTCTTGAAAACTTTGTCAAAAACGCCCCCCTTGCTGTGAGTGACAGGTGATTTACATATCTCATGCACTAGCCTGAGACAGGTTATCATCAGATCACTGGATGTTCTACTCTGCCCAGCTCTGACTACATACATGTCCCCTAAATCACTTGTCTGTCTATAGTCTTCTGACTGTTCACTGCATCCCATGATGAGAAACATCCAGTCAAAACACAGTAACAGCCAATCCTGGGAGAGCTGAAGGGGAGGGGGATGTGAATTGTGAACTTTTTACACAGGATGCGCCTGTCTCAGGCTAGTGCATGATATGTAATTCACCTGTCACTCACAGCAAGGGAGCGATTTCTCCAACAGAACAATAAAAGAGGATTGCTCAGGCCTCGAGTAAATCTGTGTGGCAAGACTGGTCTCAAATGAAAGGCAATCTTATTCTCTACATCAGGGGTCTCCAAACTATGGCCCTCCAGTGGTTCAGGAACTACAATTCCCATCATGCCTAGTCATGTGTGAGAATGTCAGAGTGTTACAATGCCTCATGGGAAGTGTAGTTCCGCAACAGCTGGAGGGCCGTAGTTTGGAGATCCCTGCTCTACATTATGACATCATTGCCCCTGTTCAGAAGATTTCTCCTTACCTTCTGTCCCTATGACAATTGGAGTTTGAAAATGTTGGGTTGTTGTGGAAACAAGGATTGGTGATAAAGCTTCAGTGGAGACACCTTTTTCCCATGATAACTCTCATGCATCATACACGCGGTCGGATATTCCGATGGAAAAAGTCCAAACGGATCATGTCGGAAAATCCGATCGTGTGTGGGCTCTAGCAGGCTTTTTCCATCGGAATTTCCAATGGAAAAAATTTGAGAGCAGGATCTAAAATTTTCCGACAACAAAATCCGATCAGACTTTTTCCGATCGTGTGTAGAGAATTTCGACGCACAAAGTGCCACGCATGCTGAGAAAAAATTTGGAGACGAAAGCTATTGGCTACTGGCCTCTACGTAGTCCTGTCGTACGTGTTGTACGTCACCTCGTTCAGAACGATCTTATTTTCCGACAACTTTGTCCGCCTGTGTGTGTGCAACACAAGTTTCGGACAAAATCCTACGGATTTTGTGGTCGGAATGTCCGACCGTGTGTACGGGGCATAATGCATTTCCGTCCGAAAAATCTTGGATGTTTTTTCCGACGGAATTCCGCTCAAGCTTGTCTTGCATACACATGGTCACACAAAAGTTCTCGAACTTTCGACCGTCAAGAACGCGGTGACGTACAACACTACGACGAGCCGAGAAAATTAAGTTCAATGCTTCCGAACTTGCGTCGAATTGTTTCCCAGCATGCGTGTTTTTTTTGTGTGTCCGAATTGCATACAGACAATCGCATTTTTGGATAGGAACTTTTCCCGACCAAAATATAGAGAACCTGCTCTCAATCTTTTGCTGGCTGGAATTCAGCCCGCAAAAGACCAATGGAGCATACACACGGTCACATTTTCCGACAAAAAGCTCTCATCAGAGTTTTGTTGGCGGCATTTCCGATCGTGTGTACGCGGCATAACAGGAGAGAATTTCCCTTCTCAGGGGTAGATTTCCTCTCACTTCCTGTTATCTCCCTCCGCTTGTAAGTCGGATGTTTGTAACTAGGGGACCGCCTGTATGTAATCACCACTGTGCTTTTTTAAAAAAAAAAATTACAAACTAAAAAAGACCAAAAATGTGAAAATAAACGATTTCTTCGCTTGTTACAAAATTTAGCCAGTTCTTTCTTCACTGAAGTGCGCTGATGAGGCTGTACTTATGGCAGGGGGGATTTGATTTAACCACTTCCGGACTGGCTGAAGACAATATACGTCGGTATTTTGAAGGAGGATATCATTGTTATGGCAGCAGCTAGCTGCCATAACCCCAGTATCCTCTTCAGTGAGCGGTCCGGTTTAAGATGAAAGTGGTCTCTGTGGCGGATTCGCCGCAAGATCACTTTTATCGGTGGCCGATCTCCGGTCCCCTCCGCCACTTACCGGAACCGATCTGGTCTCGTGGCCTGACATGGAGACGAGTGAGGGAAAGATGGCCCCCACCATCTCCATATCATTGCAGGGCGGAAGTGACATCGAAACGTCACTTCTGCCCACAGCAATTTATTTTTTTATTTTTTTTAATTACTTTATTTTATTTTTTTTTATTATTGCATTTTAGTCTAAATGAGATCTGAGGTCTTTTTGACCCCAGATCCCGTATTTAAGAGGTCTGTCGTGCTTTTTTTTTTCTATTACAAGGGATGTTTACATTCCGTGTAATAGGAATAAAAGTGACACAATTTTATTTTTATTTTTCAAAACCGTCGAACTTGTGTGCAGAAGTGTTCAAATCACACATGTGAGGTATGGCCGTAATCAGTAGAGCGAGAGCAATAATTCTAGCCCTATACCTCCTCTGTCACTTAAAACATGCAACCTGTAGAATTTTTTTAAACGTCGTCTATGGAGATTTTTAAGGATAAAAGTTTGTCGCCATTCCACGAGCGGGCGCAAATTTTGAAGCGTGACATGTTGGGTATCAATTTACTCGGTGTAACATTATCTTTCACAATATACAAAAAATTGGTCTAACTCTACTGTTGTCTTATTTTTTTTTTATTCTAAAAAGGATATTTTTTTCCAAAAAAGAGTGCGCTTGTAAGACCGCTGCGCAAATACGGTGTGACAAAGTATTGCAATGACCTACATTTTATTCTCTAGGGTGTTAGGAAAAAAAATGTATAATGTTTGGGGTTCTAAGTAATTTTCTAAACAACAAATCTCAGAAAGAGGCTCAGTCCTTAAAGCGGTTCTGCACTCTGTAAAACATTTTTTTTTTTTTAGGACGGAATATAAAGGATGCTTACCTTTATTGGGGGACTCACCTGTTCCATCTTCGATCTCGATCACCGCCGGTTTTCGTCCGATGAAGTTCCTCGTCTTCTTCTTTAGTGCTGGGGGCCATCTTGCCTGTGGGCATGTGAAACACCCACAGGAACTTTAGATGGCCCAGCATGCACTGCCGTTACTCGCGCGTGCGCAGTAACGGCACATCTGCCGACATCTCACGAGATTTCGGCAGATGTGGCCGAAATCTCGGGAGATTTCGGAAGATGTGGCCGAAATCTCGCGAGATTTCGGAAGATGCCCGCACTGACTCCTGGGATCAATGACACCAGATCCCAGGAGACAGTGCGGCGTGACGACGATCGACGCAGAGACCCCGCCCGCCGCCGCAGAGAGAGAAGACCGGAAGTCTTCAATTACAAGGTAAGTAAAAAAAAAAAAAAAAAACATTTCATTTAGTACTCTTTGCCTGATTTGGAAGGCAAAGAGATTTACTAAATGAAATGGGTGCAGAACCGCTTTAAGTGGTTAAGGCCCCTTTCACACGAGGCGGACTCCGCTTCCACGGAGTCTCTGTCCGCCGGCTCAGCAGGAGATCTCTCCGTTGATCTCCGCTGAGCCGGCGGATGACAGGTCCCTCTCTGCTCATTGAGCGGGGAGGGGCTTGTCCAACGCCGCTGGTCTTCATGGAGAGATCGGATGAAAACGGACAGCCTGTCTGCTTTTATCACATCTCATCTGATCTGATCCGCCAGCGACGGATCCGGACGTAGGGCCATCAGTCGGCTTTTGGTGGATCGGACCAGGTCGGATGTCAGCGGACATGTCTCCGCTGAAATCTGTCGCTCCATAGACTAGCATGGAGCGCCCGTTCAGGTCCACCGACAAAACTGACAGGTGGATCTGAACGGTCCGTCAGTGTGAAAGGGGCCTAAATCACTAGTATTAAAGGCTTGATTGAAATCAACTCAATTTAAATCATAATTTTTAAAGAGTGAGTGTCATCTCTGTCCCGCTGTTGACTCACTGACAGTCCTATTCACTTTAACGGGACGGCTGGTGAGGGACGTGGCGGCAGCAGGTGAGTGGATGCCCGCTAACAAGCGCTGACATGATGGATCTGAAATTACAGGTGCTCTTTAAATATAAGGCCTCATTCTAGCTGGTAGTTAGGAAAGCTTAATTTTGTTTGCAAACATTAAAGATCCTATTTAGAATATTAAGCTGTCAGGTTAGTAAAACAGCGATATTAGAACCGATTTTAGGTTAATCACACATAATTGAAGAACTACTCAAATTCTTTTATTTAATTTAAAAAACAATAACATTATATCACCTGCTTTACCCATAGGTGGCTTAACTTCATTAAAATATTCCCAAACTGGGTCTCTTTTACAGCCTGCTGCTAGTTTGCTCCTCAAGGGAGGAATAAAGCACTTCAAACTATGTGCACAAGATTTATAGGCTGCTTAGAAAGTTTCACTTTTACTGCTTGCCCTTTCTCCTCACACTTAGAGCCTGGTACAGGTGCATTTCTCACTTCAAACAATCGTACAGTTGGTAATGTACATAGGTGTGCAAAACAATGGGATAAAGGAATATTCCTGAACTATGCTTTATCTCATGGTTACTGTGAAATTGTGTGAATGTTATCTCAGCTGGCACAGCTTGGATTCATTGAATGAGTTTACTAAACAATTTTAATATTGCAGAATATACAGCCTCATGCTACATAACTAAGCTCCACTTCATGCTGAAAAAACAAAATTATTAATGTATCTTAAATAGAAAACTATTTTTAGATAGATTTTTACTTCAAAAGCATTTGATTTAAAAAAAAAAACAGTTTTTTTTTTAATTAAACCACTTCCTGCCCGGCCTATAGCAGATTGACGGGCAGGGTGGTGGTTCTGTTATCCTGACTGGGCGTCATATGACATCCAGCAGGATAACATGGCGACGTGTGCCCTTTGTGGGCGCGCAGCACGGCGATCGGAGGTTATGTGTGTCAGTCTGACACACTGCATCTCCGATCGTAGTAAGGAGCCTCTGACACAGGTTTCTTACCACGTGATCAGCTGTGACCAATCACAGCTGATCATCGCGTGAAACAGAAAATACAGGTAAAAGGCATTCCTCGGTTTATGCTGACAGGGAGAGTCGGTCAGCGGCTCTCCCTGTCGGGGGGGGGGGGGGGGGGTCTGTGCACATTGATTATCAGCACAGGCCCCATCAGATCTGCCCATAAGCTTCCAGTCTGTGCCCCATCAAATAAACACCTGTCGGAGCCCACCACAGTGCCAATCAAAGCCCACCAGTAACACCTGTCGGTACCTCATCGTGTTGCACATCAGTGCAATCTATTAGTGCCCATCGGTGCCAACTCATCAGTGCCAGCCAGTGAAGGATGAAATGAAATTGTATGACAAACTAAGAACTTTCGGTCTTTTTTAGTTTGTTTAGCAAAAAATAAAACCACCAGAGGTGATCAAATACCACCAAAAGAAAGCTCTATTTGTGGGAAGAAAATGATAAAAATGTAGTTTGGGTACAGTGTTGCATGACCGCGCAATTGTCATTCAAAGTGTGACAGCTCTGAAAGCTGAAAATTTTCCTGGGCAGGAAGGGGCAAAAGTGCCTGATATTAATTATTAAAGTGGTTAATCATGGATTTTTATCCACTCTGACTGATGGGCACTGATGCAGCACTCCTATGCTGTACTGATGAGCACTGGTGAGGCTGCACTGTTGATCAGTTCCCTGTCACAGGATAGCCAGCTTTCTTTACACAGTGACAGCACTTAGGAAAGGAAATGCCGATAACCACCATTTGTTTACATGTGGTGAGCTGTGATTGGACACAGCTGATCACATGGTAAAAGGCCACTGTGATTGGTCCTTCACCTTGATTTGTGATCAGCTGTTTCCGAAGGACACAGTAATCATAGAGAGCGCACAGGGGAGTGGGGTTCAGGGAGGACATCAATAGACTTCCTCCCATAACTGGACAATTTGGTTAAAGTTTACAGTAAAAGGTACTTTTCAGTTTATTTCAGCAGTTCAGTTCACCCTGCTTCTGATCCCAGCAGTGACTTAAAACTCTTCCATCCTTCAATTTTTTTTTTTTTGTTAACACAGAGAAGACGCAAAGCAAAAGTGGAGCCGATACCTGACTTGACTGACTTCAGTGCTTCTGATTTGAACTTGAAGATGAATTTCTCCACAGTGCCTGCAGTTACAGAGGTACGTGAAAAGGTGTTTTAAAGCTTGTTTACTAAATGTTAAGTAGGGCTGAAACAACTAATCAACATAATCGATTATGAAAATAGTAATTGTCAACTATTTTCATAATCGATTAGTTGGCCTGCATACAGAATGCATTATTCTGTTTTCATATAAAAAAAATACAGTACAGTACACATACAGCTCAGTACACTGTGTTCATATATGTCAGTAACTGCCTGTGTTCTGTGAGAATAGGCGACCCGTCAGATTAGGTAACAGAAGTGACATTCCGTTAGCTGAATACTTACTGCGCGTGCGCAGGTTTGCTCATCTGACAGAACACCTGCAGGCATAAGGCACCAGCGGACATCTTACTACACCCAGCTACATCTTGAATTTCACAGTCATTTAACAAATAAAGTGAGCGTATATAAATCAGTATAGTATATTGACACCTGTGATGCTGTTTTCATGTTATAGTTTGAAAGCCTAAAGGTTTAGTGCTGACCAGTGCCGGGTGTACTAACATTGACTCCGCCAGCTTCTTTCAAAATATACCATCAAAACAGCATCACAGATATGAATATACTATATTTATTTATATACGCTCGCTTTATTGTTAATATTACTATGAAATTTAAGACGTAGCTGGGTGTAGTAACATGTCCGCTGCCGCCTTCTGACTGCAGGTGTTCTGTCACATTAGCAAACCTGCTACGCATGCGCAGTAAGTATTCAGCTGACGGAACATCACTTCCGTTACCTAATCAGATGGGTCGTCTATTCTGACAGAACACCTGAGAACTTGTAAATGTGAGCAATGCATCATGGGATATGTAGTTCTGGGCAGGAGAAGGAAGTGAGTCATTTCAAAGGCAGAAGTTTTTTTTTCTTTTTTCTTTTTTTTTTACTTTGCTATAGGGGCTCCCTCCATACTATAATATATTTGTTTACTTTCACTGTTTTACAGTGTAATTTAACCCCTTTATAGTAGTAATTATCTGCTGTTTTTGTACCATAAAGGGCTATTTTTTGTTTTTTTAACTCCATCATGACGGGTGATAAACAAAGCATGCTGCTGCTACTAAATGTCTTATGCTGGACGGATTTTCGAACGAGAATATTCATACGAATATTCTTTTTACATTCCATGAATGAATGTTAGAAAATGTCACTTTCTTTTAACAATCAATTTTAAAATGAATGTAATTTCTGAACGAAAACCACATACACTGTCTGAAAATTGGTTCGACTGAGAGAAGTTTTCTATTCTGCTCCTTCTAATTTTGCCGTCACTGTGGTCGACAATGGACGTCAGTTTGACCCCCACTAATGGTTAGAGTCAAACAAGCTTTCTTAAAATGAAAATTTTCTAAGGCAAAATATATTTGTGTATAGCCAGTATAAGTGACAGCAGGCGCAGGTTGTATCATGCTGTGTGCCATGCATCTTATCATATTCTCCTGTCTGAAAACCTGAAAAACAGGTTTAGGTCTTTTTAAAAAAAGATAAAAAAAATTCTTTGAATAAAAAATTTGATGTCTATGTACCAGATTTAACCTTTATATTTACCACTGGATATAGATATTGAAGAATACGTTGTTTGTTTTTTTTTGTTTTGTTTTATTTTTTTAACATATTAACAAAATTTATACACCACACTTAGGGTTTTATTTTTGAATTTTTATCGAATTCATCGATTAATCGATTATGAAAATAATCATAAGTAATATTAATGTAAAGCCTGACAAAATGGCTGTATGCAGTTTGGAATGAATAGCTCTACAGCAGCAGTCTCCAAATTGTGGCCCTTTTGGTTGCCATTATTTGGCCCTTGGGGCACTATTTATTCCACTGACACCAACGATGGGGCACCATTCCTCCCACTCACACCAATAATGAAGCACCATTCACACTGACGATTAGACACCATTCCACCCCACTTACGCAGCAGACGGGTCGGCGTTCTCCCCCAACTGACGCCACGTAAGGGGCACCACTCTCCCAACTGAACCCCAATCAAACCGCCACTCTCCCAGCAACCACACACCCCCCCTTGCGACACAGACGACGGGGCACCATTCTCCCTCCTGACATAGGGCAACAGGGCACCCCCCAACTGACGCTGTGGACGGGGTGCCCCCTCCCCCGACACGGACGACAGGCACAATTCTCCCAACCAAACCACCCCCCCCCCCCCCCCCACACAGACAACGGGGCACCATTCTCCCAACACCCCCCTCTTCCGACACAGATGACAGGTCTCCGTTCTCCCCCCTAACACAGGCAACACACACACACGGCAGGGCACCATTCACCTCCCACCCCCCAGCAATAGATGTCCTCCCATAACTGGACAACAATTTGGTTACATTTTACAGTAAAAGGTTCTTTTATTTTATTTCAGCAGTTCAGTTCGCCCTGCTTCTGATCCCAGCAATGACTTAAAACTCTTCCATCCTTCAAATTTTTTTTTTTGTTAACACAGAGAAGACGCAAAGCAAAAGTGGAGCCGATACCTGACTTGACTGACTTCAGTGCTTCTGATTTGAACTTGAAGATGAATTGCTCCACAGTGCCTGCAGTTACAGAGGTACGTGAAAAGATGTTTTAAAGCTTGTGTACTGAATGTTCAGTAATATTTATCCAAAATGGCTGTTTGCAGTTTGGAATGAATAGCTCTACAACAGCAGTCTCCAAATTGTGGCCCTTTTGGTTGCCATTGTTTGGCCCTTGGGGCACTATTTATTCAACCGACACCAACAATGGGAAACCATTTCTCCCACTCACACCAATTACGAGGTGCCATTTCCACCCCCCCCCCACTGACACTGCCGGCGGGGCGCCATTACCACCCCACCCCCCTAACCCCACCCCCCTTGACACTGCCAGCTCTAGGGAGGATCAGACTATTGCTCTCACACACTGGCAGCCACCCAGTTCTCCAACACAACCCCTGAACACTGACTGAACAACCCCTGAACACTGCTCTAATCACAGCCCTTCTCATGGATTGAGAGCGATGTTGATTAGAACAGTATTGAGTGGGTTGTCTCTAACCGCAGGAAAGAATGTGTATGAGACCTGAAGTCTGACCGCAAAAATATGTGGCAGGTTTGTTTTTACTTTATATGCTGCCTGACTGCAATACAGTATTAGAGTATGTAAACCCAACATTTAATATTGTACCATATACTTGTACGAGAAAGTATTCTGTTGTCTTTGTATTGCTTCCTGTGCGTGAAATCCCTGGTGTTCCTGCCAGTCCCTCTGCGTTTAAAACAAAAAAAAAAACTGACCACACTAAGCAGGAGAACACACCGTGGTCAATTCTATAGCTATGCTGGGAACTCAGTGTGCTCTCCTCCATTGATCAGACTTTACTGACACGGTCGCTTTCCCGGCACAACCATTCACTGGAAAGACCAGTGTGCTGCTGCCGCCCCCCCCCCCCCCAGCTCTTATGCAGCTTAGAACAGAGGGAACGTGATTATTTTACAAAAAAAAGGGGGGGGGGGGGGTATTTTATGTTTTTTTGTTTTTTTTTATGCCTATACACAAATGTTTCGTTTTTCATTTCAATTTTTTAAACAGAATGGCTTGTTTTACAAGGTGAGGGTTTACATATACTTCAATGTAAGATGATTCAATTGTGCTATAAATTATATACAGGGACATAGTTGCCAACACTCATGGATTTGCCGGGACATTCGCGGACTTTGGTCAAATGTCTCGGCCAAAGTTCCGAATATCAGACCCGATCACGGACACCGCAGACAGAGATCGGGAGGAATTTCCTCTTTCTCTCCCTCCCCAGCAGTAACTTTCATTAGCCATTATCCTGTGGTGAAGGTCTGATAGAATATCCCCTAGGTAGGAGGAGCCTGTCTTCTCCTTACTGCCAATGCTGTGTGAGTGGGCGGGGATGGGGATGCAGCCGTCCTGTAATATGCAGGCTCCAACGGTGATGTCAGTGGAAGGTCGGTCCAGTCAGAGTGCGTGTACAATTCCTGCGGTATTTTCAACCTCCTGACAGCAGTATGGCGGCCGGAGTCGCAGCACACACTATTCGACTCTTCACTGCAGAGCTCTCCTTGTCTCTCAGCTTGAAGTAGAACCATTGCTGTTTCAATCTGCCCAGCCCCCTCCTCATCTGCCCTGTGACGTCTAATATATAGAACGTGATGGTCTCTTTTTTTTCCTCCTCTCCTTCCCCACTATGCACAGTTCCAGCACTGGGAGGGTGCTGAAGGTAAAGGGGGGGGGGGGGGGGGCTCTGAAGTTACAGGGCGACTTTTAATGTTACAGGGCGACTTTAATGGTAAAGTTTTTATGCAGAAGTCACTGGATTGTGAGAAATTGGGCAGTGCAGTTTTAAAAAACATTTCTCACAGTCACTCCTTGCTGACACCATCACTGAGGCCCCTTTCACACAGCGGGTCCAATTAGGTCAACTTGTCGGTTTTTCAGGTGACCCTGATGGGACGGTCCATGCATCCCTATGGACAGGCAGATGTAAACGGTCCCACTTTAAGCCACGCCCAATATCGCCACGGCATGTAGAGTGCGCTACAATTTTTCTGGCTTTAGACACACCCAAAAAATGCTTAACATACGACTCCGCCTACACTGGGTTTCTGGAAAAAGGTGTCCCTAAATTTTTTGGGGAAATGTTGGCAACTATGCCAAAAATTTGAATCCTTGTGTATCCATTATTTTCCCTTTTTGAAGGTTCCAGCTCAGTACATCTGAATAAAGTAACAAATGAATTTCTATGATGCAGTTGTAGCTTCCCAGATTCTGCTCCGTGTAAGCCATAGTGTAATTTTGCCCAATGCAGCGAAGGGATAGATGTGGTTATATATTTCTTGTTTGATAATTCATATTTACCTCATGTTCTAGGTTCCTCCAGCTGGCCATGTGCCAAAGACAAGCACCCCTCGGCATCGAAAGGTGGATAGTGAAAATCGGGCTTTCAAAGAACGTTGGGAGATGGATTACTTGTTTGTGAAAACTAAGAATAAGCCCCAGTGCTTAGTATGTTTCCAGATCCTGGCTGTCTGCAAGGAGTACAATGTAAAAAGACATTATGTGTCTCAGCATGAATTCCAATTCTCCAAGTACACCGGGGAACTGAGGCTTGCAGTAATCAGTGACTTGAAAAGTAAACTGAACAGCCAAGCCCCTTTGCCTGAACCAGCCCTAAACACAGAAAAGGCGGCCATCAAGGCCTCCTTCCTGATCTGTGAGGAGATTGTAAAAAGGAAAAAAGCGTTCAGTGATGGCGCGTTTATCAAGGAATGTGCTGTAAAAATGGCTCGTGCTTTTGGTAACGAAGAAATGGCGAAAAGTTTTGAGTCTGTTTCACTCTCCCATCAAACGGTGGCCCGGCGTATTTCGGTCATGGATCAGTACATCACTCAGAAAGTCCACGAGGCCGTCAAGAACTGCACTTACTTTTCCATTGCTGTTGATGAAAATGTAGACATAACCGGAACCAGTCAGCTTATCATCTGCGTCCGGACAGTGGATGAGAACTTTAATACGTCGGAGGAATTGTTGCATCTGACTCCCCTGCAAGGAGTGGCAAAGGACGAAGACATCTACGAAGAAGTAAAGATTGCGCTGGGAGATTATGGCGGCCTGGAGCGGTGCATAAGCATTATGACTGATGGTTGCAAATCTACAACTTTAAAAAACTCTGTGCTTGCTGCACTACTTAGGAGAGATGGTTTTGGTTGCTTGTTGTTGCACTGCATCGTACGTGAGGAAGGTTTGGTGGGAACCTTGTTAAAAATGGCAGATGTAATGGAAGTTGTTATAAAGGTAACAAATTTAATCAGAGACAAGAAATGTGGTGTGACTCGCAGGAGGTTTAAGGCGCTGCTGGAAGAGCTGGAAGCAGCTAGTTCTGATTTGCCCCAAAATCGAAACCTCCGATGGTTGAGTGAAGGAAGCTACCTCTCGAAATTCTTCAGGTTTCGAAAGGAAATTTACTTATTTCTGGTTGAGCTGAAATTGGATCCAGTCTTAGAGATGCGTCTCTGCGACACAGACTTCCTCTGCTCTTTGGCCTTCTTAACAGACATCACTCAAAGTTTGAACACTCTGAACGTGAGCTTGCAGGAGAGAGAGCAGAACATTAACCAGCTCTTCAAGCATATTTCTGCCTTCAAAAACAAGCTCATGCTCCTCAAACTGAATCTATTGAGGAATGAGCTGATACATTTAAATTGCTGCAGTGAACTTTTCTACGAGATGAAAGACACTGGATCCATTTTAGACTTTAACAGGTTTATCCCAAAGATGGAGATTCTCATTGAGAACTTCAGTGCGAGGTTCCAGGAATTTAATGAGCTGAGTTGCAGCTTCCGATTGTTCAGTAGTCCGCTCACTGTGGATATAGTTGCTGCAGATGCCCATTATCAAATGGAATTATGTGAAGTACAGGCTGATGTATTCCTGGCTTCCCGAGCTGAGTCAGGGATACCATTCTTTAAACTTCTTCCTAAAGAAAGATATCCAAATTTACGGGACTTGGGACTGAAAATTGCCTCGATGTTTGGCAGTACCTATATTTGTGAGAAAGCGTTTTCTGATTTGAATCACATCAAGTCCAAATACAGGAATAATATCTCAAATCGCACCCTCCTGCAAGCACTGCGCCTTTCCACAACCAATCTTAAAGTAGACGTCGATGAATTATTGTCACAGCCCACTCATTAAAACCAATTTGTCTCCATAACACTGAAATAGAAAGTTACTACACACCTCGGGTTCTTTTCTTTCAACTTGACATGTTTTTACATCTTGTGATCAGTGTTAAACTACAGTAGGAAGGCAAACTACTTCATGTTTTCATATCATTATTTATTATATTGTTTATACTTTTGTAAATAGAGTGTATAGCTGATTAGCAAATAAAATGATTTTACTTGTTGCTTCGTATATTTTGGGTCCAAAGAAAAAGCTCACATTTATAAACACTTTTGGAGTTGATTTACTAAAGGCAAATAGACTGTGCACTAGAGCTGCACGATTAATCGTTAAAAAAATCGCGATCTCCATTCACCCCCCCCCCCCCCTGACGATCTCTCCTGCTGAGAGTAGGCGATTTCTTTCATATAAAAAAATAAAATAAAACATTTCTTTCATATAAACAAGTGGAGAGATTATGTGCTGGTTCACACTGGGGCAACACGACTTACAGCGCGACTTAGCAAGGCAACTTGGAAGCAACTTCAACGTGACTTTGAGTTATTTACAACACAACTTCAAGTCGCCCCCAGGCCAGGCGACTTTGGCTGTGGCCAATCACAGAATAATCAGCTCTCTGGGAGGGTGGGGTTTGCCTGAGTAAACAAATTTCTTTTCCTGTAAAGTTGCTTCAATATAGATGGAGATCCGACTTGGAGGCGACTTCCATTGAATTCTATGGGTAGAAGTCACCTTGAAGTAGTACAGGAACCTTTTCTGAAGTCGGAGCGACTTCAGTAGTATACATTAAGATGGCTCTTATTGATTATAATGTAATTCCTAATGTCAAGCGACTTGGGGCGACTTGAGGTCTGATCCCAAGTCGCGGTAGTGTGAACCGAGCCTAAGATGGCTCTCATTGGTTATAATGTAATTCCTAATGTCAAGCGACTTGTCAGACCTCAAGTCGCCCCAGGTCGGATCCCAAGTCGCAGTAGTGTGAACCAAGCCTATCTGCTTAGAGTCCATTCACACAGGGGCAACTTTGAATCTGACTTGAAGTCGCGCAACAAAATCAATCAATGTAAGGGAATGAGAGCCGTCCCTGTCTGCACACTACCGAAGTCGCTCTGACTTCATAAAAGGTTCCTGTACTACTTCAATCGACTTCTAGGCGACTTGTACCCATTGATTTCAATGGAAGTTGTCTCCAAGTCGGATCTCCTGTCTTAACTGAAGCAACTTTCCAACTTGAAAACATTGTAACTAACCTTACTTCTTAGATCAAAGGGATAGAACTTCTTGTGTAAACAAATAATCTGGGCAATCTGCCAAGCTTTCAACCACTGTAAATGCAGGAAGTTTAACCACTTAAAGTCTAAATCTTTTTAAGACACTTCATTCTAAAGTTAAAATCAATATGTTTTGCCAGAAAATTACTTGGAACTAGGGCTGCAATTAACGATTATTTTCATAATCGATTAGTTGGCCGATTATTGTTTTGATTAATCAGCTAATAACCTTAAAAAAATGTGGTGTATAATTTAGTTAATATGTAAAGTTTAAAAAAAAGGCAATTTATTCTTAAATATCTCTATGCAGTGGTAAATATAAAACAACCAACTACATGGTTAGGGAGCAAAATATCAAATCCACTCTCAGAATAACAGACAGAAGAGATATACTGTATAAACTATTAGAGGAGATATACTGTATACACTATTAGAAGAGACATACTGTTTTTTGGCCAATTTGTTGTTGGGCAGAATAAAAAACACAAATTGCTGCAAAAACGCATTACATGCTTTTCTGCAGCTCCTCCATTGAAGTTTATTGAACCAAAAAAAAGTTTTGCGTTAAAGTCTCTGACCCTTTCCAAATACGCAGCAGCTGAAAAAAGCATAGATGTGAACGTGTCCCATAGGAAACCATGTAATGAACTGTAGTACGTTTCTGCAAAAAACACATAGATGTGAACCAGGTCTAAGACATTTAGTAACATAATGGGGTTAAAAAATAACTAAAATGAGCCCTTTATAGTACAAAAAAAGCAGATAATCACTACTGTAAGGGTTTCATTTTTATTTTATTTTTTTACCCTAGAACTGTGAAAGTAATATTTACAGTAGTGATTATTTGCTCTTTTTGTACTATAAAGGGCTCATTTTAGTTATTTTTTTTTTTTTTACCCCCATTATATTACTGGCCGATTATTTGATTATGAAAATAGTAATCGATTAATTTCATAATCGATTAGTTGTTTTCAGCCCTACTTGGAACACACACACACACACACACACACACACACACACACACACACACACACACACACACACACACACACACACACACACACACACACACACACACACACACACACACACACACACACACACACACACACACACACACACACACACACACAACACACACACACACACACACACACACTTAAACATTTTAGCAGAGACCCTAGGGAATAAAATGTCAATTGCTGCAATATTTTATATCAAACTGTATTTGCCCAGCGGTCTTTCAAATGCAATTTTTTTGGGGAAAAATACACTTCAATAAAAAAAAATAAAAAACGTAAAGTTAGCACAATTTTTTTTTTTGGTTTTAATGTGAAAGATGATGATGTTACGCCACGAGAATCGTGATCTATCTTCTAAGCAAAAAAAATCGTGATTCTCATTTTTAGCCAGAATCGAGCAGCTCTACTGTGCACTTTGCAGTTGCTCCAGAGCTTGGTAAATAAGGTAATTTGCAAAGAAAACCCAATCATATGCAATGAAAATAAATAAACTGCATTTTTTGCTTGCACATGATTGGATGATTGAAGTCAGCAGAGCTTCTGCTCATTTACTAAGCTCTGGAGCAACTGCACTTGCAAAGTGCACAGCCTATTTCCCTGTAGTAAATAAACCCCTTTGTGCCTGCGCACATGGTTTGGTAGGCTTCTCTTCACATAAGAGCTTGCGTCTGTGTTCCCTCTGTGTTTTTAATGTGTCGCTGCCCATGCAAATGAATATTAGGCAGACCATTGATGGTGTGAATTTCTTTCCTGCAACCACGGGTTGTAAGAAAGAAATTTGCATGGTTCCCCCCCATCAACACAGACGGCGCTGACAGCAATTGTATGCTCCTGGCGGAGGCGGGCGAGGGAAGCCATATCTGCCAGAAGACAGTGATTATTGCTAGTGGCTATAGCAGCCGCTATCGATAATCGCAAGTGAATCCGGCAGGCTGGTTGTTCGATTGATCAACTTGGTACATTCATCCTGCCCACACACGGTTTGAATCTCCGCCGGTTCCTGCTGAATCGGCCAAGATTCAAACTGTCTATGGCTGGCCTTAATTTCCTTTTTGTTCTGAACAAAATATTCATACAATGCTGGTTGGTGCTGCAATGTACAGTATTTTGTCTGACTAAGACTCCTTTGAGATCCGCAGCAGCCTAAAAGTGGTTATAAACCTCAGACATAAATTATGAACAAAACAATATCCCTCTATAATGTGTATTTGTCCCAATTAAGAGCACTAAGTGTAATTTCTGCCTGCTGCTTCATTCCTCTATCAGCATGAATAATTTCTGACAAGTTTTCCTGACACAGAGAGAAAAAAGGTGACAGGAGGGAACTATAGCGCACAGCCTGTGACAACCTCAGCTCTGTTTCTGTGTGCTGTGTGAAGGGGGATCCCTTCCCTCCAGTTTTCTGGAAGATCAGACCAGCTTTATAACGCCTGCACTTTGAAAGGATGTAGAAAAGAGAAGGTCCCAAATAAACAGGCATGACTTATGTAGGATGATTTGTTTCATCTCTGTAAATCAACTGAGGCCAGTGGATATATGGAAGGGTTTACAACCACTTAACCTGTTCTGTGCATTACCCTTCATTTACTGTTGAATGCTGGTTGTCTTCCTGTAAGCATTGAAACAAAAACTTGCAAGCTAAGTTTTTATAGTCAAACAAAATTGTGGGGTACCGGCGCTAGTTATTTCTGTATATTGTTTTTTTATATTATTATTTTATATTTTTATGGTGATCTATTGGTGAGCTGCAGTTTTGTGAACTATAATCATCATCTGGTGATTATTTGAAATATAAAGTGAAAAAAGAAAACCGCGCCACCCTTTGTTAGTAATTCTATTTAATATGGTATTGCTGTGTAGGTGTGACTCTGCTCTGCTATATTATGAGTAGCAGGAGATGCTGGACTTCTATTTTGCAATTAGTGTCCCAATTATAAAGTGCCGTAATGAACCTAGTTAAAGTGCTCTGTGCTAAATATAACTGTCACGTTACCGTGGTGGTGTTTCTGAACGTGATTATGTGTGTTCAGGGTGTAGTGCAATTGTATTGCTAGTGCTATCAAAATGTCTTCATTTTTACCTCAAGCAATCACAATTCATGAGGAAAACCAAATAAATAATACAAAATATCAAATATGAAAGACTAAGTACAGTTGACAAATCGAGAAGAAATATTGTGACTGAGAATAAAGTCTGTGACAACACCAATGTGCTTGTTGAAGTCTTATACTTTAAATTTTCATTGTGCAGGTTTTTTTCCAGTGTGTCCACCACCAACTATGCAATGGGTCACTTACCAAAATGGGGTAAGTGTGGGGCGTAAGGATTGGTTATCCAAAATTAAACCAATCTGTGGTCTCCCGCTTGCTCTCAGTTCCTGGTATGGGTGGTTTACATAGGCTCCACACGTTCCCCCAAAATGAGATAATGAAAATAGGCCTCTAATGGTGAAGTACGTTTATAAAAGCTTTTTATTTAAAAATATAACATATAAAACTCACATGGTCCGGTGCCTATAGCTGGCACTGAGCATATCCAGCCTTGTGTTGGTAAAAGTGGTATCGCTGTTATCTTCCTGTCTGTTTCCGTGTTGTTTGCGTCCCGGGTCTCCTTCCTGGTCTGAGCTGCCTCTCCCGGAAGTGACGTGATCGCGTGTTTACCCAGCAGCCTCTACGCGTTTCGCAAATAACTCTTGCGTCATCAGGAAGCTGCTGGATGAATGGTTGGCTGTGTCAGTGCTCGACGAATACCAGGCGCCAGGTCGCATTGGCGACTAGAATTAGCGACCTGGCGCCTGGGGCAGCACAGCTGGGGGTATCCTGTCTTCATAGTGCACCCCCCCCCCCCCGCCCCGCGCGATCGCGATGGGCCGCGCCGGCCGGTAATTGAGGCCCGGCTTTGCGGCCTTGTGCAGTCCTATGGTACCTTCTTTAATCTGGCACCCAGCAATACTAATAAGGCTGTTTTGTTTTCGCTGCCTGCCTATCTCCTTCACTTAGAACCCCAAACATTATATATATTTATTTTTATAACACCCTAGAGAATAAAATGCCGGTCGTTGCAATACTTTCTGTCACACCGTATTTGCGCAGCGGACTTACAAGCGCACTTTTTTGGGAAAAAATACTTTTTTTAATTAAAAAAATAGCACAACAGTAATGTTTGCCCAATTTTTTTTTATATTGTGAAAGATAATGTTACGGCGAGTAAATTGATGCCAAACATGTCTCGCTTCAAAATTTTGCCCGCCCGTGGAATGGCGACAAACTTTCACCCTTTAAAATCGCCATAGGTGACATTTAAAAAACTAAAATGCAAAAAAAAAATAATTGCCATTTGAAAAAAAAAAAAAAAATGTCCCTTTTTAAGAGCTATGGGCAGAAGTGACGATTTGAAGTCGCTTCTGCCCTGCAATGACTTGGAGACGGGCGGGGGCCATCTTCCCCTCACTCGTCTCCATGTCGTTAAAAAAAAAAAAAAAGAAAACCTGACTCCTAACTTTTTTAGCTGGCTCCTAGATTCCAAGCAAATTTGTCAAGCCCTGGGCTGTGTATTTATAGTCCCAGTACCTATCTACTTGTGTGGTGATTGGTTTCCTTATTTACACCCTCCCGGAAGTGCCGTAGCCGCCATTTTTACTATGGGCCTTCCATTTACCTGGTAACAGGAAGTTTCTATTCCGGCATTTTGGTTATGGTATTCCCTTTAGTACCCTTATATCCGGATAGATGTCACCCTCCTTTGTTTCCGGATTTCCTTCCCCATTCATTTAATGTTAATAGTCCCCTCGATAATCTGAATATGCATGTCTATATCTTTAAAGTGTCCGTACGTCCATATGTGTGTGAATCAATCTGTTACCGGAAGTTCATCTTGTACTATATTGGTTGCGGTGTCCCCTTTGTGTTTTTTTTCTCTATCTGAAAGATAACCCTAATGAGTGTTGCCACCCACAAGGCTGGATTGCTCTCACAATCTTACACATATACTTCATATAGGTGACTCTCTTGGTGGAACTACTCCACTGGGGGTCGCTTTACTATGTTAATCAACCTCAATATTCATTAAGTCCATAACAAAGTGTAAAATGAATTCCAATTATATACAAAATTTATTTATTTCTTTTATCTGTTAATCTTCGACTCCATTATTTACTAATTTTTCCTTTAATTACCATATCCCCATGTTCACATTTTAACATCCATGAATGAAAGTGTTCCTAAGTTTGAAAAAAAGGGTGTATAAAAAGGTGTATAGAAAATATGAAGTGAAAGCCGTATGTGAAAAAATAAATATGTGAAAAAATAAATAAAAATAAATAAGAATAAAAATAAATATAAATAATAATATTTAAATATAAATAAAAATAAAAATATTTTTATTTTTATTCTCATTTATTTTTATTTTTATTTATTTTTATTTATTTTATTTATTTATTTTATTTTCCGGAAACAAAGGAGGGTGACATCTATCCGGATATAAGGGTACTAAAGGGAATACCATAACCAAAATGGCGGAATAGAAACTTCCTGTTACCAGGTAAATGGAAGGCCCATAGTAAAAATGGCGGCTACGGCACTTCCGGGAGGGTGTAAATAAGGAAACCAATCACCACACAAGTAGATAGGTACTGGGACTATAAATACACAGCCAACCATTCATCCAGCAGCTTCCTGATGATGCAAGAGTTATTTGCGAAACGCGTAGAGGCTGCTGGGTAAACACGCGATCACGTCACTTCCGGCAGAGGCAGCTCAGACCAGGAAGGAGACCCGGGACGCAAACAACACGGAAACAGACAGGAAGATAACAGCGATACCACTTTTACCAACACAAGGCTGGATATGCTCAGTGCCAGCTATAGGCACCGGACCATGTGAGTTTTATATGTTATATTTTTAAATAAAAAGCTTTTATAAACGTACTTCACCATTAGAGGCCTATTTTCATTATCTCATTTTGGGGGAACGTGTGGAGCCTATGTAAACCACCCATACCAGGAACTGAGAGCAAGCGGGAGTCCACAGATAGGATTGGTTATCCAAAATTAAACCATACGCCCCACACTTACCCCATTTTGGTAAGTGACCCATTGCATAGTTGGTGGTGGACACACTGGAAAAAAACCTGCACAATGAAAATTTAAAGTATAAGACTTCAACAAGCACATTGGTGTTGTCACAGACTTTATTCTCGGTCACAATATTTCTTCTCGATTTGTCAACTGTACTTAGTCTTTCATATTTGATATTTTGTATTATTTATTTGGTTTTCCTCATGAATTGTGATTGCTTGAGGTAAAAAATGAAGACATTTTGATAGCACTAGCAATACAATTGCACTACACCCTGAACACACATAATCACGTTCAGAAACACCACCACGGTAACGTGACAGTTATATTTAGCACAGAGCACTTTAACTAGGTTCATTACGGCACTTTATAATTGGGATACTAATTGCAAAATAGAAGTCCAGCATCTCCTGCTACTCATAATATAGCAGAGCAGAGTCACACCTACACAGCAATACCATATTAAATAGAACTACTAACAAAGGGTGGCGCGGTTTTCTTTTTTCACTTTAAGTTTTTATAGTGTCAAGCTACATTGCTACAGCATGCTTTAGACACAATTTTTTTTTTTTTTTATCAAATCTAATGTGCTTGTTTTTAAAGAGAAACTGAACTCTGGAAGCTGTGCCCAAAATAAGGCAGAGGGCATACAGTGAAGGGAAAAAAGTATTTGATCCCCTGCTGATTTTGTATGTTTGCCCATTGACAAGGAATATAACTAACTTTAATGGTAGGTTTATTTTAACAGTGAGAGACAGAATAACAAAAAAAAAATCCAGAAAAACGCATTTCAAAAAAGTTATAAATTGATTTTCACGTTAATGAGTGAAATAAGTATTTGACCCCTTCGCAAAACATGACTTAGTACTTGAGGGCAAAACCCTTTTTGGCAATCAGAGGTCTGACTTTTCTTGTAGTTGGCCACCAGGTTTGCACACATCTCAGGAGGGATTTTGTCCCACTCCTCTTTGCAGATCCTTTCCAAGTCATTAAGGTTTAGAAGCTGACGTTTGGTAACTTGAATCTTCAGCTCCCTCCACATATTTTCCATTGGATTTAGGTCTGGAGACTGGCTAGGCCACTCCAGGACTTTACCATGCTTCTTCTTGAGCCACTCCTTTGTTGCCTTGGCCATGTGTTTTGGGTCGTTGTCATGCTGGAGTACCCATCCACGACCCATTTTCAATGACCTGGATGAGGGAAGGAGGTTCTCGTCCACGATTTCATGGTACATGGCCCTGTCCATCATCCCTTTGATGCTGTGAGTTGTCTTGTCCCCTTAGCAGAAAAACGCCCCCAAAGCATAATGTTTCCTCCTCCCATGTTTGACAGTGGGGATGGTGTTTTTGGGGTCGTAGGCAGAATTTCTCCTCCTCTATACACAGCGAGTTGAGTTGATGCCAAAGAGCTTGATTTTGATCTCATCTGACCACAACACTCACCCAGTTCTCCTCTGAATAATTCAGATGTTCGTTAGAAAACTTCAAACGGGCCTGTACATGTGCTTTCTTGAGCTGGGGGACCTTGCGGGCACTGCATGATTTCAGTCCTTCACATCGTAGTGTGTTACCAATTGTTTTCTTGGTGACTATGGTCCCAGCTGCCTTGAGATCATTGACAAGATTCTCCCGTGTAGTTCTGGGCCGATTCCTCATGTTTATTGAAACTCCACGAGGTGAGATCTTGCATGGAGCCCCAGACCAGGGGAGATTGACAGTTATTTTGTGTTACTTCCATTTGAGAATATTCGCACCAACTGTTGTCACCCTCTCACCAAGCTGCTTGGCGATGGTCTTGTGGCCCATTCCAGCCTTGTGCAGGTCTACAATCTTGTCCCCGACATCCTTGGACAGCTCTTTGGTCTTGGCCATGGTGGAGAGATAGGAATCTGATTGCTTCTGTGGACAGGTATCTTTTATACAGGTAACAAGCTGAGATTAGGAGCACTCCATTTAAGGGTGTGCTCCTAATCTCAGATAATTACCTGTATTGAAGACACCTGGGAGCCAGAAATCTTGCTGATAGGGGATCAAATACTTACTTCACTCATTACAATGCAAATCAATTTATATATTTTTTGAAATGCGTTTTTCTTGATGTTGTTTTTCTGTCTATGACTGTAAAAAAAAAAAAACTACCATTAAAATTAGAGACTGATAATTTCTTTCAGTGGGCAAACATACAAAATCAGCAGGGGATCAAATACTTTTCCCTCACTGTATGTCTTGTCACCAGTCTTGCCGGCTGGCTCCCTGCAGCTGATCCTTTCCCCATTACTGACACCATGTCTTGTTTTGGATTGTTTCTGGAGTCAGCCATCTTGGTAAAGGCAGGGTTTTGCACAGCACTGATCTCACCAAATCTCCTGAGATTAGCAGTCCCATGGCAGCAGTGCTTTTAGATTTCACACTATGAGGTTATAGGCACAGGAGAGCCTAGGCATCCTTGCATACCAGGTTGTACACTACTAATTTTCAGGAGGAATTCAGGACAAAAGATACATTTTTTTTTTTTTTCAGAGCACTGTTTAGGCACAATTCTAGATATTCCCTAATTTTTTATGATCAATTGCACTTTAACCACTTCAGCCCGGGAAGGATTTGCCCCCTTAACCGCGTAAGGACCGCCTCACACCGATATACGTCGGCAGAATGGCACGACTGGGCACAATCATGTACCTGTCTCTTTAAGAGCCCAGCTGTGGGTCGCGCGTGCCGCCGGTGGCGTGCTCGCTACCCGGTCCTGAGCTCCGGGACCAGCGGATCCGATTGCCGCTGGTGTCCCACGATCGGGTCACAGAGCTGAAGAACGAGGAGAGGTCTGTGTAAACAAACCTTTCCCTGTGCTTTCTAGTGACGCTGTCACTGATCGGCTGTTCCCTGTCATCGGGAAAGCCGATCAGTGATGTTGAATGTCAAGCCACGCCCCCCTACAGTAAAATAAATCACACATGTCACACTTAACCCCTCCCCGCCCCCTAGTGGTTAACTCCTTCACTGCCAGTGTCATTTACACAGGAATCAGTGCATTTAAATAGCACTGATTGCTGTATAAATGTCCGATATGTCCGCCATAATGTCGCAGTCACAATAAAAATCGCTGATTGCCACCATTACTAGTAAAAAAAATATATAAATAAAAATTCTATAAAACTATCCCCAATTTTGTAAACGCTATAACTTTTGCGCAAACCAATCAATAATCACTAATTGCGATTTTTTTTTAATTTTTTTTTACCAAAAATATGTAGAAGAATACGTATCAGCCTAAACTGAGGGAAAAAATATGTTTTTATGTTTTTTTTTATATATTTTTTGGGGATATTTTATTATAGCAAAAAGTAAAAAATATTGCATTTTTTTCAAAATTGACGCTCTATTTTTATTTATAGCGCAAAAAATAAAAAACGCAGAGGTGATCAAATACCACCAAAGAAAGCTCTATTTGTGGGAAAAAGGGACGCCAATTTTGTTTGGGAGCCACATCGCATGGCCGCGCAATTGTCAGTTAAAGCGACTAAGTGCCGAATCGCAAAAAGGGGCCCGGTCCTTTGGCTGCAAATTGATCTGGAGCTTAAGTGGTTAAAGTGGGGTGCCCCTTAAAACATTTTTTTTAAAAGTCAGCAGCTACAAATACTGCAGCTGCTGACTTTTAATAATCGGACACTTACCTGTCCCAGGGTCCAGCGATGCGGGGGAACGAAGCCCCCCCCCCTCATTCCCCGCTCCACTCGTAGCGCCGGCATTCTTACTGTGGGCACCCACTGCGCATGCGCGATCGGCACCACGCGACGTGATACGCCGCGCAGTCACCTGGGACCTGTCACGTGTCCCAGATGACTGACTGCGCCGAGGGGAAGTGATGTCAGTGCCCAGGCACTGAAGGAGGCAGACTACGAGGGACCCCCTAGCAACAGGCATTTAGAGTTTTTTTATGAATTTTAAGCAATTTTTTTATTTTTTTTGGTGGAAACACCACTTTAATGACCAGGCCATTTTTTGAGATACGCCACTGCGTCGCTTTAACTGACAATTGCGCTGTCGTGCGACGTTGTACCCAAACAAAATTGACATCCCTTTGTCCCCACAAATAGAGCTTTCTTTTGCTGGCATTTGCTCATCTCTGCAGTTTAAATTTTTTGCACTATAAACCAAAAAAGTGACAATTTTGAGAAGAATTGTTTTTTTTACTTTTTGCGATCATAAATATCCCCCCAAAAAAATTTAGAAAAACAAACTTCTTCATCAGTTCAGGCCAATATGTATTCTTCTACTTATTTTTGGTAAAAAAAATTGCAATAAGCGTATATTGATTGGTTTGCACAAAAGTTTTTATTTTTTATTTATTTTTTTTATTTTTTACTAGTAATGGCGGCGATTTTTAGCGGGACTGCGACATTGCGGTAGACAGATTGAACACTTTTGACAAATTTTTTGGGACCATTGCAATTTATACAGCAATCAGTGCTATAAAAATGCACTGATTACTGTGTAAATGTCACTGGCAGGGGTTAACACTAGGGGGCGATCAAGGGGTTAAATGTGATCCCTAAGTGTGTTTCTAACTGTGAGGGCATGTGACTGACTAGAGGAGGAGCCAGATCGTTGTTCCTTCTTAAGGCCATCAGTACTATCTCATTGCTTGAGACCCTAACATGCCAGGAAAGTACAAATACCCCCCAAATTCTTCCATTTTCTTCTTCCTCCGATCCGCTTCTTCTTGCGCTGGTCTTCTCGTCCTTCTCGTCCGGCATCTTCTTCCGTCGGCGTCGGTGTCTCTGTCTCTTCTTGGGCCGCTCCGCGCAATGGGAGGCTCCCGCTGTGTGAGGCTCCGCTCCGTCTGACAGGTCTTTATAATGGAGGGCACCTGGTGACCCCGCCCCCTCTGACGCACAGGGACGTCATGGGGAATTCCATGATGGCTTTCCCCATGATGTCAGAGGGGGGCGGGGTCACCAGGTGCCCTCCGTTTTAAAAGACATGTCAGATGGAGCGGAGCCTCACACAGCGGGAGCCTCCCATTGCGCAGAGCGGCCCAAGAAGACACCGACGCCGACGGAAGAAGATGCCGGACGAGAAGGACGAGAAGACCAGCGCAAGAAGAAGCGGATCGGAGGAAGAAGAAAATGGAAGAAGAAGATGGAAGAAGATGAAGGAAGGAGAAGATGAAGAAACCGAAGGATGAAGAAAGAAGAAAGAAGATTTTAATAAAGGAATTGTCAAAGACCGTCTCCTGTCATTTTTACCATTTTTGCCACTTTTTTGGTGAAATGGTAGGGGTACTTTTGTACCCCCTTACCATTTCACACAGGGGGGGGGCCGGGATCTGGGGGTCCCCTTGTTAAAGGGGGCTTCCAGATTCCGATAAGCCCCCGCCCGCAGACCCCCACAACCACCGGGCACGGTTGTGGGGAAGAGGCCCTTGTCCTCATCATCAACATGGGGACAAGGTGCTTTAGGGGTCTTAGACCCCCAAAGCATCCTCCAATGTTGAGGGCATGTGGCCTGGTACGGTTCAGGCGAGAGGGGGGGCCGCTCTCGTCCCCCCCTCTTTTCCTGCGGCCTGCCAGGTTGCGTGCTCGGATAAGGGTCTGGTATGGATTTTGAGGGGGACCCACGCCATTTTTTTTGGCTAGGGTTCCCCTTAAAATCCATACCAGACCTCAAGGGTCTGGTATGGATTTTGAGGGGGACCCTACGCCATTTTTTTTTTTGGCTGGGGTTTCCCTTAATATCCATCCCAGACCTGAAGGGCCTGGTTATTGAATTTGGGGGGACCCCTACGCTTTTTTTTTTTCATTTTTTTTTTATTTTTTATCAATGGCTTTTTTTTATGAATGAGTTTCAATGAATCACCAGGACAATGGAAACACCCCAAAAATGACCCAATTTTGGAAAGAAAACACACCAACGTATAATCTATGAGGCATGATGAGTCTTTTGAACATGTCATTTTTTTTCTACAAGTTTTTGGAAAATGTGGAAAGAAAATGCATCTTTTCTTTACACAAACTTGTCCATTTATACAATATTTCTAACACATAGCATGTACATACCAAAAATGACCCCCTAGTGTTTTTTCTGGGCGGGCGTCATATGACATCCTCTCCTTCCCAGCCGTCTATGGGGAGCGCGCCCGCCGCGTTGCTCGAGACCTGGTGCGCGTGCCCGGGAACGCCGGCACCTGCTGTTGCCCGGGAACACAGCAGGACCGTGGATCTGTGTGTGTAAACACACAGATCCACGGTCCTGTCGGAGGAGAGGAGACCGATGGGGACACTGATCGGTCTCCTCCCCTTGTGAGTCCCCTCCCCCTACAGTTAGAATCACTCCCAGGGAACATAATTAACCCCTCCCTAGCCCCCTAGTGTTAACCCCTTCCCTGCCAGCCACATTTACACAGTAATCAGTACAATTTTAAAGCACCAATCGCTGTGTAAATGGTCCCAAAAATGTGTCCGATATGTCACAAAAAAAATCGCAGATCGCCGTCATTACTAGTAAATAATTTTTTTTAACCAAAACTATGTAGACAAATACGTATCGGCCTAAACTGAGGAAAAAAATATATATACGGTATATATTTTGTAAAATGGGATATTTATTATAGGAAAAAGTAAAAAATATTGTGTTTTTTTTATTTCAAAATTGTCGCTCTTCTTTTGTTTATAGTGCAAAAAAAAAAAAAAAAAAAAACGCAGAGGTTTAGAGAAAGCTCTATTTGTGGGGGGAAAAAAGTTTTGTTTGGGTGCCATGTCGCACGACCGCGCAATTGTCATTCAAGTGCGACAGAGCTGAAAACTAAAAATTGGTCTGAGCAGGAAGGGGGTTAAAATGCCCTGTATTGAAGTGGTTAAATAGCAGAATCCTGCCCTTCTGTTCAGGGGAGAATGAAATCTCTAGATCTCTCTTCCACGCCTGGAGGAAAGTAAGTTCCTGAGATGTCTCTAATTTAGTTAATGTAGTATAAAAATAAGACGAGTGTCTCATTGACTCTCCTTTCAAGCATGTCTCCTCGAACGCAGTGAATGCCCTCACTTCTGCATATGCATTCGATTTAAATCTAACGAAGGCTTCTAGTTGCATCATTCTAAAAAAATCTAATTCAAGTGCTATTTCTTTTTCAATACTTTTTTTTGTCATTAGACGATTATCCACTGAAAAATGAAAAATCCTACTGATACCTCTAGGTCGTATTGCTCCGAACCTAGGGTCTATCATGACCGGCTGAAACGCCGGAGTACCCAGGATCGGGAGGAGCGGGCTAGGGTTTCTCGAGATGGGCGTTTTTTAAAATATCTTTTTAATCGTCCGTAAAGTAGCGCCTATTGTTGGATGTTTCCTCACCTCTGCTGGCACCTCAGCTTCTGATATCCATACTAGACCCTCCAATGGGATATCTATCTCTGCCTGTTCCATCTGTATCCAGGGTTTCTTATTTTTAAGCCCACACTACTCTGGCTAAATGTGAGGCTTCTTGATATCTTACTGGGTCAGGAAACCCTATACCATCTTTTCCTTTAGGAAGTAATAATATAGTTCTGCGTACTCTTGATGGCTTTCCAGCCCAAATAAACTTCAAAAATCTTGATCTGAGATCTCTTAACCACTTTCCGACCGGCGCACGACGATGTACGTCCATTTTTTGAAGAGGGATATCTCGGTAACGGCAGCAGCTGCTGCCACAACCGAGGTATCCATCTCTTCAGGCGCCGGTCGGCTGTCCGATAATGGTGGTCATCGCGGCGGATTCGCCGCGAGATCACCGTTATCGGCAGCGGGAGAGGTGCCCCCCCCCCCCTCCCGTCGCTCTCCCGCGCCTTCCGCCGCTTACCGGAACCGTCGGCAGCGGCGGAGGCGATCGGGTCCGTTCCCCTCCTGTGTCTAGAGATGAGTGACGCTAAGATGGCGGCCACTCATCTCTATACCATAAGAGGGCGGAAGCGACGTCAAAAACGTCACTTCCGCCCATACCTCTTAAAGAGGAATTTTCAAATGTAATTTTTTTAAATTACATTTTTTTTATTTTTTTGTTTTTTTTTTCATTGAAGTCCAAATATGAGATCTGAGGACTTTTTGACCCAAGATCTCATATTTAAGAGGACCTGTCATGCTTTTTTCTATTACAAGGAATGTTTACATTCCTTGTAATAGGAATAAAAGTGAGCCAATTATTTTTTTTTTTTAAAACAGTGTAAAAATAAATAAAATCAAGAAAAATAAATAAGAAAAACAAAAATTTTTTTTTTAAAGTGCCCCGTCCCGACGAGCTCGTGCGCAGAAGCGAACGCATACGTGAGTAGCGCCCGCATATGAAAACAGTGGTCAAACCACACATGTGAGGTATCGCCGCGATCGGTAGAGCGAGAGCAATAATTATAGCCGTAGACCTCCTCTGTAACGCAAAATATGCAACCTGTAGAATTTTTTAAACGTCGCCTACTGAGATTTTTGAGGGTAAAAGTTTGATGCCATTCCACGAGCGGGCGCAATTTTGAAGCGTGACATGTTGGGTATCAATTTACTCGGCGTAACATTATCTTTCACAATATATAAAAAAATTGGACTAACTTTACTGTTGTCTTATTTTTTTATTCAAAAAAGTGACTTTTTTCCAAAAAAAGTGCGCTTGCAAGACCGCTGCGCAAATACGGTGTGAAAAAAAAGTATTGCAACGACCGCCATTTTATTCTCTAGGGTGTTAGAAAAAAAACAATATATAATGTTTGGGGGTTCTAAGTTTTTTTCTAGCAAAAAAAACTGTTTTAAACATGTAAACACCTAAAATCCAAAACGAGGCTGGTCTTAAAGCGGTTCTGCACTCATTTCATTTAGTAAATCTCTTTGCCTTCCAAATCAGGCAAAGAGTACTAAATGAAATGTTTTTTTTTTTTTTTTTTACTTACCTTGTAATTGAAGACTTCCGGTCTTCTCCCTCTGCGGCGGCGGGCGGGGTCTTGCGTCGATCGTCGTCACGCCGCACTGTCTCCTGGGATCTGGTGTCATTGATCCCAGGAGTCAGTGCGGGCATCTTCCGAAATCTCGCGAGATTTCGGCCACATCTTCCGAAATCTCCCGAGATTTCGGCCGCATCTGCCGAAATCTCGTGAGATGTCGGCAGATGTGCCGTTACTGCGCACGCGCGAGTAACGGCGGTGCATGCTGGGCCATCAACAGTGCCTGTGGGGTTTCACATGCCCACAGGCAAGATGGCCCCCAGCACTAAAGAAGAAGACGAGGAACTTCAGCGGACGAAAACCGGCGGCGATCGAGATGGAAGATGGAACAGGTGAGTCCCCTAATAAAGGTAAGCATCCTTTATATTACGTCCTTAAAAAAAAATTTTTTTTACAGAGTGCAGAACCGCTTTAAAGTGGTTAAGAAACTTGGGGGAATCTTAGTTGGAAGGGTCTGTATTAGATACAGAAGTCTTGTCATCACATTCATCTTAATATTATTTGTTCTCCCGACCCATGTGAAAATTTCCTTATCCCATCTCTGGAGCTCAAGTTTAATCTGTCTTGCCATTGGTATGTAATTAAGCTCAAACAACTCATTTAAATTCTTTGAAATTGTTGTCCCTAGTTAACTTGTGTAGGAATTAGTCCATCTGAAATCAAATTATGTGGTTATCAGCTGTAGAAGGGACGTTTTTTATTTCTATCCCCATTGCTTACAATTTCCCGTAATTTACTTTGAAGTTAGATATTTTCCCGTATTCACGTAGCGCCATCAACAGGGATGGAAGAGATATGGCTGGGGCAGTTACAAAAAAAAATTAAATCATCGGCATAGGCCGCCAGTTTCTGTTCGTCTTTCTTTATTTTTATCCTTTATCAGCAGAAGAAAAGGAGGTGAGATTAAATCTCTCCAACAAAGCTGAACTTCAGGTATGTTTTTTTTTTAATGCATAATTAAATTGGTCCTGCTTGGATCAATGTAAGTTTACATATGTAGGACTGCTGTGCAATAAGAGAATGGCTGTAGTAGCTGTCACTACTTGCATAGTTAATCTGGTTGAAAAAAGACCCAAGTCCATCTAGTTCAACTTCAGTGATCGCCATGGTCTACTGCAGGGCTCGACAAACCCCGGGTGCCAGGTCGCATTTGCGACTAGAATTAGCGACCTGGCACCTGGGGCAGCACAGATGGGGTATCCTGTCTCCATGCGCGATCCCCCCCCCCAGCGTGATCGCATTGGGCCGCGGCTTTGCAGCCTTCTGCAGTCCTATGCTTCCTTCTGGAATCTGGCGCCCTCTTGTGGTGGCCGTTGGTATGACGACCAGCAATGCTAATGGAGCTTTCACTGCCTGTTTTCACTGCCCGCTCATCTCCTTCCCTTTACTTAGAACCCCCAAACATTATATATATTTTTTATTCTAACACCCCAGAGAATAAAATGGCGGTCGTTGCAATACCTTCTGTCACACGTATTTGCGCAGCAGACTTACAAGCGCACTTTTTTGGGAAAAAATACTTTTTTTTATTTAAAAAATAAGACACCAGTAAAGTGAGCCTAATTTTTTTTTTATATTGTGAAAGATAATGTTACGCTGAGTAAATTGATACCCAACATGTCACGCTTCAAAATTGCATCCGCTCGTGGAATGGCGACAAACTTTTACCCTTTAAAATCTCCATAGGCGACGTTTAAAACATTCTACAGGTTGCATGTTTTGAGTTATAGGAGGTCTAGGGCTAGAATTATTGCTTTCGCTCTACCAATCGCGACGATATCTTACATGTGTGGTTTGAACACCACCTTTATATGCGGGCGCTACTCACGTATGCGTTCGCTTCTGTGCGTGAGCTCGGCGGGACGGGAAGCGTTTACATTTTTTTTTTTTTATTATTTATTTTAACATTTTTTTTTTTCTTCTCACTGTTCTTTAAAAAAAAAAAATGGTGTCACTTTTATTCCTATTACAAGGAATGGAAAAATCCCTTGTAATAGAAAAAAGCATGCCAGGTCCTCTTTAATGTGAGATCTGGGGGGTCAAAAAGACCTCAGATCTCATATTTACACTAAAATGCAATAAAAAATAAAATAAAAATTGTCATTTGAAAAATAGATATATAAATAAATAAATAAAATGTCCCTTTTAAGAGCTATGGGCGGAAGTGACGATTTGACGTCGCTTCTGCCCTACAATGATATGGAGATGGGCGGGGGGCCATCTTCCCCTCACTCGTCTCCATGTCAGGCCAGGGACAGGTCCGGATCGCCTGCGCCATTACCGATGGCCATGGTAAGCGGTGGAGGATAGTGGAGCGCAGCGGAATGGGGGGCCCTCTCCTGCCGCCGATAAAAGTGATCTTGTGGCGAATCCACCAGAGAGACCACTTTTATCTGAAAGAGAACCGCCGGCTCTTGAAGAGGATACCAGGGTTATGGTAGCTAGCTGCTACCATAACAGTATTCCTCTTAAAAGACAGGACGTATATAGTCATCCTGCGGGAAGGAAGCTGTTAAATAAAATGAATTTATTATTTGTCATCTCCCTGCTTGGCCCCTTTCACACGGGCTGTCTGATCAGGTTCGCCTGTCAGTTTTTCAGGCGAACCTGATCGGACCCTTAGCGGGGATATGGCGGTCTTGTGTCCATGCAAGGCAGGAAATAAAAGCAGTCACATTCGTTCTAGTCGTCTTTCTGTGTAAATTTAAGGTTGGTTAATTTTTATATTGTAAATAAAGCTTTGACGGTCTTAAAAAAAAAAAAACAACCTGGCTAACTTTTTTAGCTGGCTCCTAGATTCCAAGCACATTTGTCAAGCCCTGGTCTACAGGGTCCTGTGCCAAGTGGCTACCCTGCATAATACACAGAAGTTCACTCGATTGTCATGGTGATTGTGATGTCTTCACCCTGCCTCTCCACTTTGTTTAATCAGGTAATGGTGGCCGCTCCGAGCAGACGACCCATTGTGGTTACTATGCAGGAGGGGCAGATGCTTTGCTCAGGACCCAGAAGACTGCGGCAATATCGTTGTAGCAGCAGCGACTACTCCAGTAATTTTTCACTTTCACAGAAGTCCCACAGTAGGGAATATGTATATTTACATTGGTCCAAGCTGGGCCAATAATGGTATGCAATAAAAACCATACCTGGAGTCCAGTTTTAAAGGATAAGTTCACCTACCATAACATGTTACATATTAAACCCATATTCAGGGTGTTACGAACAGACTGGCCCCCGCACTACCCTGATCCCCGCTGTGACAGCTAGCGGGGTTCTTTTTGCCCGCCCGCCCGGTCCCCATCACTTATTGTCATGACAGGGCTCTAGGCATGGAAAACTACAAGGCCTAGCAGCCTTTGCGGCTGTCAGCTTGTAGTTTTCAATGAACTACCACGGCGCTGTAGAGCACTGTGGTAGATCATTCATGCTTCCTATCAGATTGTATCTGCTTACCCATACGGGCTGTAGGGGGAAGCAGATACACTGGCTCTGCTGGGGACCTGCATGCCACCAGCCATCTGCTGATCGTGGCCGCAATGCTTTACAGGCTCCAAAAAAATAAATACACATTTTTTTTACCTGCAAAAAAATTAAAAATGTGTATTTTATTTTTATGTTTTGCAAAAAGTGAACTTATCCTTCAAAGCAGAATTAAAAGAACTTTTTTTTCCTTTTTTTTTTTGCCATATGTATCCCATTGGGAATATTTTCCCAATCTTCCCAATGGGAATGGGAATTTTAGCCAAAACAGGAAGTGAGAGGGAAAAAACCTCCAAAATGAGGGAATCCCAGTTTGTCACAAGGATAACCATAACCAATGTTCCCTTTAGAAGATTGATAAACTAAAAAAAAAAAAAATTTTTAAACCCCCACCATATCCAAAACAAGATAAAGAAATGTTTGGCTTGATATACGCTTTAATGATGAGATTGTTTTAATGTATCCCTCCCCACATATCCAGTGACATACAGAACTTGTGTCACAGCCCATGACCATGTCACATGTTTGTTATCTAATGGTAGGCAGCATTTCTGTCATTCTTCTGTGGGGTGTTTGTGACAAGTACAAGGAATGTCATTAGGGTAAGAAGCGTCACACTTTATTTACAAAAGAGAAGAGATAATACAGAGCAGTCCACAGAGAGAAAAAGGTGGCCCGAAGGGATAGACAGGACAATTATCTTGTGGGGCACTCAGTGTAGCCAGCTTCCTGCAGGATCGGGGATGGTAAAAGGTGGGTGAAGGAGGGCTGCTCTCTGACACGGCCGGGGGGTCTTGGTTTGGTAGTTTACTTCCAGCGGCCCCCAACTTTTCCTTTGCCTCCAGCTGCTTTCTTGCTGCTGTAATAGGGAATAAATAGGCACAGGTTAGTGGACAGCCTGACAGGGTACATACACAATAAAATAAAAATACCAGATACAGAAACTATGGCATAGGGAGGATTAGTGTTATAAAAATGTATTAAAGAGGAACTGAACTTTTTGGGCATGATGTGCCCAAACAAATGCAGGTAGTGGGCAAAGGACTAGTTAATAGCATTGCCCGTGGTCTTGTGGCTGAGCTTTTCTCATTACCAACTTGCCATGCCTTGTTCTACACTGTGTCTCTGTATGGAGGAGGTCATCTTGGTGGGGACAGGGTATTGCTTTCTCATGTCAGAGCCTCCAGCAAGAAGAACAGTGAACCACAAACTGGTGATATAACCAAATATCACTCCAAATCTGTCAAGACTAGCAACAGAGGCAACAGTGCCTGAGATCTCACATTGCAGATGTACAGATATGAGGCTGTAAGTACAGGGGTTCCTAGGCACCCTTACATACCAGGAAGTACACTGCTATTTTCTGGATGAATTTTAGACCGAAAGTCAATTTTTTTCAGGGCACTGCTTAGGCACAATTACCATTTATACATTTTCCTTATAACATAGCATATCTGCACTTTTTTTAGTTCAGTTCAACTTTAAGGTGAGTAAAGAGAGAATACAGAAGGTGGTCAAGGAGGAAAGAAACAGAAATAGAAGAAAGAGAAAAAAATACTGTTGATATTGCAGGATGATAAACCAAGGTTACACAAGTTGGCTTATGTAAAAGAAAGAATGATAACATTTTTCAGCTGTTTTTCTGAAAGTTCCTGAAATCGGAAGTCTAAGGGCTGATTCACACCTTTTGCATTATGCAGATTTCCACTACAGAACGTGTTCCGTAGGAAACCATGTTAAATGGACTGTAGTGCAAATCTGCAAAATGCAAAAAGCACAAAAAATGCAAAGGTGTAAGTTAGGCCTAAATGTTTGTAATTATAACTATTACAGGTGGGATTTAACATGGTCAGCTGATTTCCTGGCTGGTAGAATCTTTGGAAAGCAATGTAATGGACTTCTTTCCAGCCTAACATGGCTAACATAATACAACTGGATGGGCTTGGCAAGAGAGCATATATGTATTAAAGTAGCCAAAAATGTTATTATTGATCTCTTTAAATGAGCCACTTGTTAGGCTTAACGGTCCTGCTAGTTTTCCCTACATACACACAAACAGTCAGTATTACTTACCATATTGTCATGTTAGTTTGGAGAGACTACATTTTCTCCCACATGCTGTACTTCCCTTCAGATTATCATGCATACATGTCTCAAATACACACTGCTACCATTCTGCCATCACAATCGTAAAGACCAACATCAGGATTGGGTAAAACCTGTTACTGGAGTTTAGTATGGGCTGTGAAGAGACCCAGGCCTTGTATGCTCTGACAGAACCGGAGTGTGCTTCTCATATACTGTACCTGACACACCAGAATCAGCAGCGGGTTAGTTTACTTACTTGTTACTGCTCAGGGTTAGACTGGAGATATCATGGTAGGCTGGAGATATCGAGTGAAGAAGTGGTGTCCTATTCAGCCTGTGATATCTCTCAAGACCAGTGATATCTACCATGCTTGTGACGGCACACATGGTCTCATAATTAGGTAGGTCAGTCATCAAGCCTAGGTGAGACTTGACACAAGTGTACAGATCACCTGTTCAAGGCTGTCAAATTACGAGCTGAACATGTAGTCTTATAAACTGTGTTCTCTGAATTGATAGTCAAGCCTCTGCTGCATATTGGTGACCAGTACACTTGTGACTAGGCTGGGCTGAGCATAGTTGTTAGGTGATATTTGCAAGGCATCATAGGTCCATGTTATGCAGTTATATTGCATTAAATTGTCATTAGGTAATTGATTTAATGCTTTGAAGTGTGTAAATTGGGTTAGCACAAAATAGGGCTGAGTAGAACCGGTATGTATTTACAAATTTCCTTTATGACACCATAAAGTACACACTGGTCCAGTAGCCATTTTGAAAGCTAAAGAAAAATTAGTGAGGATGCAGGGAATTGATTCATTAAGAACCACTGTCAAAAAATGGCTGTTTCAGGTCACTAAATGGCTGCCTCTACCAAAGGTGCAGCAGCCCTAGATTTAACAGGCCATTAATTGAAATTGAACAAATATGGAGGGGAATTGTACCTATGGGTTAGAATAGATGTATTGGTCATTGTGAGCTAGGTTGTTTGGGATAAATTGTATTTTTGAGAAAATACAAATAGTTTATTATAAACATGGTCAGTCCTACCGAAATCCATGCAGTGTTGCTTTTAGGGGCTATTGGTTTTTAAATAAAATCTTTTTTTTTTTTTTTTTTTAAATCAATAGGTTAGAAATTAATTTGAATTCAGAAAATATTTCTGAGCCTGTGTTGTAGATACTGTATTTCAGTTGATCAGGGATAATATGCAGGCTGGAATCGGGACAATGTTGTCGTATCTAGCACTACTTACTGTTTTTGCAGCTGATCAATGCGGTTCCTGAGTGTTGTAACCTGTTAAAACAACATACAAACCATTTATACTGTAGTCTTTCACGGTCTCTTACCTCCAACACCCTAATACTTTGTCAGAGGTTGCTTGTTGGAATGCTGTTACCTGGCACCATCTCTCCAGGGTGGCGATCCATATAGGCAATGTCTAGTGACCTGCACACGCACAAATACCTCTAGGCATGTCTCCAGACACACAGTTACTTACCTTTACTTAACACCCGGGCTAGGGCATGGAGCAGAGGCACCTACCCTAATCATAACCCAACAAGAGTGGGATCACAGGACATCAAGACTACAAGTTTATCCAATGAAGAATTTTTATGGGTCACTCTGGCTCACATGATGGGAAGATAAGTCAGTATTGTTGATACTCATTTAGATAGGCTTTCTATGTATTTATGACAAGAACCCAATTGGTTTGGTAGAGAAATGTTGACTATTATGCCATGCTTTTCATATGTGCTTCACAGAATTCGCCTTCAAATGTTTATTTTGTTATTGGCTATAATAAAACAGATTGTTCAATGGTTGCATAGCATAACAACTAACCATCTACCATGTGTTCAGAATCGTTATTATGAATGTTTACCAAGCAGTTTTTAGACTGCTCATGATGTATAATGAACCTGAGATTTAGCCTGTACCTTCTAGTACAGAATCATTATATTATACACAAGAATGTAGGAGCTCTTACTGCAAATGTGTCCAACTAAAGACACTGCACTATGCCACGTAACTAATTAACTTATACAAGAACATTCTGTAAGCCTCCAGGAGTATTCTGTCACCTTTTTTATTTTTTTTTATTTTTTTTTATTTTTTTTTGCACAAACTAAAATTAGCAAATTTGAGTATTATACATATATATATATATATATATATATATATATATATATATATATTGGATCATAATGTAATCATGTTGCAACAAGAAGCAAAACAGCTCTAAATAAAATGGAACCATTTTGTAGTCCTGATGTCCTGGTTTGTTATATCCATAAACCTTCCTTGGGCCATTGCTTTAGCCCCACAAGCCCGGTCGTACCCACTGCTACCCAGACACACACCTGAACAGACAGTTCAGTTGAGTTAGCCTCATTCGTAAGAGGCATCTCTACTTACAACTTAGAGAGTTCCTCTACTCTCCTGTGCAGGGTTGTAATCTAAGAAAAACCAAGATAATCATGTGAATAAGGGGATACTGGAAGCAAGTGCCTGGTTGGATAATGTGTGCTGGCTTCTTTGATGTGCCATCTAATTTGACCCTACATTTATCACCACAAATGCATCACTGCTACTCATATAATAGTTTTTTTTATTACATATCTAAAGTTTTAGGCTGGGTTCACATATGAGCATGCAGCAGCTCACAGCAGGAGTCCGATGCGTCCTCGTTCACCATTTCAGGTCCGATTTTAGCTCAAATTTTTGGCTGAATTCGGACCTGAAAATGGAGCAAAAAGACGCACTGCAAATTGCACTGGAGCCACTGCGGAGATATGTGCACCGGCTCCTTAGAGAACTGGTCACAATCTTCTGCTATTGCAAATTGGATGCTGGAAACCAGCTTCCAATTCACACTAGTGTGAACCCAGCCTTAAATGTACAAACTATATGCCAGCCACTGAAAACTTTCTATGTAGAGCAAAAGCTGCAGCCGCTAAACACTTTAATTGACCGATAGGGGCAGCCACTGATATAACGATTTACACTTCAGCCGTTGATAAAAAATAAATAAAATACAAGGCTTCTCCTGAGTGGCAGAGAAGCAATCAAATCAACTTGATTTTAGTCCAGTAGCAGACAGGTAGTCGGCCACCCATTTTTCTCCCTGAAGCACAGAGGGGAAAGTTACTAAAACTGGAGCACTCAGAATCTTGTGGGGCAGCTGTGCATGCTAACCAATAAACTTCTAACTTCAGCTTGGTTAATTAAAGCCTTTACAACCACTTTATACTACAGGCAAGCCTATAAGTAGGCTTACCTGTAGCTACAATGGATATCTCCTAAACCTGCACGATTTAGGAGATATCCCTGTATTTGCATGTGCCAACGTCATCGGCACATGCGCACTTAAGCAAACTGAAGCAACGGCACATACGTGCCGTTGCTTCAGTTGTGCTGTGCCATTACCGGCGGCTCCCGCGTATGGGAGTGACGTCATTGTGGCTCCAGCCAATCACAGCGCTAGAGCCACGATACCCGGAAGTAACCCCCCGGAGAGATGTCGACCGCCGGAGCGGTGAACAAGGACTGCTGCAGGGGCTTCGATCTCAGGTAAGTAATTCACAATGAGCTAGTATGCTATGCATACTAGCTCATTATGCCTTTGTCTTGCAGGTTTGTTTACAACCACTTTAAGCTTTCACAAAAAAACCTAGAAGCTGGTTGGTTGCAATGCACAGCTGCACCAGATTTTGCACTCTCCAGTTTTAGTAAATCTCCCCCACTGTGCCACCTTACTGTATGATGCTAATGCTACTACAGTGTGATACAACACACACAAGGGCACATAGCGATGTCATGGAAAATAGTTTGTTTGGGCCAGACTTACTGGCAGGATCACCAAAATTAAAGCAAAAAAAAAGTCTAGAAAAAAAAATAATGTGTCTACCACTTCTAAGGACTGGTAAGCTCTGCAATATAATAAATGTTTGTTTTGGGTTTAGATATGCTTTAAGTGGGAAGTCAAATACAGTGCTGGCTAATTTAAAAATCTCTGTATTTGGGCTTGGTTCACACCTATGCAGTTTGATTTTCATTGTTTCTGCAGTGCTTTTTGCTGTGTGTTTTGTGTTTTTGCACATGCGATTTTGCCGCAATTTGCATTTTTTATGCTTTTTTTTTTTGGCCAAGGCATAGATGTTAACATGTACCATAGGAGACCACGTTAAATGAACTATAGTGCATTTCTGCAAAAAGCACCAAAAAACGCATAGGTATGAACCAGGCCTTAGTATAATAACAAAAATGTGGAAAAGCAAACCTGTAAAAATGTGAACATCACATAATACTAAATACTACAAAAACAATTCAAAATATGTGCTCCTTGATATACACACACTATACATTTCCATTAATGGATAAAGCTAGGACAGACTGAAAATTAGACATTGCAAATATGTTTTACATTATGTATGTATTGACTTTTAGACCCCTTTCACACTGAAGGCAGTTATTAGGCGTTTTAGCGCTAGAAATAGCACCTGAAAATCGCTTCCCATGCCTCCTCAGTGTGAAAGACTGAGTGCTGATAGAAACTTACCATCTTCCACCTCCCATTATAGATATAACTCATTGATTAAAGATATAGAGAGATACACTCAAAGGCGATTCTTCAGGCACCCCCTTTTCAGCGGAGACTGTTTCTCTGTAACATCAACTCCGAAGTAAGCTGATTTATACATTCCTTTATCTGTTTTATTCTCTCATGTTAAATTTTGGATCATTAATGTGCATATTTATGTACATTGTCTTTTAGACACCAATATTTCACTGTCTTTATTTGTAGACCAGACAGACTAGCAACAGGTCCTTATTCTTCGGCCTCCTGGTTCCCCATTTGTCCTTTCTCTGTATATCTACTAAGTGAGGTGAGTTGAGGTACCGCATTAGAGAAACAACCCCCTGCAGTTTCTTCGCCCCCTTCTTTGTTGTTTCCCTCTTTTCCCCTCCCCCTTCTTTTCCCCCCTCCCCCCCTTCCTTCTCCCTTTTCCTTTTCTTTTTTTCTCTCCCTTCCCTTCCCCCTTTTTTCTTCTCTTTGAGTGTCTTTGGGGTTTTGCACACATCCCGTATATGCATGTCATTTATATGTGCATATATTATCATCCACTAATTTGCCTATATATCTGGTCGGGGCCTTCCCCTTTGTTGCCCCCCCCCTTTTTGCCGTCGTTGGGTTGGCCGTGCCCGTCTCCATCCTCCCTGGGCGCTGTGGGGCTAGCACAGACATATTTTCTTATCTTTCTCTTTCTCCCTCCTTTTATCCATACAAATTCTTGATGTGACATACCAAGACATCTGCTTTTATATGGTCAGTAGACAATATACTTAATAATATACATATTGCTTGTCTGAATACAAAACTTTTGTCTAGTTATATGTATGCATATATTCTTTACTTATGATATCTGCAATTCATAAAGAAGAACAATATCATTTTCATACCACTTGCTCCTGATGAAGAGGAATAATGCATGACGCGAAACGAGTATCACTCTGTCCATTTATACACGAGTGATGTAAATGAGTGTTTTTTTGATCTCATTGTGAACAACATGTTATATCAATTTTAATTTTGTAAATGGTCGATACAGCAAAAGTTGTGTCTATTTTTAGATTTTGCATTATTAAATTTGTAACTTTTTATCTATCTATTTTTGCATACATTTTTTCTGGAGTCATTGCCCTTTAAAGTCCCGCCAGAGGGTTTTCTGTTGTTTTTTGTGTCTTATATTAGGGATGTGGGCAATGCCTCCTACACCCCACTAGAATTGAACTAATTTATCTATTTCACACTGGGGTGGTGCGCTTGCGGGACATTACAAAAAGTCCCGCAGGCAGCATCTTTGGGGCGGTTTGGGAGCGGTGTATACACCGCTCCTAAACGGCCCCTGCCCATTGGAATGCATGGGCAACGCTTCCGAAGCACCTAAAAAGCACTTTGGGAAGCACTGCAACACAGGCAGTTTTAAACCTTTCTTCTGCCACTAGCGGGGGTTAAAAGCACCGCTTTACCAGTAACGTGGCGTGGCCCCCAGTGTGAAAGTACCCTTAGACCTAATTATTGTGTGTAGTGGGCTTACCTCGTATTTCTGTTTCTTGAGCTTCTCTCCCATCTCAAACTTCTCGGACTCAAGCTGGTACAGCCAGTCCCACAGCTCCTTAGCCTTGTCCCTGTTACAGAAAAGTCAAAGGGTCAGGTAAGTTTACGTACAGAACTGCTGCAGATCCAGGCAAAAAATTACTGTTTAATCCAACTAGCTCTTAGAGGTGGAAGACCGCACTGGACTTGCTCGGTTGAGGGTCTGTGAGTGAGTGATGGTGGGGGCGTGTTGGGGAAGTTTGCTCCCGGTGAATCCAGCCCAACTTGGCAGAAAGGTGGCGGTGGGCTCCTTTTGAGGGCTTGGCTGCTACCTCTGGGTATGGCCTCAAGGTCGTTTCTGGATAAACTTGTGAGGGTAGGTAAAAGGAGCACCCAGTATCCAATCAGAAGTAAATAAATGGTGAATTGTTGTTTTTGTTGGAAATAGTAGAGCATGATAAAACCTTGGACCTTTTGCAGAGATCTTTCAACTGGAGTATCAAAAACTTCTGCTGTGAATTTTGCCTTATAAAATGACCGAAGGCTCAAACAGAATGAGACCCGTCACAGTGTGTGTGAATTCGAAAAAAGTCAGATTTAAAAGTCTTATCACTGGATTTCTGGAGCAACAAAAAAAAGGGGGGCAAGACCTGTTGGTGTTACTCAACTTTATCAGAATAAAATGAGGTCTACTGCCCTGCCATAAAGGGTTGTGCTGTATGGCAGAGCTGTGTAAATCTCAGGATGAATAAAATACAATGTCTCATATACTGTATACATTTTAGCTGTTTCCCTGGAGTCCAGCGTTAATTGACATCCCAAAGACACCTAAACATCAATGTTTACCTGAGTTTGTCATCACTCATATGGTCAACGTTCAGGGGCTTGCGACGATCTGCCAGAATCTTCTTTTTCTGCTCACGGGCTGTTTGCTTCTTGCCTCTCTTCTGGTCAGCCTACAGAGGAATCATTACCAAATCAGTGCTTTTCAACATTGTATCAGCTGGTCCCCCATCTGTTATGTTTTGGAGACTGATGGGGGGGGGGGGGGGGGGGGGGGGGGGGTCTTATTGATAATGTTCATTAAACAGCAGCGGATTTCGGTCAGAGATCACAGTCTTTCCAATTTTTTAAACAGCAGCAGATTTTGGTCCCAGTGACAGGTACTAATCTATAACATGTTCATATTTACATTAAACAAAAAAATATTTTGTAGAGCCAGTCCTTAGTTAATAATATAGCAAACGAAATTTGTCTGGTCCCACTTTACCACTATGATCTAAATAGAGAGATATTACCCTTTATTATTTATCGCTTCTGTTCTGTATGTACACAACCTTCTCAGCAAGGTTTCCATACTCAATGTTCAGGATACACCTCAAGTTTCAAAACCTTCACTGAAAAAATTTCAAAACCACAGGTCTTCACCAATTTTTTTTCTGTTCTTTGTTTTCTCAGTGGAATATGCCAAGTCTATGCTTAGTTCTGAGTTTCTTGCTTAAATTTAATTCCCTGAAACATTCGGTCTATAGTGTACGGCTGTCTAATCCTTTTGAGTCACCCAACTCATAGAACAGTACACTAATATCCGCAGTGGATAGGAATAAGTGCAGATATGACTTGTGTCAGTCCTTGCATTATGTATTTTCTCTGTCTCTTTTAAAACTAGTTTAGGCAGTCCTATCGCCAACCAGATCTGAAATCGCAGATGGTGTGCAGGGGATGATGGGTATTTAATATAGGGGATGATTGCAGGTACATACGAACACTTGAGGTTGCCACTAACCATCGATCCATGGGCTTGTTTAGATGTGTGGCTATAGGGAGACCTTCTTACATATGCAGCGATCATAGGAGCCAGGATGAGCCCCCCCCCCCCCAGACACTTGACGGTGGATGTCAAGGACTTGTGCCACTCTTGAGAGCCTGAGCAGCTTACATATTGGGTCTTTTGGGTTACAGAAGAACACTAAACATAGGTCTGGCCTTTGTTGAAAATACTTTGGAGGTTGGAGGTTTTTACAGTTTTCAAACAGGTAATGTAGAATTTCGGGATAACCCTAACATAAAAATACTCCCTCCTAACGCCTATGCTTGCTAAGCTGTATACTAAAGATGTATATACTTACCTATTTTTAGGTTTCTCTGGTCGGGTCACATGATCCCCCCAATGTCAGCCAGCGGCCAGCTACAGGGAAGAGGAGAGAGCACTCAACAATGACAGTTAATGCCTTGAGTAATGATGTCACCCGTAGGTTTCAATGGTCCATCCATTGTTGGCAGTCCCTCTTCTCCCCTGCAGTGGTGCTAGCTTACACAAGGGAGTCGGATCATGTGACCGGACTGGAGCAGCCTAAAAATAGTTAAGTATATGGAACTTTCTTACACAGGTGAGCAATAGGTGTTAGGAGGGGGAGGGAGTGTTTTCAAGATGAGTTATTCCAGAATTCTACTTTAAGACCAAAGCCATGTGAAGAGTAATTATGACTGCACATGATAGGCCTCCATCACTCTGTCATCGTATTTGTTTAATTTGCTTGATATAGGGCATGGCAGGTAATATATGTTTCATTACACAATGGAATGATTTACTAAAATGTAAAGTCAGTCTGAGCCTCATTTAATAAAGTGTGACGTGAAACTGGGACTCATTTACCAAAGTGTGATGCTAGGTGTTCTCCAAACATCCATGTTTGAAGTGAATATTGACATTGCATGTTCAGTTAAGCACATTATGTGCATGTAATGTAGGTAATTCTCTTTTACTGGTAGATTAGGAGATAGCCAGTGAAGGAATATGGTGATGCAGTTTGCCAGCTTGAACATGTATTGCGATAGAATATTACCCCATCACAATATATGCTAACCGAGAATTTGTGTTTTTAATGCATAACTTTTAACAAGTGTATTGCCTTGTACACACGGTCGGACATTCCGACGACAAAATCTGTCTGATTTTTTCAGACGGATTTTGACCCAAACTTGTCTTGCATACACACAGTCGCACAAAGTTGTTGGAAAATCCGATCGTTCAGAACAAGGTGACGTACAACGCGTACGTCTGGACTATAAACGGGCCAGTAGCCAATAGCTTTCGTCTCGTAATTTATTCTTAGCATGTGTGGCACTTTGTGCGTCAGATTTGTCTACACACGATCTGAATTTAAACTGATTAAATTGGATTTAGAAAAATTTTTGATCCAGTTCTCAAACTTTGAGTGTTGGAACTTCCGACGGAAAAAGTCAGATGGAGCCCACACACGATCGGAATTTCGGACAGCACAATCCGATCGCACATTTTCCGTCGGAAAGTCCGACCATGCGTACAGGGCATTTGAGTTTGAAAATGGTTGGTTGAAAGCATTGGAATAAACATATTTTTACACTTTTTGTAAATCAAGCCCTATATCTTGCTTTGTCTTTACATGGTGGAGCTGCTCACCTTGGCCAGGTAGCTGCTGTATGTGGCTCCCATGGAAGACAGAGCCTTCTTCTTCTTCATGTCATCCTCAGCACGTCTCATGGCATCCTGTTCCTCTCTTCTTGCCTTCTCCTCCTGTAACAGCAATACAGTGTTTATACGATTCAGACGTGTTCAAGAATATGCATGCCAAAAAATGCAACATATTTGGTGATATTTTAAATGATGTAAAACATTTATTATTTTTACTCTTTGTACATACATGTAATTATAATAAAAACTTCTTAATATTAGTCCTTATTTTATAAAGTACTAATGTGTTGTGCGGTGCTACATACATGCAATGCACAGTAAAAGGTGCTTACAGACACCAAATGATGGCCACCCGCGCCTTCCTATGGATCAACTGTGGGTATAGGATTGTGTATATGGGATTGTATGATATTATTTTTTATTTATTTATTTTTATGGTTGAACTAGATGGACTTGTGTCTTTTTTCAACCTGATTAACTTTGTAACTATGTGATTTGCCCACTGAATGATTATCCTATTGGCCCGTACACACAATCCGAATATCGTATGAAAACTGTCATCCGTGGAAGAATCGTACGATTTTCGGATGGTGTGTACACTACTTTCGACAGCCGATCATGACAGTTCATCCGATATTATTCAATCGGACATGCACGAAAATTTTCCTTGTATGATTCCAGATCGTACAATTTTCGTTTAGTCAGTATAGTTGTCGTCTGAAAATACAATACAAATACATTACAACACTTGACATCACTTGCGATTTTTTTTCCTGTCGTACAAGAATTTTCGTGACTTTATTTTCCTATTCAATTTCTACTTGCGACTATTAAGCAAAAAAGGTTGTACAATATTCGGATCGTGTGTACGGGCCATTACAAGCCGACTATTTGAATAGGTGAGAATATGGTACATATAAGATATAATATTGTGATTGTGTGTTTTTGAGAATACTCACAGCAAGTCTGTTCTGACGCTCCTTTTCCTTCTCTGCTCTGATCCTCTGCTGATCCGCTCTCTCAGTTCTACGTTTCTCCTGAAAACCATAAGAAAATGTGGAGATCAGCCACAACACCAGGAGCTTTGTGAATTATTCAATTTACAGAAGCATTTATGAAAGCTCTGCCATCTTGTGGACAAATTAGAGTATACATGTGTTGCATTAACTCTCGTAAGACACATGTTAGACTAATAAGGCCCGGCTCACACTGGTGCAACATATGCTCCGACTTTGGGAGCACATGTCGCATGACATGTATAAATCAATGGTTCCCTATGAGAGCTGTCTTAAAGGGGTTGTAAAGTCTCCAGATGCAGTAAGGTGAAAAACCTTCTGTGCTGCAGCTGCCCCCAAAGCCCCCCTTTTTCTTACCTGAGCCTGTTCGTTCCAGCAATGTACACAAGCCCAGTGTCTCCAGCCACTGTCTCTGTCCTCATTGGATAGATTGATAGCAGCAGGAGCCATTTGCTCCCGCTGCTGTCAATCAAATCCAGTGACACAGGGGCGAGGCCAAGTCCTGCTGTCTGTGTCAATGAACTCAGCAGCAGGACTCGTGAGCACACCCGCACAAGAAAACACGTTGGAGCTATGATGGGGGGCATTCTTTATTTTTACTAAAGAACTTTGTCAAAAACCTGTGTACTGTTTTTAGTTATTTTTGACAATTTTTGGGCGAATGAGTAGGGTTTCAGTGTTAAAGGGGGCTTCCAGATTCTGATAAGCCCCCTGCCTGCAGATCCCCATGTGCATGATCATATAAGGGTCTGGTATGGATTTTGGGGGGGACCCCAAGCCATTATTTTTTTTATTTTGGCGTGGGGGTTCCCCTTTAGAATCCGGGTCTGGTATGGCCTTCGGGGCCCACGTTGTCTTTTTATTTTATTTTAGCATGGGGTTTTCTCCTCAAGATTTATATCTGACTCAAAGGGTCTGGTATTGTCGGATCAAAGCCAGATCCTATTCATTGAAGTCGCATGGAAATCGACATGAAGTCATAGGGCAAAGTCAGATCGGAAGTCATCCGACTTCTATGTTGGAGCAGTGTGAACCCGGACTAATGATGGACTAACTACAATGTTAAACAGGTGATAGAATTAAGGCCTTTCATAACATTGCGAGAAGTTCAGTCACAAGCATGTAACTTACAATTCTATCCTTCAATCCAATAAGCTCTTCTTCTTCCTTCTTACGAGCCTCAAAGTGCTGATCAATCAATGACTGAAGCTCAATCAAATCCTTGTTCTGTCTTTTCTTCTGGATATCCTGCAACCAAAAAACAAAAATAGGTGAAAATAATATTAACACTGTTCTGTGTTCCCTATCCAGGGCATGAAAATCCCTTCTGAGATGAGCGGCCTATTTTCTTCTTCTTCTGGTCCCACCTTTTACCAAGATGACATGGACTCCTCCATCGAGTTTATGTGGATAAAATGTATGGTATCTATGATTTTGGTATTCTCCCTTTTATTTTCTTAGTATACTTACATCAAAGTCTACTTTCTCTCCATCTGGGATTTTGGGTGCTGTGAGTCTGCAACACAAATACACAGCATTAGCTGTTAATCGATCTGAGAACAGTGCACATATGGTAAAGAGTATGGTAAAGAGTAAAACAATATGGTGCAAGAGTAAATGATTGTTTGATACATTTGGGGCTACCATTTGAGCTGAGGTGTCTGGGTATGAAGAGATGCATATCTACCCAAAGCTTGAAGTGACTGGCAAAGGTAGGTGACTACAGCTTGAGGTGAGGTGTAAGTCAAACTGCCTTATTTAATAATGCACTGTGTGTCTTTTGGTCCGTTCCAAGTCCGAATTCAGCCCAAAATTCGGGCTGAAATCGTACCTGAAACGATGAACCAGGACGCACCGGACCCCTGTTGTGAGCTGGATGCGGCTCATATGTGAACCCAGCCTAAAATAATTTGTATAGAGGTTGTATAATCAAATTGTAAGGTGTATGGCCAGCCCAATTCCTTATACATACATAGATGTCCAGTCTTTCTGATTGCTGGGGACTTTCCCAGGCTGATAAAGTCCACCCCCTGCTTTTTTATTGTCCTAATACTGATCTACTGCACAATACACCCCTTTTTTGGAGATTTTATACAATTTTAATTATCTATTACTTAAAATATCATCCAGCCACTGAGTGTACCTGGAAATTCTGTCTTTATTTGGTTAGTAAGAAGCGTGAAAAGCAAGAATTTTTAAAATCCAATTTTCTAGACTTTGAATAGAGGGGTTGATTTACTAAAGATAGATAGGCTGTCACTTTGCAAGGGTATTTTCTCTTAGTTTAGTGAATGAGGCAAACATTCACTTTTCAAAGAATACTTAAGCAGGTGCAAGAAAATTAAAAAAGAAAAACAAAATTTTAGCTTGCACATGATTGGATGATGGAAGCCAGCAAAGTGTCATCTCATTTACCAAAGCAAGAGCTTTGCCTTGTGCACAGCGATTTGCCTTAAATAAATCACCTCTTCAATAATAGTGGATTGTGTACCTATATTCATCACTGCCAGGGTCGGGACAATGAGGTGGCAGGAGGGACGGCTGCCCTGGGTGCTGGTATTATGTGAGGTGGGGGGGGGGGGGGGTGCCACAAGGAGAGTTCCTAATGTTGCAATCTGACAGAAATAGTGACAGCGGCATCACTACTCATGTCAGCTTAGCATGGGAAGTGACAAACCAAATCTTTAGAGGAGGAGAGCGCAAGGAGGAGGGGCATCTTTGCTATAAGGGGGTGGGGGTTGTGCTAGAAGGGGTGTGATTTTAGAAGGGGAAGATTGTTTCTGGGTGGCGGGGGGAGGGGGGGAAAATTGTGATAGGAAAGGGAATTTGGGGGGAGTAATTGTACTGGGAGAAGGGGGATTTTTGTTTTTGGAGAATGTTGGCCTGCAAATTGAATTTATGCTTAGTGGTAAGCATGCAGATATGTTTTTAATTTTTTTGTTTTTGTTTTTGGGGGATGGGGGGGCTTGCTGACACATAGTGCTCATACATCTTGGTGGCGAGATGGGGGGGCAGTTTGGAGACTTGTTAGATGACCTTGTGCCAGCACTGATCACTGTCTCCTACAGGGAACAGTTACCGCCGCTGTATACAATACTATGCAGAGAATCCTGAATGTGACATAAGGCAGCCATCAGTCTCTGCATTCACAAGAACATTTGTTAATTATATACTGCACAGTATAAGAATGCTTTGTGTAATGTGAAACATGGTGGAAACAGCAGAGAGTGTGTGAGTATGCGAGCACACAGTGGATTCAAGAAATGCTACTTACTTGGGTTTTGGCTTCTCTTCTTCAATCATACATTGAACAAGGAGAGATGAGAAAAGATAATTTGAGAATTTAAGACTTAAAAAAGGAGGTAGTAAGGGGAAGAGCATAGTAAAAATTAACCAATCTGGAGAAAATCCTAGACAGAGAGTTCACGTAAGATTGTCCCACAGTTTACTCTTTTGTCTTATATGTGAAACCATTTTTTGTTAATACTAAATCCCCATGGATAGCAGTACAATTGTACTATGGTCAGAACTGTCAGAAGATACGTATCTCTATGCTAAACCATGTTTAATACAGGAATCCTGAGATAATCTGGCACATTATTACTCATTCAGAAGACTATGTTCCTTGAAGGACAACTCAGTGCAGCTCCTCCACCTGTGGATCTGTGTATAGGGGAAGGACTTTTGAGTGCTTTTGTAAATGGTGCTCACCTTATTGTCCCAACACCTTTAATACATGAACATTTTAATCAGGACTAGAACCCCTGCCCTACACCTCCATTTATGGAGATTTCCCTCAAAATCGCTATGGACCTAATAATAGGGCTACAGATAGACAGGACCCTAAATGGCTCTTTGACTATTGCTTTTAAGAGGAAAATCTGAAAAATTAGGCAGAGGATGAAGTAATTTATTCATTTTACTAAATGCCTCTACCCCTAACTTCACAAATCCTCACTTGCTGAAGTTCCTTTGAACTGCCCTTTAATTACACTTTAATTTTATAGAGAAGGTGATATAAATTTTAATTTCATTCTGAGATGCTACGTCTATACATATAAGGAATGTGTTTATTTATTAGTTTCAATTGATATCCATATTATTGATCATAAATAGCTGGACATAAATATGTCCGCATGACCTCCGTGCCATGGTTTTCTTGATAAATAAAATGCAAAAAGTTAGAGGGAAAAAACTCAATCTACTGTCAATCAAATGGTTTGTTAATGAGTGATAAAAACAGATGTTATTTCTTCATCCAGAGACACAATGGATTGGAATGTGGTAAAGTGTGAGTTCCGAAGGTGAAAAAGGGAAAGGGTACGGATAAAAGGAAAGAACATCCAATTACAGACCTAGGTTAAATAAAGGGAAATAAACAGAGGAATAGGTATATGGATAGGACAGGTAGGTCATCTATACATTAAATGTACAATAAGCCTAGAAGCAGATGTAATATAAAGTAAAATGTGAGTTGATAGAATGATTGATTCAACTGTAGGTTGAATCAATTGGATGTTAATTGGATGTTAAAGCTATAAATCACTAAGAGGGATAAATAAGCTATAGGCAGATAAGGTTGAGTAAAGCTATAGGTGGTTAAGCACATGTAAGCTATAGTTCAATAGGTTTCAATAAGGAACCATGGAGCTATGAGTAGATTAAACAGAAGCTGTAAGTAGAAAAAATGGAAATGAAGCTGTAGGCAGATGAGTTGCAGAATAGGGCAATAGGTACATAATCAGGACAATGTATAGATATATGGCATATACAATTTTGCTATAAGTATATTAGCAGGGCAATGAATATATAGGTAGATAATATATACAGTAAGGTGGATAAGACCAAGTTAAGCCATTCATGGATGAGTTTAATGATTTGGTAGTAGGGTGACATAAATACCCTATCATTAGGTCATTGGAACAGAGAGAGATAAAAGGTAATATGTTTATGTATAATTTCTGGCTTATAACTTTGTAGTGCAGTCATATAGGGATAGTATAGGGCATGGCCAATGTCTTTAGGGAATTGCATGTAAAAGTCAGGAGCTGCTCGCACATAACAACTATTAAGCTTTCCAGACAATTATATGGACATTGATCTACAAGTATGATATTCTAGATAGTTGATCAATTATATTATATTTAAACTGATGCCAATGTAGATAATACAGAATACAGAAAAGGCAGAATAAAAGAGTTAGAATATACTGTACTCAGAAGAGCAGAAGTAATTTCTAGCCAAATTAAATGTACATTATGTTGGAGATAAAGGCGGGATATACGAAATCTAGGAAATCTATCTATGCAGGGGATGATGAAGCTATACAGATAGAGAGGATTATACTTCCAGAAAGATAAGCGGGGCAGTAGAATTTAAAGTAGATGACAGTGAAAGTTCAGGAGATGTTCTAGATAAAAGGCTGATAAAAGGCAAGAATTAAAAAGTAATTTCAAGATATATTATAGGGACAGGAGCTATATTAGAAGAATACAATGGAAATTGTAGATGGCTGCAAAGACAGTGTTGGTATGAATAGAATAGATTGGTATGCCAATTTGGTGGAAGATAGCAGTGGTAGAGGGGAATACTGGTTACATAAGAAGAGAGCTCTATATACAGTACATGAAAGCAAGGTCAGAAGGACATGAGGAATACGAAAGCTGGAATGATAAGACAACAAGGAAAGAGACAAATTAGAAGGAGTGGAAACACATAATTAAGAGAGGTATAGGAAAGGTGAGGAAGTAATAGAAAAGGGAGAGGAAAGTGTAGGAAGGTGTTAATAAGAGGAAAGGTAGGAAGGTGTTTAGTGCAGAAAGCCTACTGATGGCAGTTGAGAGGTCTAGGAAAGGTGGTAAGGTGAGGAAAGCATATAGATAATAGGGAGAGACAGTGATAAAAGAAGGAAGAAAGCATACTGATGACCGTTGAGAGGTAAAGGAAAGGTAGGAAAGTAAGGATAGAGACAACTAAAGAAGTTGCAAAGCATATAGATACGAGGTAGAGGAAAGGCAGAAAAGTGAGGAAACCTCTAAGATTATAGAGAAAGCATTCCAAAGAAAGCATACTGATGAGAGGCAAAAATGATAGGAGTTAAGCACTAGTAGATTTTCAAACTTTCGTACAAAAGTTCCCATCAGTACAATCAATGAGTGTCAAAAGTTCTTCAACATTTAGTATGCTTTTAACATTCAATTTTGGAATGAATGTAATTTCCGAAAGAAATCCACTTTCACTCTTAGAAATTTTCTTCAAAAAATTTTCCATCCTGCTCCTATGAACTTTCTCATCACTATGGTATAACTCCACTACTGATTCCAAAATTAAACTAACATCCATGAAACAAATGTTTTTGAATGAATTCCTTCTAGTGTATGGCAAGCCTTTGAAAGGATATGTAGCTGAAGCGAATAGAAAAGCTTGACAGACAACAGTGAGAGGAATGACAGACAAATCAAGGGAAGAAGAAAGAAAGGAGGATGAGATCAGTATGAAAGAAATGAAGATGAGAGTTACAGACAAGCAAATGAGAGGCGTAAGAAAGATAGGAAGATGAGAGCTGGATAAAATAAGCAGATAAGAAGAGGAAACATAGGCAGATGCGATGTATAAGATATACCAAACACAGGCAGATGAAATGAATAAGATATACCAAACACAGGCAGATGAAATGAATAAGATATACCAAACACAGGCAGATGAGATGAATAGGTGAATATGCAAAACATGCAGAATGAGAGAGAAGCTTTACATAGATGCAAGTGACAGCAATGGTAGTGAGAAATAAATTTCCAGATAACTATAAAGAACAGGAATATGATAGGACAGATAATAATCAGAAAGTTGTAGCTACATGATAGGGAGAGGGAATATTCAAGTTAGAGGGCCCATGGTATAAAGGACTGATGATGTAGGAGGTTAGATTTATAGATCAGTACAAAGGATAACAAATGAGGAGGCAGACCAGAGAGGAAATTTGCTCGATTAAAAAGGCAATAAAGATATAGATAGAGCTGAAATGCACTTCTAGTTAGGTGATGGACAAGTTCAACAGAATATTAGACTGTAAATTATTTCTATGGACAGTCCAGCTGAGCAGAGCTCTAGGTAGATGACAAATACACCAAAGCTATTGGCCAGTTAGAGAGGATTGAGGGGGCAGTGGAAGCAGAGATAGAACACAGCATAGGAAACATCTAGATAGATATTAAGGACAGAACTGAATTAAAGTAACATTTTGTTAGCCGATGGAAGCAGCAAGGTCATGAAAAGTCATTTCAGCATATGTATATAGAGGGCAGAGAAAGGCAATGCAAAGGAAAAGATAAGTAAAGTATATGGAAAGATAGGATGGTATATATGCAGTAGGGTTGGATATACAATATAGTTAATGAAGCTACATGCAAAGGATAGTAAATATACCATCTAGAAATATATCAGCAGATGACAATGTTAGATCTAGATAGATTAAGACTATAGGCAATTAAGAAAGGTTTGCCTCCCATGAGTGATGACATCAGCAGATAAGAGGGGATATTTTTAGACAGGGCAATAAGACAGACACAGGAAAAGTGACGTTGATAGTGAATAAGTACTGTCATATTTATAGAGAAGGGACTTTGAAAATGTAGATAGATGGGAGAATAGGCTATAGACAGGTAAGTAAAAGCTGTAGAGACATAGAGAAATAAAGTGCTATATAGTTGAGAGGAAGTTTCAGGCAAGTTAAACAGGGGAATAAAAGCTGCAGATAGATGGGAATATGTATTTGTGGAAGATGATAAAGGGCAGTTAGGGACATGCAAGTAAAATTGTAGACAGGTGACAAAGTGCTGTTGAGAAAGAAATGACAGGTGTGAATACACTATGAAGACACATTGTAGATCAAAGAGGCAGAGTATATTAAATCATGAGCTAATTATAGGTAGATAGATGTTAAAGCCAAGCGATGAATGGATAGGAAAGTAAACTTGTTGGTAAGTGGGGAAGAAAAGCTGTAGATAGCTTGAGAAAATAGATGGGACAGTGAAGCTGTTAGTGGCCAGAAAATAGTATCTGTAGGCAGATGCAGGTAGATTTTGCACAGAGTATTAAAATAGATAGGAAAGTGAAGTTATAGGTGGCCAGAAAATGGTATCTGTAGATGGATGCAATTAAACTGCGTACAGAAGATGAATACAAGTGGAAAGGTGAAGCTTTAGGAAAGGAAAGTGAAACCATAGGTAGAGCAGTTAGCAGTAGGTAGGAGGACAGGTATGCTGTAAGTTGGCCAGTAAATGGGATTTGTAGACAGATGCAGGTAGCTCATGCACAGAGGATAATACCAGATGGTAAAGTAAAGCTTTAAGTTGGCCAGGAAATGGTATCTGCAGACAGATCCATGCAGTTGCACACAGAAGATGAATACAAAAGGGAAGGCAACGCTTTAGGTAGAAAGGAAAGTGAAACAGTAGGTAGATCAGATAGAAAACCTGTAAGTAGGAGGACAGCGGAGGTAGTAGCGAGCTGAGAAGGTGAAACTGGATATAAAGAAAATAAAGAGGTGAAAAGATGAAAAAATAGCTATAGGCATGATGGGAAAGTGGAACTGTCAGTAGCCAGAAAATGGTATTTGTATTCAGGTGCAAGTAGATCATGCATAGAGAATAATAACAAATGGTAAGGTGAGCGTGTAGGCTGGCCAGGAAACAGCATCTGTAGGCATATGCAGGTAAATTATGCACAGAGAATATTAAGAAATTGTAAAGTGAAGCTGCAGACAGCCAGAAAATGGTATCAGTAGGCGGATGCAGGTAAATTGTGCACAAAAGATAAATACAGATGAGAAGGTGAAACTTTAGGTAGAAAGAAAAGTAAAGGTAAAAGTAAAGGTAGATCAGAGAGCAAAGCAGTCGGTAGGGGGAAAGGTGAAGTAGTAACTAAACAGGAAAATGAAACTGGATATAAGAAGAATATAGAGAGAAAGATGTTAAAAATGGCTATAGCAGATAGAAAAGTTGCAGACAAATGAGTCAGTGAAGACAGAAAAGAAAGCGTTACAGAACACTGAGAATGAATCTGAAGAAAGATGGGAAAATACATTTCAGCATATGGGAAGATACAGCTGGATAAGAGATATGAGGAGGTCATGCTTGAGATAGAAGGGATGGAAAGGTGTAGACTGAAGGGGACATATCAACGTAGAGTGAAGATGTAGATTGGAGGTGCCACGTAATGGTAAAATAAAGATGTAAAGGGGAAAGTGCATAGTGTCAACAGGTGAGAAAGAAAAGCTGTAGACTGAAGTGAAAGTGAAGCTACAGGTGGAGAGGAAAGTGAAAGAAAATGACAGAAAAGAAAGCAAAGCTGCAGACAGAAGAAAAGGTGAAGTGAAGCACAGATATAGATTAAAAAAAAAGCGATGCAGCTATTCAGGAAAGTAAAAATAACGATAGAAGTGAAAGTATAGCTGGAAAGTGAGGATACAGTGAAACTACAAGCAATGAAAAAAGTAGACAAAAGAAGATCAAGGTAGAGTGGAAAGCTGCAGATAGACGAGAAAGTAAAACTACAGGTAGATGAGCTATCAAAGGTATAGAACAGCAATTCTCAACAAAAATTCTGTGAAACCCTAGGGTTCCTTCAGGGCTTTAGCTAAGTAACCTCCCATCTGATGGTACGTTTATAGTTCTGTGTCTGATGCCACTTGGCAGATCCAGAAACATGAGACTAGTGATCTTTTTAGCTGTCTGTAAGGGTGGTCTGATCACCAATGACAGAAAGGAAAGTGAAGCTGCAGACAGAAGAAAAAGTGAAGCTAAGCACAGATGTATATAGAAAAGTGGCGATACAGCTAGTCAGGAAAGTGAAAATAACGATAGAAGTGAAAGTATAGCTGGAAAGCGAGGATAAAGTGAAACTACAAACAATGAAAAAAGTCGACGAAAAAGTTAAGATCAAGGTAGAGTGGAGAGCTGCAGACATGAGAAAGTAAAACTATAGCTAGATGCATTATCAAAGCTATATAACAGCAATTCTCAACCAGGATTCTGTGAAACCCTAGGGTTTCTTCAGAGGGTGCTAGGGATTCTTTGAGCTTTAGCTAAGTAACCTCCCATCTGATGGTATGTTTATAGTTCTGTGTCCGATGCCACTTGGCAGATCCAGAAACATGAGACTAGTAATCTTTTTAGCTATCGGTAAGGGAGGTCTGATCACCAATATAAGGGGTGCTTTCTTCTTTCTGACCACCAGTGTGAGGGGCATTCTTCCCTTTGTCCCCCAATGAATTGACTTTAGCCAAGGTTCTCTGAGAGCAAACATTATTTCAAGGGTTCCTCTGGGGTAAAAAGTTTAAGAAAGCATGGTATAGAATGTAGTACATTGAAGATGTAGATGAATTAAAAAGTAAACCCCGTAGAAATGGAGGGTGGTAAAAGTTCAGGTAGCATAAGGTGTGAAGCTGTAAAATGATAGGCAGGCAGTTAAAAAAATAATAATATCCAAAAACGGAAAGCTGGGTGTTTAGAACATAGCTTCAGAGAATGTAAATAGGTAACTCATAAACGTTTATGGGGAACTAAGTCATGAACTAAAATGGAGGGTAGTTGGTGGTTCTACAGTGCAAAATACATTATAATACAATATGCAATGCCGCTTTACAGGGCAAATCAGTTTTGGCTATCCATATATTGAAACTAATTGTACGTATTATCCAAAGCTATGCTGGGTCCTGGTTTAGCATATTGGTTCTGTAAAAACTTTCCCTTTCTGTATGGTTCTGGCTCTTATTGGTGTATAACTATCCTTATCTAGATCATGCAGGGGTAGAGAATGCAGGTATAACATATAGAAACAGAAAAATATGGAATATGATGAAGATGGGGGGGGGGGGGGGTATAATAGGGACAGAATGTAGATAAGGAAAATTCAGGATATTAGATTAGGCATCAGGTCCAAGAAGTGCAGGAAATTAGGCTGTAGGTAAAGACAAGGGTAGTCATTCTGTTTTCAAGGGGGTAAAGGAAAAAAAACAAGACAGTGATGTGCAGATCTCTCCAGTAATCCATTCACACATAGGAAGGGAAATAGGGAAAATATATTTAGTAAATAAGGTAAAAAGGAAGGCAGGCTGAGCCAAATTTAAAATGTAATCACCTATATTATACAGTGTGGATACATATATACACTGCTAATTTATATGAACTGCCTTTATCAGTAAAAATAGTAAATCCTAAATATTGCTTATCAAGATTTCAAATATATTTTGGTATTTTTCATAAGCTTAAAACAAGATCTAAATTTTCAGAAGAGGGTTCAGTAACTTTATAGCCATGCTAGGCTTGGTGCAGTAATTTCAATTATTTTTCTCTTCTTAAAAAGCCAATCAATGTAAATTTAGTAGAGACAGACTGTGTGTATCTTCTACACATGCTTGGACTTCTTATTTATGAAGTTATACGATGGCTATCTGTAAAGGTAACATTTTTCAATGAGGCCATTAAAAAATGTTTTCTTTTTCCTACTCTTGGTTATATGGTTTTTGGCCCAGCCTGACCAACAAACTAGTGAATGGGAAGAAGATTAAAACCATTGAGAGGGCAAATAAAAATTTGGAAAGGAAATACCGTCGTAATCTTCACCGTGTTCTGTAAATGAAAAGAGATTGTTAGCTCACTGCTTCTTTCCTAGAGAAAAACAGGTTGATGGTATGATCCAATCAACCAATCAGATATTTCAGAACAACAGGCATCTCATGCACAGAACTCCTGATCCGATCACACTGTTCCTGAGGGTAAGGATTGTTTTTGTTATGTTTTGATTCACAATCACTTAACTGTAATAAAATGATCCATCTTACAATTTCAATTAACTCTGCAAACCTAATTAAAGTGAAAAACTGAGCATGGTGTGAGCTGTTTATAGGACCTATTTCCTATGTTTGCTAGGCTACATTATGGTCAGTTATTAGGCTTTATTTAGTAATGTATTGCGAAGAGCAGGGATGTTTAGCGGCCCATACCAACCGATCAGAAATCAATTTTCAGTAACTTAGATTACGCTAATGAAATTTCTGATTGTTTACTAGGAACTCACAAAACACTACAGCTCCTTGCACAATGAAATAAAGCCTACTATTATGAGGTTTTGTTTCAGATCTGTAGAACATTACTGGTCTGTCCCATTGTTTCAGTGTGACAAATGCAGTTGCCATGCAAAAACAAGCAAGCAGAGGCAAATTATATCAATGTCAATCTTGAAGTTGTACTTGGAGTCATAGATGCTATGGCAGTGCAATCAGGATGTACCTTTTACCCAATACTTTAGAGTTGCTTGTATTAAGGGGAAAAAGGTACAACGGTTTCAGGAATTTCTCTTCTGCATCATCCACACATTCAGATAAATAGATAGATTGGGAAGTAGAGCCATTATTGGAGGCCAGATATATAATATTGACCTTTGAGGAAGGTTGGTTAACAATCTTACCTTCCTCCTCGGCCCCATCATATGCTTCCTCCTCTTGAATTGTGATCTCCTCAACTTGTGCAGGCTCTTCTTCTTCAGAAGCAAATTGCAGAGGCATGGCGATTATAATTCAAGCAGTCACACAATAGGCAGATTGATATAGGGGTAGGGCAGAAGGAAATATTAGCAGCAAGCAAAGAAGAGAGAAGGAGGACATGAAAGCAAAGCATAACAGTACATCGTAAGAGGATGCACAGTCAATTCTTTACTGCAGTGTTTCCCAAAGTGCGGGACATGAGCCACTGGGGGTTGCTTACATATCTATCTTTACTCTAGATGGTACATGGCAAAAATCTGGATTTAAGGGAATGATGTGTGAAAATATTTGCTCTAGCGTTAGATTTCATTGGTAGGTGGGTAGTCTACTGATTTAAATCTGGAGTCCAGGCTTTTTTAATTTTTGGAAAGAAAAGTCAAATCCATCTGGATTCCTCTTTTATAGTTAAATTGGTAATAAACCCATAACCAAAAATGTAAAATACTACAGCTTAATTATCGTTAGATGTAGTAGCTATATCAGTTTTCTTTTTTTTAGGCTTTTACCCCTCTGTTTTCCCCTTGATCTGGCCAGTAACACACCTGCTACGTTATACTGTACAGACACCACTCTGGATGAATGAGCACAGGGGCAGGTCTGGACTGCAGCATTGTCAGTCTGGGGGGGAGGGGAGTGTTAGAAGTACTAGCAGATTTAAATACACTAACAAATTGCAGCTTACCTCCAACTAATACTTTATAATCAGTTACAGCAAACATTTTTTTTTCCCTTTTGTGATAAATGTTTTACATAAATGAAAGCTGATCTTTTTGAGCACCCCTGTCAGCGTTAAATGGTCTGTCTCATCCCTGTAACTGCAAGAGAGCTTTTCGGTTGAAAAAACGTACTGGCCAGATCACCAGATGAACTTAGAAGAAAGAAAGCCTAAAAAAGGAAACTAATACAGCCATCACATCCAATAATTGGTAAGCTGTAATAAAATAAACGTTGCTTTTGGGTTTAATACTGCTTTAAGAAATGTTCTGCTGGTGCCACTTTGGTGGCCTCTCAAAAGTGGAGCACTATTGTGACTCCCAACACTGCTTATGCCTTGACTGTACTCAAGACCAGCAGAAAAAACATTATGGCTGTCTACATTGCATCAAGTGAGGCTTGCTGTAAAGGGAAATTTAAGGTGATTTACATGGCAACTCCAATGCTAGTTAACAGTAGTTAACATTTCTAGTAATGCTTTTATTTTGGTAATAGGGAATTTGTTTTTAACCAGTGGACTGGTTTTTGAAAGAGCAACAACCTTATTGGACATCTTTTGACAGCTAGAGTATTGACCATTGGGGGATGAAAATTAAGGGGAGGCGAGTAATGAATGTGCAGAGAAGCAGCAAGGATTGTGACATTTTTGGACACATTTTAGCCATGACCATCCAGTTACTGCCACAGAAGCTAGCAAAGCAACAGTGCTATACAACTGACCAAACTTTGTGGAAACACAACTTTGCAAGAACAACGCTTTTAACAATAAAGCATGGCTTATGATGCAGATTGTACATGGTCATGCTGTACCTATAGAAAGGAGGGTCATATAATAGTATCAATTATATGTAGTACCAGAAAAGTATCTGGCACCGAATTCTGTAGCAAACATTCCCGGCTGAGCCACAGAGCATAGAAGCATTGTGGATGCTTAACAATAGTGAATTTTACTGTCCTCTGTTTCAGCAGTGGCTACAAGATGCAAAATTCATGTCGATGACTTGGTGTCAAGGCCATAGCGTGCCTCATGCATCTACTTTCATATGGATGCCAGCAAGCACAACCCAACTGTCAAATTATCAAATGATTTAAGACCCTAGGAAATAGGTCATCAATGCAGGCATCAAGCACTAGGGTGACCTGACCATGTATAATGAGTTGGCAGGTTATGGAACTAAGCATTTGGTTACCCTGCATTTGGTCCCCTCTGGTTACAAATATACTTAGGGAATTTGGACTATAAGGACACTCAGATTCCTGGATGAGTCACCCTAGATTATGTGAAATGGGGATGATGAATAAACCACATACCTTCCTCAGGGGCTTCTTCTACTGTGCAGGTTAAAATTCAGGGAGAAGAATAGGAATTAGAGATGAAAGAGAAGCACCAGATACGATGCAAGGTTTATCCCCTGCTACACACAGCATTAACTGACACACAAGTACATAGCACATAGCGCAGAGTGTAATATGGAGTGTTATGTCTGATATTCTATCTAGTGATGGAAAAGTACTAAACTATTTATAACCAACATTGACCACATTTTGTTGTTCACCTGCACCCTGTAAAATATTGTTACCAACACCTATAAATCCTATGGACACAAAAACAATTCCTCTTTATTTAAGTCTCTAATCGTGATTATTTGCACATTAATTGTTTTATACCTTGATATTGTGTTAAAGAAGCCTATTCACTTTAAAGGCACTCAATTGCTACACTAAAACCTTTTTTTTTTTTTTTTTTTTTTTTTTTTTTTTAGTTTTGGAGTGTAGATGGATTAGAACACCTACTAAGTTCGTATTGCTGTCTGTGCCTTCGTTAGGGAGATACATTTTCTCTATTTGTCTTGTTTACTGTTATCATTGAAAGTGAAGGTAAAAGAAAATCCAGAATTTTGGGTTGTCCCCATAAAAGTAATAGAGGGGAAATCTTCCAAAGGAGACACTATTCCTTGTGGCCTGGGGATCTCCAAGGGGGTTCCCTTAATTTTTTTGGATTTCCTCTCACTTCCTGTTTTGGCTATGGGACAAGAAGTGAGAGTAAATCTCCCCAATGGGACACAGATGGCAAAAAATTACAGGGGTTATAACCCCCCCCCCCCCCCGTACTCTATCCAAAATGAAAATAAATGTTTTGCCTATAGTTCTACTCTGTACACTGTGCTTTCATCTACTGTCCATCATGTCAATAGAGGACATAGTAGTAATGAAGGGGCAGGCAAAAAAAACTGCAGTGCCCAGCAGGGTATACAGGCACCTGAAACTCCTTGAAGTGTGTCAAATGCTGAAGATTCCACGGCCACTGTAGCTCTTCAAGAGAGCTTGTTATTCTATCAAACAGTTGATTTACATCCGTGTGTTGTGGTGTGGGTCTAAGTGTTTACAATTAATATATGAATTAGGGTGCCATTCTGAATGAATAGCTAAACACCACTGTGTACATATACCACACATTGATGTGTGTTGTGGTAATGGGCAATGAACCATGTGTACAAAATGGATAATGAACCATTTGTACCATGTGTACAAATGATGGTCCAAATAAAAGCACAGTTATATAACGTATATACGTATTACACTGCTTTTTAAAGTGCACAATAAAAAACTTTTGAAACTGTTACTACTCTAACTATATGCTCAGTATTCAGATTTCTTTTAATTTTAGTGTAGGTAACAGTATGAAATCAAGCCTGGTTCACACCTATGCACTTTTTAGTGCGTTTTCAGTTTTGCAGAAGGGACTTTTTTCAGATTTTTGGTTCCATATACTTTAATGGATCAAAAGCGTGTATTGAAAAACGCAAAATGCACTTGCAATATGCAAACTTCAACCTGCATTGGTGTGAATCAGGCCTTAATACTAATCTGCCAAAATAAGCAGCTTGACGCCCCTGTAAACCTGCCTCCTTTGGTATTGCAACCTGACTGTCTAGATGTCCCATACCAACCACAAATGGAAAGACAGATTACTTCGATAAGTATGGCCCATTGCCCTCACTAAAGCTGGCCGTACATTATACAATTTTCTTATTCAATTTCCTATAGATTCACCTTCAACTATGTAGTGCACGTGCCTGCCTGACTGTATACAAATAGGTCTGATCTCATATTATATGGTTTTGGTAAATATAAAGGAATATTGTACTGGAAAATTGTATACTAAAGGGGAGATGTGATATGGTATCTTACCAACTTTTAAATATCACTTCATTCTATGTCTGATTGAGACACTTCATATAGATAGCTAGCTCAGTTTGGAGACCACCATGAATCATTTTATGTTCCTTCGGTAACAGTAGTCATCAACATATCCCACCAACCAAACATTGACCCTGCTAATAAACTAGTCCAAGAGAGCAGTACATACCTTCTTGTGCCTCCTCTGTTCATACATTTTGACAGTGTAGCAAGAGCAGGGCAGAGAAGCAAAAAAATAGACAAACAAAACAGGTTAGCCATCAACAGAGACCTACAAAGCACAAGATTGCTGAAATCACACGGTACCTTAGAAACAAATAAGCACAACCTGTAGCAGATTACCTCAAAGAAGCTGCTCTACAATCACTACAATCAAAAACATTAAAAATGATCTCAAGAGACAGTAGTCCTCATGAATTAATTTTTCTAAAATCGCAAGTGTCTAAGTTACAAACCAATCTCATTCTCTCCTTCTTGTTTTATGGAAACCAAAAATGGAGAAACCAATTGTTTTGGCAACAGAGGCAATCCTTTCAGACACTTTCATTCATTGGACTGGGATACAAACAACAAGTGACATGCGGGTACTCCTACATCTACTCGGCTACATTTAAAAGCTGTGGAACACTTGATGGTGTTAAAGTGAAAAGATTGGAATAAAAAGTCATGCTATATAAATCATCGTTCCCACTCATCAGCATAAATTATGTTTCAGACGTGGCCTCAGGAGGCTGAGGGAAGGCATTTTCTCATCATCGAACTACAGAGGACTGGTAATTGTACTTTATGGCTTACTCTTACTACTGGTACCTCATGAATTGAGAACATACATTTGATAAAAAGCAGAGGAGGAATTGGTTGGTGTATGTTCAAAAACCTGATTCCATCTACAATTGAACGACAGAAAAAATAACCTAGTGCTCAAGGCACGGTGTAACCCCTCAGGATTAGACAGACCAGGTGAGTAGGTAAAAATAGTAGTAAACTTTATTACATGTGAACATTCAATAAATAGAAAAAGATAACATTATGAAAAGGAGCCAGATACAATATACCCAAATGCACGCATCGGTATGGAAACAAGCTACCCTTAGGAAAGTTGGTGGGCTAGCGTATGTGCATACTGGCGGTGACACCTGACATGTTTCGGACCTTCTTCGAGACCTTGTTTAAGTCCTTCTTCAGAGGTTTATGTCATTTGGGTATACATTATAGAACTTTCATGACCCAAATGACATAAACCTCTGAAGAAGAACTACATAGGTCTGAAACCAACTTTCCTAAGGGCAGCTTGTTTCCATACCAGTGCGTGTATTTGGGTATATTGTATCTTGCTGTGTTTTATAATGTTATCTTTTTCTATTTATTGAATGTTCACGTGTAATAACGTTTACTACTATTTTTACCTACTCACCTGGTCTGCCTATTAAAATCCTGAGGGGTTACACTGTGCCTTAAGCACTAGGTTCATTTTTCTGTCGTTACATTTGATAAAATGGCTAGTTTATTGAGTATTTTAGTTAGAGTTAAATTGAAATTTTCTCTAAAGCCAATAATATCGTTTCAGATCAAAATCATAAATAATTAGCCAGATTTTTTTTTTTTAAGTTAAGCACAAACTTTTTCTGTGATCTATCAGTATCAGCAATGAATATAAAAGTATTCTCCATTATCACCATGAATGGGAATGAGGATAAAATAAGGCAAAAAGTGAACTAAAAATGTGAAGTCTACAACAGGGTCAACAGTTATAAGTTAAAAAACTGAGATATATGAAAGAATATATCTTTTCACTGCAGAAATACGCACACAGTATATTTAGTGACACAGCCCATTGACATTTGATGGTCCTTGTGTGCAAAAACCCATATCAACCAATCAGTATTCATCTCTTAGTGCTTCTGCCCACCCTAAACTCATAAAAGATAAAGTCTGATTGGCTTTTGCATGGTGCACACATCACCCCTTGCACTGCCTTTCTAAAAAGAAGGCACCATAACCTATCTGGTGTATAGAAACATCAAATTTGCACTATGATGGACTTGTCTGGTAAAGAAAGGGTTAGGGCACATGATAAACATTAGTGAGATCTCGCTGATCCATTCGATCCTGCAGTGTTATGGAGTTAAGGACTGATGGTCAGCAATGAAGAATTTAGTAAGTTGACCCATTTTACCTTCTTCGTATTCTTCTGTTGAGTAGACATAAAAGAAAATAAAACAGCAACGTCAACAAGAACAAAAGGACAACAAACAGACTGCGATTCCCAAAAGGTCCACGTTAAATCCAGACATGGCCAAAAGGTATGGCTGATGGGTTATGGGTCCCTGGGTATATAACACCTGCATTTTCACAAAGTGCATTTACGGTATGGGACCTGTCTGGGTTTAAGTGGCTAAAGAGATAAGCCTCAGTCTTTGATAGCAGAAAAAACATGAAGACAACCTACATCACATTGATATGCATCACACTGATCTACAAAAAATTCAAAAGAACAAAAGCTATTGGTTCTTAAGAAAAATTAAAAATGTTATATTCATTTTTAAAGGCAATTGATTGGATTTAGAGTGCTCACTTTAATTGCTCTTACAGTTCCACAAAAATGGTACAACAAGTACAAACAAGAGACATGTATAATACTCAGAACAACATCATAGCAGTCTCTGACAGTGTAACACGTTTAAAACATATACACCATACAAGAGGGGTCTGCAGCTGCAGAAGAGTCCTAGATAAAAGTCAATGTCATTCAAAATGAACCAATTTCATAAAGTCGTCAGCATATGGGAGTGGACCCTGTTAGTAAGATGAAAAAGGAGCAGTCACTGTTTAATATGGACCGTGCACAAAAGGAATGCAGCTGAGGATAAGATAAATGCATTATATAGGCCTGGATTACAATGGTGGTATTGCTTAGAGAAAGGATACTGGAAGACAGAAGATCACATGTTAATAAGAGAAGTAGAAAGTTTTTTTATCCAAGGTGTAAGAATAGGTCAAAAAAGGAATATGTATCAAAGAAAGTCTGAAGAGTGAGTACACAACTATCAGGACAGGTTTTAGGGTTATCCTTAATGCTGTGAATGTGAATTAGCAGACAAGTCTCATTACCAGACCCTTTAAAGGGTTAGTACACCCAAACCAACACTTCAGTTTTTGCGAGGTGCTGGAGCGTTAACCGATGTTTTTTTTTTTTTTTAATATCTATTCTATTGGGGAGGTCTCTGAGCTTCAGATCCTAGATCAACACACCTGCTATGGACATTATAAGGGGTTTCCGTGTTTTCTACTAGATTTTTTAACATTTATATTATATTACGAAGTATGCAACAGGATTTGCTGGAACACTCGAAATCTTAGGTGCACAGGAACGGTCAGCTATTATGCAAGAGAGAACTCACTGTTTCACTGTTTAAGACATAATAGAAATCCAGAGGCTGACTTCATATTCTTATATGTCAAATATAATTTTTATGACCCTTTAAATAAAGCCTGCTTTATTTAAAGCGCTGTAGTATAAATGCCTGTAATAAATAAAAAAATTAAAATAAAATATATATATATATATATATATATATATATATATATATATATATATATATATATATATTTAAAAAATATCTATCTATCTATCTATCTATCTATCTATCTATCTATCTATCATAGGAGCAATTATAATTTGAGTGTCTATTGTTGAACCCCTATCGCTGTCTCAGTATAGAGTCCAGCTGACATTTATTTTACGGCAATTAATTTTTCCTTCCTTCGGCTATTAATACGCAGGGTTCTATTTCAATTTTCTTATGGCACTGGAAGTGATACACTATCTCTATGCAGACAGATTTTAGTGTGGATCCAAAATAGCCAGTTGCCTAGATGATTGAGTTCAGCATCAGGTTAAAAAAAGGATGTACTGCGTCTGTGCTCATTTTAGGATAACCATAAAATATGTGCTACTGTTAGGTGGCTTGAGGATATTCACACTGTAGTGCTGGGTTATAGAGGAGGACGACATCAGAAAGGGAAAAGGAGAGTTAAATATAGATGAGATATCTAAGGGAAACATTATTAAATGTGGCAAATAAAAAAATATGAATACAGTGTATATGCAACGATCATCTTTCACAAGATCTATGTCTAGCAGGCAGTCCCATTAAAGTGCATTATAAAAACATATTTCAAATATTTCCATATGATTGCTTTACTTCATATCTAAGACACAGCATAGACATGTGGTTGTAGCCAAATACAATATCAAATAAATCCTGGCCAATGAAAATGTATTGAAATATCAGTTTATTTGATGGGAAATGCCCAAGTGACATGCATTCTATTATAAAAAAAAACAAAACATTTTTATGGTTGCTAATCATTACATGACTTAATTTAATCTGTGGCTATCTTTGACTACTGATTGGCAATAGTGCATGCTGGGTAAAGTTCATGCTGGGTATTGCATTCCAACAGCAGTTGGAAAGCCACAAATCCCTTGCCCTGAGTACAAACTCATGAAATTCGTAATATTAACTAGCATAATGCAATATCATAAGTGAATAGGTTGTACAGCTCCCTACTCACCCTCCACCTGATCACTGATGCAGGAAATAAACAAAACAGACAGAACAAAAAAAAAAAGAGAGAGAAGAAATGGAAGAGATTGTTAATAAATGTTTGAAAAAAAAAAAAAGAAAAAAACCTTACATTAAGTATCAAAAAAAAAATGTATTTTTATTTTTAAGATGTGACTACCATTGGACTTATTTGATGAGGCAGTGTAGAAAGTGTTGAACCACTAGCCAGTAAAGTCTAGTACACATGGGCCAAATGTTGGCTGGCATGGGCCGATTCAATAGAAACCGTCCGACATTTGGCCCGTGTCTATGGCAACCGGCTTCTGTTGAAGGCTCATAACCGAAAAAGGTCTGCCGACCGTCTCCTATACAGCGCTCTCAGCCAATGGCTGAGAGCGCTGACCAGAGTGCTCTGTCCGGAGGCTTTCCCCCTGTCAGAGCACAATAGCTCAGCAGGGGAGATCGCCGTACTAACATCGGAGTGTTAGTACAGTGGCTCCGACCTGAGCTGTCAGTTTTTTTGTTAGTACAGTGGCTCCAACCTGAGCTGTCAGTTTTTTTTCTGTCAACCCAGTGAAAAGACCAGTGGTGTGTATGAGGCTTAAGAATGCATCTTTTAACATAAAGGGGATGATTTACTAAAAGCAAATGGGCTGCTCACTTTGCAAGGGAATTTTTACTCTGCAAGCAAATCTTAGGGAATGAGGTAAAGCTCTCCTGACTTCCATCATCCAATTATGTGCAAACAAAAATACAGTTTTTTTTTTTTAAACATGATTGGGTAGTCTTTGCAAAGTGAATTTTCATCTCATCCACTAAGTTGAGTTAAAATCCTCTTGCAAAGTGAACAGCCTATTTGCCTTTAGTAAATCAACCCCATAGTATGTGGGCAAAAGAATACATTCCTGGACCATGAAGAACTGATAAGCAAAAAATGACTGGTCGAACCCCCAAGTCCTTATGTTCACCACTTTGTTTCATAGTTTTAAATATAGCAAATGAGATTGGATGAAAGGTTTACTGTAGTATAAAACTCTTGGTAAAATAATAAATTATTAATAATAAGGTCTAAGCACCAGACCAAAAATTGGAGATTTTTTTCCAAAAGAAGAACAGTCCCTCCAAATAAACAGTCGAGAGCTATGACTTCACTATGTGCCTCATCAGGCCTCACTAGTTTAGACTGTAGACTAATCTCACAGTTTGAGGAGCACTGTTATAGCTAATTCCTCTTTGTCCAAATGGTCAATATGTGGGTGTATGGTGGAGGTTTGCATATTTTACATATGTGTATACAAAAATGCTTGTGTTGACAGCTGTTTACTTAGCAACGCATGCTGTTTTATATACTTACACTTCCTCTGTGTCAGACATGTTGGGTTTTGGTCGGCTGGAAAGAAACAAAAAGGAAGAGAAACTTAAGAACGCATTGTAAACCAAACATCTTGGTTGGCAACCCTCCAAACACAACTGCTATTTAAAAATGCAGGATTATAATGTTCTAATACATATAGTTTGTATTGTGACAACCTTAGTCTACCTACGTGCGTAGCCAAGTTTTCCCTAAAAGTGAGGCTTATATAGAGTGCTAGTGTTGCAGTGTATTGCTATTTCTGCAGCACCAGCTGCAATAGACTAAAAATAAAACAAAGCATATGGCCTTGCCAAGATCTTTTTGCACAGGTGTGTTACACAAGTCTTTACCGAAGATCTAAGAACACGCTTAGGCATCCATTTTCAACCTGGGTTATGTGGAATCTTATGGCTTCTCCAGTGGTTCTTAGAGCTGTGGCTGATTGACTTCATATTGCCTGCATAGTTCTTTGGCAAAGCCAGCAGTATGAGACCAATTATCTTTTTAGCTGTCTGTAAGATTGGCATTCTGACCATCATTGTAAGGCCAGCCATAGACAGAGCGAATTTGTTTCCTACAGGTTTCAGGAATTGTGTTATCCCGGCGGGGGGGCAGGGGAAGCTGCTAGCAATAATCGCATGCAAAATCCAACAACATGCTGGTTGTACCCAAGTTAATAGATCGATCAACTTGGGTACATTCAGCCTGCCCATACATGGTTCAAACCTCGTCCGGTTTCTGCTGAACTAGTCGAGATTCGAACCGTCTATGACTGGCTTTAGGTAGCAGTCTTCCTACTGACCACCAACATAATGGGCATTTTTCCTAATGAACCCTGATAAATTTGTTTTGGTAAGGGTTTTCTTTGGCCCAAAAATTATTTTATGGGTTGTTTTGGGGTAAAAAGACTGAAAAAGGCTGCATTAGAGCCTTAGAGGGAAAATATAATGAATAGGCAAATTGAGAGATCTCAATGCCAATTCCCATGATTTATGAAATAAAATAAATATTTTATCAGGGAGAATGGGATACCCTCATATTATCCACAGCAAGTGTGCAGACCTGGGAACTCAAGCACAGAGATCTCACCAATAAAGGTCCCCGAGATTGTCAGAAGTTTGACCTATAAGCTCTGGTTGGACTGACACATTCAAGTGTATGTAAAGTCAAAGCAGTTTTGGATAGAATGTGGAAAGGTTAGCACCACTGTCAATTTTTATTTGGGACTCCATTAGCCTAGGTTCACATGAGGTGCTGCAAACGCAGGGATCCCTGCGCATTTTCCGCACCATATTGCAATTGCACTGTGTTTGCGATCTGCTGCAAGTGTCAATACAAGGTTAACAACACCCTAAAAGGATTGCAAACGCTGTGCGGTTTTCCCGCACTGGATCGCATGGTACAAAACGACCAATGCAATACGGTTGCAGTGCGGCTCCAAAAAAGTGCCTGGTGCGATGCAGTGTGATTTGAGCCCATTCAAAATGACTGAATTGCATGTGAATTCGGTGCAGTTCCTGTGCGACTCACATGCAAGTGATAGCGTGAACTGGGGTGTAGAGAGATTTCCCCTCACTTCCTTGTTTTGGGGACTTCCTGTTTTTGGGGAAAATCTACAACAGTAAAACAGACATCAATAAAAAGCTGACAGGGGTTCTAGCCTCCTTCTTGTTTTAAAATAAGACCTTTTATTTCTGTCTGTGTTGCTCTTGAAGAGCTCCTTCACGTCCTCACTAGTGAAAAGGGAAGTAAGGGCAAATCACTCTGACTGAGCCCCAGATATCAGTAAAACCCTAATGGGAGTTCTAAAGGCCAAAGCACTTTCCCACTGCGTTGTGCTGTGCTATTAGAATGCATGTTACTGTATGCGCGATAGCAAATGGCGGGACCAATACATTAAGACAACAGCTCCACTGCACACACACGTGCATTACTGAAATGCAGCAAAAAATTAGCCCTATTCCCTCCCTATAAAAAGGGGAAGACTAGATACAAGGGTTTTATTATCATTTAAACTGTTAGGTCAATTGCAATGATAGTAAGGAAACTTAAAAGGGAAGACGAAGGATAATATCAAGAAAAAGTAACTATCTTCCTTATAGGAGACTCTAAAAGTAATAATGGTTTCACTTTTTCCTGAAGTGTTTAGGCTGAGAGCATCTGTGCCTCTCAGATCAGCTAGGCAATATATGGTGGATACATAACTTTGGTTCAGTACTATGTGTGTAAATCATACCCTGATGATTGATCAATCATTGTTATCCCATAAACAATTTATTTACCCAAATCTGATATTTCAGCAATGTCTCTAAAGCGATAGGCTATAACAACCCCTGCCTTGTCATAGCTGGGGATCCAAATATCAAGATCATCTCACCGAAATCCCTAGCTTTACCTCCCTGTCACTGAGTCTTACTCCTCCTGCTGCATTATCTGGTATGCAATGTTAATGAAGATCTAAGCAGAAAGAGCCCCAATGATGAGAGTTGTGGCAGTGGGGAGATCTGAGAACTGAAGTGTACCTGGTGACATGCTTGTTTTTTTTAATCTAGCTCTCATAATTGGGATTTCAAAGAGAGAGAAGAAGGTGGTGGAGGTCCAGCACACCAAAATCTACTCAAAACTAATATAGAGTTTGCATGGGCTGACCCTTTAAGTGTTGCATTGTCCGAATTCTTTGTGATGTTTCTAAGCCAAGACCAAATGTATATCTCAGATGGGACAGTACTGGACCTTCTAAGGTCTTCTATGCTCTACACTGTCATTACCTAAGCACTAGCAGTAAAAATGCATAGAATATTCTAACAAGAAACCCAGACAAGAAGCAAATAACCATATAGCACAGTAGGTGGCCTTTTCAGTTCCTTTTATACAGCCTCGCTGTGACCTGAATCTTTGTACTGTAAAGTATTAAGGTATTAATTTAAAATATTAATTTAATGCATATATCTTATTTTCAAGAGATCTATTCTACATTAATTTATAATCCCACTTAGCAATATCCCTGAAGCAGGACAGCTCTACCAACGCAGTACCACAAGGACAATGTCACCCAATGGCTTAATTTAGGTCTCCCACCCTGTAAGGAAAACTTGGGAGCCTATGGCTGCAGTTTGCATGACTCAGATGTTACATGAGATAGCAAAGAGGGGCGGACTGGTATAAGAGATGGACAACTGGGCATTCTTGTCTATTTTGGGACCCCCAGGGAATGTCCTTTAAAGGTGATCTGGACCTGGGAAGGAGACAATATGATGGCAGGATAATCTTTTAACATTTGGGTTATGGGGTGTCTAATCCATTTGTGAGGTGTGTATCCAAGACATTAGAAAAGTCCCATGACATAAGATAAGTGCCATGACTTTAAGTTGTTTATGAAACTTAGCATCTTATCTGCCCCATGTTTGTGGACTGTTTACAAGAGTCAACGCCTTTTTTCCTATTGCACACTTCCAATACTTCAAAGGTGAGCGTCATAGGAATGTACATCTCATTTTGCTGCATGTAATCGCAGTTTATACCTCCCAGTTAAGGGTCTGAAGGAAAAAAAAGCAAAACGTCAGTGAAAATCTATGAAGGGGACTGAAGGCCATACCTCCTGTCTGCCATATAGTCCTTTAATATGACATGTGCTACCACCCCCATCTCTGACAAAACTAACAGCTGGTCCTAACAACCTACACACAACTTGTTCTATAAATGTCACCCACTCAGGAATCTGGGACAATTTAAACAGCTAAAATACAATTCACAAATGCCTCAACGAATATAGCAGATTATTACTATAGATTACAAAGCAAAAAAGTCACTAATTTAAATATCTAGCATCTTTATGGTCCTAGATTTTGGGATACGCAAGTCCTTGTTCCTTAATCGTGGTCATGCATTATACACCGCAACAAAGGGCTTATGTCATTGTTATACCACCAAAACATGGCAATTCAGGTATTCAACTTTCCAGTATCGTGCATGCCTCTGTATAAATAAATAATTGGTAACATGCATCCTAGATACAAGGAGTAATTGATAATATGCCCCTCAGATACAATAAATATTTGATAACATGCTCCTAGATGAAAATATTTTTTTGGTAAGATGCCCCCTAGATATAATAACCTTTTGCTAACATGCCATCTCGATACAATTAATTTTTGGTAGCATTCCCCCTAGATATAATTACTTTTTGGTAACATGCTTTCTAGATATAAATACGTTTTGGTAACATGCCGTCTAGATACAATACATTTTTGGTAACATGCTCTCTAGATATAAATACTTTTTGGTAACATGCTCTCTAGATATAAATACTTTTTGGTAACATGCCATCTAGATACAATTAACTTTTGATAACATGCCATCTAGATACAATGAATTTTTGGTAACATGCTCTCTAGATACAATTAATTTATTATTTATATTTTTTATATTTAATTTAATTAATTTTTTGGTAACATACCACTGAAAAACAATATTTTTTTCGTAACACGCCCCCTAGAAATAATGCCTTTTTGGTAACATGCCACCTAAATACAAGAATTTTTGGTAACATGCAACCTAGATACAAAGTCTCTACATATATCAAACACATAGCAACAGCTACACCTTTACAATACACATAATCCGTAAAAAAAAAAAAAAAAAAGATTTAATTTTTCCTAGTACTAGATTCAAGTAAAGGAGAGGAGGCTACTTGTAAAAAAAAAAAAGGAAACTAGAGGAGTTGTTGACCACAGTGATCAATCAGATATCTTTGAATTTCACAGATAACTAATATGATAACTTATTGGTCACCATGGACATCACGTCTTATTTTGTTCTGATTTATTTTAGGTAAGTTAAATCCCTATAAAGGGGTGGGTAGTTCTAGCAGGAGAATCAGTGACATCAAGAAATAGGTTTATTCTCCAGTTTTAAATAGGAAGAGCCCGATGTGATGTCAAGATTAGAAAAAAGTAGATTGTAGATAGCTCGTTCAGACAGTTCCGTTCAGACAATGCATTCAGGTGGCACACAGCACATGACATTGCTGGACTGTGGCCAGGGTCACATTAATGACACCGGTCTTGCCATTCCAAAGCTTAGCCTGGATTGCATTGTTGAGCAGTTGTGTACGGACCTCATATGAGGATTAAATTAGGGATTTTACTAATAAAGTAAAGTATTATCAGGTTGCTTTTTCGAGAATCCTTTTGATCTTTGGAAACCAGGGAGGTGCAGTGGTATTGTCACCTTCTATTTAAATGACATCAGGTTGCTTTTTCGAGAATCCTTTTGATCTTTGGAAACCAGGGAGGTGCAGTGGTATTGTCACCTTCTATTTAAATGACAGCCCAATTAGCGAGTCATTCTAACATATCTTCTATTAGAATTGTTCTAATGTTATAAATCTATAGAATGAAAAATATTCTGCATACGAATTTAAAGATCCACTCTTATTACTGTCAGAGGGATGTTCAGTATTAAAGGACCCCCTGACAAGTTAATGTTTATCGTAGGTGCTGTCTCCCTTCCCTTCACACAAATGATGCTGCCACTTGTTGAAGGGGTATCTTTTCAGGCCCCCCTCACCCTTCTCTTACCTGAGGCCCGAGAGCAGAGAGCAGCACTGGGGGTCGGAGCAGTTGTGAGACTTTTCAATCGCCCACCGGCCTGGTTATGTCTTGCAATTATACCGAAATGTGATCTGCACCCCACCAGGATTGGACAGGCTGTCAGGGGGGTGAGGAGTGGCACACAGGAGGGGCAGGACAAGTGTATGAACAGCTGCTTAACACAGGTTACCAGGGAGGGGGCTCACTAGGGTCTAAGCTCAACTTACTCACTAATTATAGACCAAGCAGGACAGCAGAATTTGGAGATGTTCCCTTGTGAGTGTATATATGTGTGTGTGTGTGTATGGAGCTGTTAAATTAAGAAGACCACCTTCATGGTAGGGGGTGTGCACAAAACCCTTCTTTTTTTCAGTCACATTCCAGCAATAGAAAAAGAATGCCATAAGGCACAAACCATTATATCAGTGACATGCAATCCAATCGCTGTATTGATCAGATTATAATCTGTACTGCTAAATTGCCATGTACAGCTCAGGAATATGGTGCTTATAGTCATTATATGACAGTTGTTGTTGGTTGGATCAGGCACCCACCATACTGATGGTTAAGGCTCACCAAGGGCAATAGCAATTGGCCAAGGGAGAACATTATGTCCAGTCGATAGTGATTTACTTCTGATACACCACAACTGGAGGTGTCCCGTTGCACCTCCCCGTCCTGTTTTATAGGCCTACACATGAAACATCTGATGCCACCGTTGGCTCTATGAATGCGTTGGCTGGTGTTTGTGCCTAAAAGGTAGTTTGTGCTTGTCAATCCTTCCGCTCTCTAGTGTCTCTAGCCAGCCTAATACCCATAGACATGAGATAAGTCTTCTGATTTGCTGGTTTTGGCCAGGTTTAGCTATGATCTTCTCCCTTTCTTCTCCATATACAAGAGCTGAGCTGTCACGTTTGTTTGCCTGATGGATGATCCGGTTGCCATCACACATGCATTTATCAGAAACCTTATGGCAAATATCTTTTATTTTCTGTTGATATATCCTTCCCTGTGTAACAATATTCTTCGCACACTTTTATACGCCCATAGACATTGGATTGACATTGGATGTAGCCTCATCGCACAAATTTTGGGAAAAAAAGATGAAAACTGGGAATTCTTTGTACCCTGAGACTGGTGGTTTACAGGTAAATGTCTCGCCAAGAATGATGGGCGGTAAGAAATCTGCCAGACCCTTATCGCATCTCTGTGATGTTCAGATCTGACACAGTCTTCAACCTGGCTAATGAGTGAATAAGGCCAGCACATCATGTAATATGGGTTTTCTTTTCCCCCAAAAAAATGGTAACAATCAGCACTGACTCACACAGTTTTTCTTGTGAGCCAGAAGTGCCTGTTATTGTCATCCTACTGTTTTTTATCCAAGCATTGGCCATAGTTCTAGTAAATCTAAAGGAGATTGTACAAAGATTGGACAGTCAGATTGTAAGGTGTATGGTGACCTTAAAGTGATTGTAAAGGTTTGTTTAAAAAAAAAAAAATAACAAACATGTTATACTTACCTCCTCTGTGCAAGGGTTTTGCGCAGAGTGGCCCCGTTCCTCCTTTTCTGGGGTCCCCCCGGCGGCGCTCCTGGCTCCTCCCCTTCTCGAGTGGAAAACAGCTCTCCGAGGGGGCACTCATGTGGGCGCGCTCCCGAGTCCTGCTGCTGCGTCCATTGACACAGACAGTAGGACTCGGCCCTGCCCCCCCACTCCTGTGTTGCTGGATTTGATTGACAGCAGCAGAAGCCAATGGCTCCTGCTGCTATCAAGCTATCCAATGAGGACCCAAGACAGCGGCTGGAGCTGCTGTGCACGTCGCTGGAACGATTGGCTCAGGTAAGAAAAAGGGGGTTCTGAGGGGGAGCTGCAGGACAAAAGGTGAGGGTTTACAACTCCTTTAAGGCTGTGTTCACACTGATGCAATGCAGGAACCACTGCGATTCCTGTGCGGGTTCCCACATCGCACCTGACTCACAGGCTGTTCACACTGCTTTCTGCGAACTGCTGGGGATGTCAATGTAAAGTTAATTGACACCCACAGATCGGTTCGCAGAACGCAGTGCGAACTGTGAAATCGGACAAGAAATGGATCGCATGGGTCTGAACACCCATCCGATTCCAATGTGGACAAAAAAAAGGGTTCTGCACTATTTTGGTCCGAATACGTGGCAATTTTGCATCGAAAAGACATCACTTGTGATATGCACAGCAATGCGGTGCGAATCACATGCGATATCTGGCATTGCATTCGTTTAAACCCAGCCTAAAGCCCCATACACACGCGCGGATTATCCGAGGACCAGGTCCGTCAGACCATGTCCATCGTACTTTGTCTGATGTTGGTTTTGCGTACACACGGTCGGACAAAGTTGTCGGAAAATCCGATCATTCTGAACGTGGTGACGTTTGTTGCCTACGACGGGACTACGTAGAGGCTAGTAGCCAATAGCTTTGGTCTTGTAATGTGATCTGAGCATGCGTAGCACTTTGTCCGTCGGAATTCGCTACACACGATCGGATTTGGTGTGATCGGACTTTGTTGTCAAAAAATCTATCCAGCAGGAGATAGGACTTTGTCCGTCAGACAATCCGATGGAAACTGTCCGATGGTGCCTACACACGGTCGGATTTTCCGACAACATTGTCCGATAGGACAGAAACCATCGGAAAATCCTACCGTGTGTATGGGGCTTAAGACATAATTAGACAGTTTGATTATGTACATTTATCCCATCTCCAATCTACTAAAATACCTTACTGGGCATGTTTTAATTATATTCTATAGTCTCTAATTACCTGTTGTTGATTGCTCAGACAACTGTTGTTATACATGTTAAAGTGTGTAAGTGGGCTCCGGCGCTGTGATTGGCTGGAGCCGTGAGGACCTCACTCCCGGTAACGGCATACTAGCTGAAGTAACGGCACGGACGTGCCATTGCTTCAGTGCGCATGTGCCGATGACATCGGCACATGCTGATACAGGGGATATCTCCTAAACTGTGCAGGTTTAGGAGATATCCGGGGTAGCTACAGGTAAGCCTTATTATAGACTTACCTGTAGTCAAAAGGGGTTGTAAAGGGTTTACAACCACTTTAAAGGAGCCATAAATAAACCACTCTGATCTGATTAGATCTTAAGTACCAGAAGGGTGAACTTTGCTATGATGTAAAGTGTTGGGCTGGCTTATCTCTAGTCAGCTGATAAAGAACAAGAGAGGACATGCTGAAAGTTTGCAAACTATCTTTTTACTTGTGAAGTACTTTCTTACAGGTTTTATCATGATATGTCATGTCAGGGTACACCAGTGTCACTTCTAAAGCCAACAATAGAATTGCTTGACCCATCAACACATCCCCCCACTAAGTTTTTGCGTTCTCCTGGAGGGGGGTGCAGGAAGCTGTCCCCACCAGGAGAACACAGTGATTACTTTACTGCTAGCGGCTATAATACCCACTAGCAATAATTGCATAAAAATCTGACAGGCTGGTTGTACCCAAATGGATCAATCACTTTGGGTACATTCAGCCTGCCCATAGATGGTTGGAATCTTGGCTGGTCCCTGCTGAACCGACTAATATTCGTACCGTCTATGGCTAGCTTAAAGCGTGGCCATAGATGGTTAGAATCTCAACCGGTTCAGCAGGTACCAGCTGAGATTCAAACCATCTATGGGCAGGCTGAATGTACTCAAGTCAATCTATCAATCGACATTGGGTACAATCAGCCTTTTGGATTTTTACATGCGATTATTGCCAACAGCTATAGCCACTAGCAATAATCACTGTATTCTCCCAGCAGGGATGGCAACCCGTGCCCCCCCCCCCCACTGGGAGAACACAATAGATCTACAGGAGGCAAATCCAGCGATTTCCTTTCCAGCAACCCGTGGTTGCAGGAAAGATAAAGACACCATCTATGACCTGCCTAATGTAAAGAATTGCTATTCATGTGTGATCAACTTTAAGGCCCCTTTCACACGGACGGACCGTCTATCCGTTTTTCTTCCATCCGTCGACGGACGACAATGCATTCCTATGGGCAGACGGATGAACATCCGTCACCATCAGTTAACATCCGCTTCCATTTTTATCCGTTTTTTTTTAAACGTACAAGGCTACGTTCAGATCCGTCAAAACGGATATTAACTGACGTTGACGGACATCGTCCGTTAACGTCCGATCCGTTAAGATCCGTTAAGATCCGTTTTGTGTTTATCTGTGAACTCAACCTCTTAAAGGCACAGGCACACATATAAACGGAACAAAACGTATACAAAAACGGATGAAAAGACGGACGTAAACGTGTGCATTTACGGATGTAAGCGGACAAAAAACGGATGAAAACGGACATTAACGGAACGGATGACGGATGAAAACGGATGAGACAACGGATAAGAACTGATACGTTTTTGACGTGCCTAAACTGACTGCGTCCGTGTGAAAGGGGCCTAAGGCCCCTTTCACACGGACGGACCGTCTATCCGTTTTTCTTCCATCCGTCGACGGACGACAATGCATTCCTATGGGCAGACGGATGAACATCCGTCACCATCAGTTAACCTCCGCTTCCGTTTTTATCCGTTTTTTTAAACGTACAAGGCTACGTTCAGATCCGTCAAAACGGATATTAACTGACGTTGACGGACATCGTCCGTCAACGTCCGATCCGTTAAGATCCGTTAACATCCGTTTTGTGTTTATCTGTGAACTCAACCTCTTAAAGGCACAGGCACACATATAAACGGAACAAAACGGATGAAAAAACGGATGAAAAAACGGACGTAAACGTGTGCATTTACGGATGTAAGCGGACAAAAAACGGATGAAAACGGACATTAACGGAACGGATGACGGATGAAAACGGATGAGACAACGGATAAGAACTGATACGTTTTTGACGTGCCTAAACTGACTGCGTCCGTGTGAAAGGGGCCTAAAGCTGGACATACACCAATAGAATTTCGTTTGAAAATGATTGTTTTTGGAACATTTGCTCTGAGGGCCAGTTCACACCAGATACAGTTCCATGCAGTTCCGTTTTTTCTGCACCAATACAATCAGTTCCGGTCAGTTTCCGCACCAGAAACTGACCAGAAACTGACTGCATGGTGTGAACTAGAGCCATTGGAATACATGGAAAACACTGGGCATGCATTTTTAGTGCAGAAAAAAGCGTACGGAACTGAACGGAACTGCGTCTGGTGTGAACTGGCCCTGAATGATAGTGGGGGTCAAATCAAGGATCGTTTTCAAACATAAAGGGAGATTTACTTTGGTGCAGCTATGCATGGTATCAGCTTCTAACTTTACGTTGTTCAAGTAAGCTTTGAGAATAAAACCTGAAATCTGATTGGTTTCTTTGCAGAGCTGCACCAGATTTTGCACTCTCAAGCTTTAGTAAATCCCCACCTTAGTGATGAGAAAATTTGAAGGAACGGGATGGAATGTTTTTAGTTTCTTATCTGAGCGAACAACCATGAATGTGGTCTCCGTTTGTGAAAAATCGTACACAATGGGGTTTATTTATTAAAGCTGTAGGGTGCAAAATCAGGCTCACTTCTGCACAGAAACCAATCAGCTTCTAACTCCAGCTTGTTCAATTAAGCTTTGGCAATAAAACCTGGAAGCTGATTGGTTTCTATGCAGAAGTCAGCCTGATTTTGCACTTTCCAGCTTTAGTAAATAAACCCCATTGCAATGCTCACTAAAGAAATCCGGTTAATATATCTGGGATTCCGTTTAAGTAGCAGGTCTGAATGAAATTTGAAGGGCCTTTGAATGAAATGAGTTAACTCAATGATAGGAAGATCGAATGCACTGACAAACAATTTTTCTGAATTTTGAAAGAAAGTAAAGTGAAAAAATGTTATTGCTGAAAGTGCAAAAATGCTCTGAATTAACTGTATAATTATATAACGAAAAATCAGCCTGATATTTAATTCTTAAACCAGTCACGGGTTTTATATTCTTAAAAAAACAAGAACTCTAGGATGACATCTGATGTCTAATTAATTTACATCAGTTTGTTTATGTACTTTGATTATAATGTGATTCATTTATTATAAACATAATTGCAGCATGCTGATAAATTCTCTCTGGTATAGATGCCTATGGAGCGCTCGCCTGCAGTTTGTAGTAATGTCTATGCTGTTTCTGGACAGTAGGGGAGGCCAGAATCCAGCATAAGAGTGGGTGTTCCCCCCTCCCCCTGACCTTTCCACAGCCCCCCCTTCTTCCCCCCCCCAGGTTCTCAGTTTTGCTGCCCCAGGTGTGGGGGTCGTTTTCTTCCAGTTGCAAGAAGGGAGCTGGGCACAGGAGCTGGCAACTGACAGCTTTCAGCAGGTAACCATAAAAAAAATAAAATAGGAGGGGTACAACCAATCAGAACGTCTTTATTGATCAGCGTGTTATTTATACAGCTCCAAAGTAAAATTATATTTATTCAAATGTTACTGCAGACTGTTCCCTAATCCTTAGCACTGGGGCAGTCCTCTGCAGGTAACAAGGAAAGGGTTAATAACCTATTAAGGGTTACTGGGACGAGCTGCAGTTTACAAAGGGTTGACATTTGATGCATGAAATACATTGAAGTTGAAGGGGTGGATTATCTGCCGCAAAACCGCAAAGGGCGATCAATATGTGCATGCGATGCACTTGAGATATAGGGGTTCAACTTGCTAAGGGTTAACAATCTATGCATGAAATGCTATAAATTAAAGGCAACTACGATGCAAAGGTTAATCTATCTATGTATTAAATATTATTATAGGACAGGGTTAATCTTCCTGCAGTGATAATACAAAGGATTATCGATGTATGAAACACTGTGATACGAAATGGTTAAATTACCCGCATCGGATTATCTCGCAATTTGGGGGATTTACTAAAACTGGAGAACTCAGAATATGGTGCAGCTCTGCCTGGTAGCCAATCAGCTTCTAACTTCAACGTGTTCAATTAAGATTTTACAATAAAAACTGGAAGCTGATTGGTTTCTATGTAGAGCTGCACCAGATTTTGCACCCTCCAGTTTTAGTAAATGTGTGACGTTCCCTCAATGTACACTGAAGCCTTTAAAAACAAATGCAGCACATGTTTAATATGTTCCCTTCCTTGCACGGCATGCATTTTAACGTGATTTCATGCATTTTAATGTATGTGTGTGGTTTGTAGGCTGAAGTGGCATCTTTCTGTGCTTTTTCACATTCTACATGTGCTGTTGACAATCATTAATTTCATACATTTTCATGCACTGCCATTGCCAACAATAGACCCTATAAAAAGCTTTGATGCATCAAAAAGATTGAGAACGCACCGCGCAATGGGGGTTATTTACTAAAGGCAAATGCACTTTGCACTACAAGTGCAAAGTGCACTTGAAATTGCACTTGGTCGCTGTAGATCTGAGGGGAAGATCTGAAATGAGGGGAAGCTCTGCTGATTTTATCATCCAATCATGTGCAAGCTAAAATGCTGTTTTTAATTTTACTTGCATGTCCCTTTCGGATCTACAGCGACTGCACTTCCAAGTGCAATTTCAGTGCAATTTTCAAGCGCACTGCAGTGCAAAGTGGATTTGCCTTTAGTGAATAACCCCCAATGTGAACTGTAATCATTTAATGACTAACCTGTGTATACGTGCTGATGTGCATTAAAAAAAACATGTGCGTTAAAATGTATAGGTTTAAATTTGGCCCTAAAACCCGCAATAATTAAGCAAAATGCCACTTAAGGATAGGCTCATGCTTAAGCGTCAGCTTCTTCTTCAAGCATTTTTTAAGCTTTTTTATTCTGCATGTTTTTTTGCGCGTTTTCTGGTGTAAATATTTTTGTTGTTCCAGTGAAAAAAGGGCTACTAGAAGGAGGAGAATTAGTGTTAAGTGTGACTATATAAATCCTGTATAATAATATTAATAATAATAATATTAATAATAATAATATTAATAATAATAATAATATTAATAATAAAAATGTAGATTGAGTTCCATCCAGGATAAGAGTATCTTCAAGAGAAAGGAAAATGAATATTACTTCAATCTTACCTTATATATCCTTGCTTTAATATAGAGGTTAGTTTGTTAATATGCTTAACTATGTGTTTATATCGGATGAATCATTTTTTTTCTACTGTAACACACATACACTGTAACTGTAAACTGTATTGGCTTTCACACAAACACGTAGCCAGATTGTGTAATGATGATATTTAAGGAAAATGTGATGTAATAATTATAATTGGCACTCGCTTTGTGAAAGTAGTTAGAATTTTTTTTTGTAGAAGCTTCCGAAATGTCTGAATAAAATGTTTTTTTAAGTATTTTGCATTCAAATGGTTGCAGTGCTTTGATGCTGAATCTGCTTTTTCTATAGTCGGCGCAGTTTCTGTATGCTAGTCTTTGGTCAGCGGTGCTTTCCAGATTTGTGATGGGGTATTAGTGCTTTACAGGGCTTTCTGAAGATTATCACCCCTCAGTTATGAAATACCTTTTGTCTTTCCTAAATACTCTAAGGGACACAATTGTAATTAGATGACTCTGGGATCAGTTGGATGTGGCCGTAATATGCTATCTGGTTGGTCAATGTCTATTACTTTCCAGGTGGAAAACAATTCTCACCCAATCAGGAGTTGACAGGTCATGTGACCATATGGCTAGCTGCTATTTTCAATTCTCTCAACATAGTAGAGACGGGTCAAGTTACGGTGTGATAATCTGGTTAATGCCCTATGGGATGCACTGCCTTAGGTTTCACTGCATAGCTATGTGTCACTGTGTGCATGTACATAGAATAATGAATATTTATGGGTTTCTTTTTTATATGCATGGCTGTGGTTATATTCTAGACATTTTGGATTTATTTCAAATTAGTATTTGTGTAGTGGCTCTAGGTTGGCTTGATGGTGCCTGGGCCCCTGCAGGAAAATGATCCTCACAATACTTGTCCAAGGCAGAAAATATGAGGGAGCCATGATCTGTCAAAATGTTAAATGTGGTGGGTGGCGATTTCCTAATCTCCCCCCACTCAGTTCATTGCATAGATTTCTATGCAATGCATGCTGCTACTGAATGCTACCTGCTGATCTGTGCCACAAGCCAATGAAAAGTTTGCATTGAGTAGTAGAGCAGCCTTTCTCAACTAGGGTTCCATGGAGCCCTAGGGTTCCTATAGAGCAGGGATATGCAATTAGCGGACCTCCAGCTGTTGCAGAACTACAAGTCCCAAGACACTTGACAGCCACAAGCATGACACCCAGAGGCATGGTGGGACTTGTAGTTTAGCAACAGCTAAAGGTCCGCTAATTGCATATCCCTGCTATAGAGGTTGCTAGGTGTTCCTTGAGGAATGTGCAATTTCTTGCTCTCAGATAAGTCTGTGGGTAGGTGCAACATGATGTGGCGAGCAAAAAACACATGTCCAAGTAAGTCCAAGTGCGGTAACAGGAATATATTGTAACAGAAGTCCAGCAATACACAGCAGACACAGTGGGAAGGCTACCTGTCCAGAAACACTCACGAGTTGCACATTCAATATTCAGAGGTGCCTATAGTTTTTGTCTCCAGGGGTGGAATGCAGCCTGACCAGTCTGTACCCGAATGGGGAGGCTTCCAGGAAGGATGGCTTGTCCCTGCACTTTACCTACTCCTCTGGAACCTTTCCCTGATGCTAAGCACTGTCCCTGACAGATGCATATCCTGTCCATACACTAAAAAAAGAGGTAGTGGCGCGCAAAGATAAAACTAAATATTTAAAAGACAAGACGGTAAAATAGACATAGAAAGCTCCAGGTGGATAATATGAATAAGATAAAACAATATAAACCAGCAATAATGCATATAATGGTGTGATAAAACCAGAGTATGTGGTAAAAAACAATCCTTGTTAAAAATGCATCATAAAAAACGCATGGTGCGACTGGATAAAATAATAGTGCATATAGGTGTATAAAAAGTCGGTGATGTGGTAAAAGAAAGGTGAAATCTTCCTGCACAACGTATGGTGTGTGTCCAATAAATAGTGAGAGGGGAGTGATCCAAGGTAAATGAATATATCAGAGGAATGGTACACAGACTAAAGTGGTGTGAAGTGCAGCAAGGTAAAAAAGGCCTGGCAAAGCTAAAATGCCAAATGAAGAAAATAAAACGGTCCGTGCCAAATGGCAACTTAAAGTGAAACTGCAAATACTACAGAAGGTGAATAGCGATTAAAGAAAAATCGCATAGTGAAAACGTCCAAAATAAAGGAAGTCCATATATATCGTGGGTGAATCTGGGTATCTTCTATCCGATAAACGGGCAGAAATATCTGTGCTGAGGTGTCCAATAGTGATGGGTAATGGGGGTATAAATCCTGTGCGGTGCTCCGTGCAATCCTAAAAGGGGATAAGGGTGGCCCCTTACCTTACAGCTGTAAGGTTACAGCAGTATAATGTGGGTCTTAGGTGACCGTCCTCTCGGGGGTGTCCTTCTGGGTTTTCAAATGGTGATCCTGGGTAGTCTCTGTCTGTATGTTCAGTGTGGGGCCCTTCAGCTTACAGCTGTAAGGTTACAGCAGTATAATGTGGGTCTTAGGTGACCGTCCTCTCGGGGGTGTCCTCCTGGGTTTTCAAATGGTGATCCTGGGTAGTCTCTGTCTGTATGTTCAGTGTGGGGCCCTTCAGCTTGTTCAAGCAGGGGATATGGCAGGGGGTGGGGGGTTGGTTTTCACCTCAGTGGTACATGAAATTAAAATTGCCTCATAGTGTAGTATGCAAAGTGATAAAAAGATGTTTATTGCATTTCAAACAGTATACAGATAAAAGAATGGGTACTCACATTTGGGTAGTGAGTACAAAAGCAGGGTATAAACGAGCGTTCGAGCTCGGTGGCGTCACTTCCGGTAGAATCACGTGTCCCGACGCGTGTTCGTCACAAGGTCACGTGACTTCATCAGGGGTGAAGTCACGTGACCTTGTGACGAACACGCGTCGGGACACGTGATTCTACCGGAAGTGACGCCACCGAGCTCGAACGCTCGTTTATACCCTGCTTTTGTACTCACTACCCAAATGTGAGTACCCATTCTTTTATCTGTATACTGTTTGAAATGCAATAAACATCTTTTTATCACTTTGCATACTACACTATGAGGCAATTTTAATTTCATGTACCACTGAGGTGAAAACCAACCCCCCACCCCCTGCCATATCCCCTGCTTGAACAAGCTGAAGGGCCCCACACTGAACATACAGACAGAGACTACCCAGGATCACCATTTGAAAACCCAGGAGGACACCCCCGAGAGGACGGTCACCTAAGACCCACATTATACTGCTGTAACCTTACAGCTGTAAGGTAAGGGGCCACCCTTATCCCCTTTTAGGATTGCACGGAGCACCGCACAGGATTTATACCCCCATTACCCATCACTATTGGACACCTCAGCACAGATATTTCTGCCCGTTTATCGGATAGAAGATACCCAGATTCACCCACGATATATATGGACTTCCTTTATTTTGGACGTTTTCACTATGCGATTTTTCTTTAATCGCTATTCACCTTCTGTAGTATTTGCAGTTTCACTTTAAGTTGCCATTTGGCACGGACCGTTTTATTTTCTTCATTTGGCATTTTAGCTTTGCCAGGCCTTTTTTACCTTGCTGCACTTCACACCACTTTAGTCTGTGTACCATTCCTCTGATATATTCATTTACCTTGGATCACTCCCCTCTCACTATTTATTGGACACACACCATACGTTGTGCAGGAAGATTTCACCTTTCTTTTACCACATCACCGACTTTTTATACACCTATATGCACTATTATTTTATCCAGTCGCACCATGCGTTTTTTATGATGCATTTTTAACAAGGATTGTTTTTTACCACATACTCTGGTTTTATCACACCATTATATGCATTATTGCTGGTTTATATTGTTTTATCTTATTCATATTATCCACCTGGAGCTTTCTATGTCTATTTTACCGTCTTGTCTTTTAAATATTTAGTTTTATCTTTGCGCGCCACTACCTCTTTTTTTTACTTTTACTTGGGTTCAGACATTTCCTATTAAGTGTGCGCAGCATTCCTTTAGTCATTGTTCGTTGTGCTGGCGCAGGATTAACCCTTTAAACTTTTTACCTGTCCATACACTGCCACTCGCAAAAATGCGCACTCAAACCCATGAGCCAGGGTCCTAAATAGAGTCTGCCTGACCCAAGATGGCCACCAAAGTCACATGGGCTGCTAGCATCCAATTGGGTAGCTGCCTCCCTGTGATTGAGGAAACCATAGAGGAACTCAGTTCCTCTCAACTTCCAACCCCATCTGCATTGTGGCTGCAGATGTGTGCCACCTGCAGTAGAGAATATAGACTACAGCTGCCTACAAATCCACTAAAAACAATGATCTTTTGAGCTGTCTGTATGAGGGGGATTTTTCCCAATGACTATAAATGTAAGGAGCCCTCTTCCATCTGACCATCACACCAATGTACTGTGAGCTGTAGATACAGTCATTATTAGCAGGGTTCAAGCCTGCAAACGCCTGAAAAACAGGTAGAAACATGCAAAAAATACCCTCCACAATTGCCTGAAAATACGCTCGCTGAAGTGTGAATAAAGTTGAATTCCGGGTATGGATTTTAATTTTTTTTTGCATAGTTACATTGGCTTAGCTTGGACAAATGTAAGTATACTTATTCTATACCTGACTGATCCATGTGGAAGCGGACAATCACTGTTGTAGCTACCGCTACTACAATAATCCTTGCTGTCTTCTGGATGCCATGCCAAGTGGCTGCCATTCTACATGGTAATCTCAGGAGATCACCTGCACTACACAGGAGCCATTCATAGAACACCTTGCATTTTTCTCAATGATCAATCAAGTGTTGTCTGATTGTATAAGGCGGAGATCGGGATGTCACCACCCCTTCTTCACATCTTGCCCAATCAGGGAATGCTTTGCACTAACTGTAAAGCACATGGTTTATTGTTGTACCCACTGACATCAAAGCTGGGGGTTATTGCTGCACCCACTGACACCAAAGCTGGGGGTTATTGCTGTACTCACTGACACCAGTGCTGGGGGTTATTGCTGCACCCACTGACACCAAAGCTGGGGGTTTAAAGCTGTACCCACTGACATCAAAGCTGGGGGTTATTGCTGCACCCACTGACACCAGTGCTGGGGGTTATTGCTGCACCCACTGACACCAATGCTGTGTTTTTATTGCTGAACCCACAGACACATATGATTTGGGTTAATTTCTGCACCCACTGTCACCAGTATTGGAGGTTTACTGTGTGCACCAAATAGCACTAATGCTGGGGGTTTATTGCCGCACCACTGACAGAAATGTTGGGGGTTTACTGCTTGCACCCACTGACACCAATGCTGGGGGTTTATTGCTGAATCTACTAACATCAATGCTGGGTGTTTATTGCTGAATCCACTAACATTAATACTGGGGGGGGGGGGGTATATTGCTGCAGTGACTGACCTAGTACTGGGGGGTTTATAGCTGTACTCAAATGCTGGGTGTTTATAGCTGCACACGCTGACACCAATGAATCTCGTTCTTGGGTGCATATGGCCCTAAGCGTTAGTACCATTTGGTACAGCGTCTTGCTGCAGTAGTTTTCAGCCTCTCATATATGTAGGTGCTTGACTGGGAATAGAGAGTGAAAGGGGGCTGGCTGCAGCTGCTCTCTGTGGCTGCTCAATTGGTTGCCAGCTGTATCGGCAGGAGAGGAGCTGATGGGCAGGAAGAGTTCAATAGACTGAGTCAGGCACTGTGGGGCCTGTTGTCCAGAGGAGGGAGACTCTACTGTTGTCAGGAGCGTTTGAACTGCATTTCCCAGAGTGAGATTGCCATGCGGGGAAGCTGCATTTTTCTCAAGCTGTATAGGGCACAGCTTCCTCTTGCCTTGAGGAAGAGGGAGAGTGCACATCGCTGTCCAGTGTGCATCATCGCTGCTGCATATCAGCCAGAGTTACCTGGGTGCATAGCAGAGAGTGGATTAATTGCTGTGTGTGATCGGATGGTGAGCTGCAGTATCACTTGGAATGGGCTGTTGCTGTGGGAATTTGCCAATTGCTGCTCGAGAGATTGAGCCCTTTAGGAACTGACCATACAACCATCTTATATCATTATTGCTGCCTGCAGGCTTGACTGGGACTGGTTTCATGTGCATCAATTGTACAACTGGGTCCCAACGCTAGCCAGCTGAAGAGTTAGGACTAAAGACTCCTTTTACAGCTGCTACACATAGACTTTCATCTATTGCTTATGCTATGTGGTACCTCTCTGGGACCCCAGATGTTTTGGAACTATATTTCACATGATGCTCAACTACACTGCAGAGTACATGAGCATCATGGGAAATGTAGTTCCAAAACATCTGGGGTGCCAAGGTTAACCATCACTGCCCTAGCCATTCTCCTAAAGTGCACTCTAGACTAGTTATATTAGAATTCACATTGCAGTTAATGCTTACATGCCCTGTTTATTGCTGACTTGGCCGATTCATGATTTAATCCCAGTCTAGCTGTACAGAACTCTATTCTAAGTTACCTTGGATTAGTGATGATACGGTCTAGTGGACTGTGTCTTAACCTACCTTCTCTATACTCATTTATGCTGAAATCATCATTCTAACCCATACCAATACGGGCAGTCCCTGAGTTATGAACACAATAGGGACTGTAGGTTTGTTCTTAAAGTGGTTGTAAACCCTTACAAACCACCTAGATTAAGGTTTACCTGTAGGTCCAATAAATATCTCCTAAACCTACATGGTTTAGGAGATATTTAGAAAAAAAAAGAGGCATCGCTGTCTACGGCACTGCGCATGCCGAGATCACGGCGATATGCCGCTTTCGTGCGCATGCGCGGGAGTGACGTCATCGCCGATCCAGCGAATGACAGCGCTGGAGCGGTGAGACCCGGAAGTCACTCCGGGCTTGATGGCGGCGGAGAAGGTCGTGGATGAGGACCGCTTCGGGGGCTTCGTTCTCAGGTAAGTTATTCATAATGAGCTCATTATGCCTTTGCCTTGCAGGTTCCGTCTTTTTTTTTTTTTTTTTTGGAGGAAGGTGGAATTTGTGTGTAAATCGGAACAGTGCATTTTTAAGTGTAACTTCCGCCGGTGCAGGGATGTGGGATGTGCCGGGTGCTTCTGGGCATGCAGTTATGTTACCTGGGGCTCTTCTGGAAATCCAGTACATGTAGTACTGCAGTGTGGGATGTTTCCGGCGCTGCAAGATAGCTGCTCGGAGGTATCCAGGACCATCGTAGAGCACAAGCAGCCGGCATTGAGGCCGTTCGCATGTAGGAGTCGTTCGTAACTCGGATGTTCGGAACTCGGGGGCTGCCTGTACATTGAGTTAATTTACCACCAAACAATCTTGTGTCGATTTACTGTTGCTAAATCACAGCTGAGTTAAAGGTATCTATCCTCATGCTCTTATAAGTGCTTGCAGTAACTTTCACTCAATTGGGTGTGTTAGAGGGGCTGAGGGTGTTCTTGGAGTTGAGGCTCATAACACTAAATATACTTTTACAGGCTGCTGGCAGCGGGTTAGGCCATGAACCTTTGCCTTGCAGCCTCACAAAAACACTAGGATTGGCCACAGACAGACTAAACTCCTAGTGTACATGTATTAAATAATACATTGTTTCTTTGTGTTGCCCTTCACTAAATTTTCACGCTGTGATTTTTTGCAGCAAATGCAATACGGTACATAGATTTCCACTGATCTGCATTGGGGAAGCAGGGAGACTGCAGTTGGCAACATTCCATCCTGAAAATACAGGTTGCCTGTAGGTCATGCCGACCCAGTGGTTCCAGAATATTAGAGGCTTCTGTTAATTGAGTCATTGCTACATACGTGACCTTATGAAAAATTGTAGACGGCCACTCACATTGGCTTGTCTGGCTCCGCGCTTAGGATAATTCAAAAAGGTCTATAATAACACCAGACACCTAGCGTGACTCAGTGAGGTATAAATTAATTAATAGTTACCCCAGAGATAATTAGCACACAAAATAGAGCTAAACGAGCTCTATTTAAATTAAATTATAATAATAAACAAAATATAACAAAAATTATATAATATAAATATAACAAACCCTGTACCTTGTATCACAATGTGTACAACGAAAGTTAATGATCAAACACTTGTGCCCAATCTAATATATAAAAAGTGCAAACCAACAAAATTGGCAAATAATCCCAATATCTTGGGTACATCCAAAAAACGTGAAAAATATTATAAAAATTAGACAGTGTTAATTGGTATAACGCAAAGTTCATATAGTAGTCCTTGCTGTAAAACGCCACAATCACTCCTGTAGATATAGCTTGTGCACCATCACCAGACAAATTCTCGATCCACCCAATGTGAGAACCAGCAGTATTAAATGGCCTCTTACCAAATGGAGTTGATTACTTTGTTTAGAAGCAATCAAATGCGCTTTCACAGGATTGTGCCTGTACACTGAGTGACACACCCTCACTCAAGGGCTCTCTTCCCTCTATCAGACCAGCTCAGATGGAATGGATTGGAAACATATATGGGAATATAAAGAGAGGCGCACCTCATAGCGTAATAACGTTTTTATTTAAAAAAATAGCATAAAAAAACACAGCAGCCAATTGCTCACTTACATTTTCCAGTGCCTACCCGGCACTGAGGCTGCTTGCGATATGTTAAAAGATTCGATGGAGCAGCGGATCCTTCCCTCGTGGCGTGCGTCTCTAGCGTGCGTTCCACTCACCAGACAACCAGAGCCAATATCACAGGAAGTCCAGCAATAGTGCATCCAAAGATAACAAAGTGATCAGGTACCGCCTACCGACGTACGTTTCGTGTTTTTCACGTCTTCAGACGCCACCCTGAAGACGTGACAAACACGAAACGTACGTCGGTAGGCGGTACCTGATCACTTTGTTATCTTTGGATGCACTATTGCTGGACTTCCTGTGATATTGGCTCTGGTTGTCTGGTGAGTGGAACGCACGCTAGAGACGCACGCCACGAGGGAAGGATCCGCTGCTCCATCGAATCTTTTAACATATCGCAAGCAGCCTCAGTGCCGGGTAGGCACTGGAAAATGTAAGTGAGCAATTGGCTGCTGTGTTTTTTTATGCTATTTTTTAAATAAAAACGTTATTACGCTATGAGGTGCGCCTCTCTTTATATTCCCATATATGTTTCCAATCCATTCCATCTGAGCTGGTCTGATAGAGGGAAGAGAGCCCTTGAGTGAGGGTGTGTCACTCAGTGTACAGGCACAATCCTGTGAAAGCGCATTTGATTGCTTCTAAACAAAGTAATCAACTCCATTTGGTAAGAGGCCATTTAATACTGCTGGTTCTCACATTGGGTGGATCGAGAATTTGTCTGGTGATGGTGCACAAGCTATATCTACAGGAGTGATTGTGGCGTTTTACAGCAAGGACTACTATATGAACTTTGCGTTATACCAATTAACACTGTCTAATTTTTATAATATTTTTCACGTTTTTTTGGATGTACCCAAGATATTGGGATTATTTGCCAATTTTGTTGGTTTGCACTTTTTATATATTAGATTGGGCACAAGTGTTTGATCATTAACTTTCGTTGTACACATTGTGATACAAGGTACAGGGTTTGTTATATTTATATTATATAATTTAAATAGAGCTCGTTTAGCTCTATTTTGTGTGCTAATTATCTCTGGGGTAACAATTAATTTATACCTCACTGAGTCACGCTAGGTGTCTGGTGTTATTATTGTTTGTATAAACACACTGTAACCTATTTTCAATTTTAATTATTCACATTATAATGGTTGTAATGTATGAGTAACCAAATGTGGTTCACTATTGTCACTTTAAATAGTTATTAATTAGCTTAGTTCATGGTAGATCTATATTGTGTCTGCACACCTTTTTTCAATAAGCTCTTAGTCTCTACTATACAGTTCAGAATATACAATTAATTAACCTATTAATTAATTTAGTATCTCATGTTGGTACTAGCGCCCCTCATTTAATTAAACTATACGTGACCTTATGTTGCATTCATACCAAGTCATCCTTTGAGACCAGTTTTAACAGGGGTGGTATTCCAGCCATAGTGGAGCATACAGGAGGTAATAGGGCAAAGAACTGTATGCCTGTACTATTATTTATCCAATAGTATGTGGCTGGCAAAGCACTGTAGAGTGTTCTTAAAACAGAAGGTCAAATATGCTTTATCTGTGCTGCAGTTGTGTATGGGGAATAAACCTTTTATTTTTGGGATTTGTTACTGAAGTGACACATGCAGATACCTTCTGTTTAAGTACCCCTTGTTAAGTCCCCCCCCAGCACTACAAGGGTTAAATGATCGTTACAGCTTATTCCTCATCCCCTAGAGTTAATACTTACCTTACAATCCTCTCCAATAGAGATTGTGGGTGGTCCCTTGTCATCCTCACTTACAATGCAGGGCTATTGTCCTATGTTGTACTTCATGACATCATTGTTTGACAGCCGGCTGGGGCATCATAGAGAAGGGGCTCTGGGTGCCAGTTGCACAGATGGATGTAGTCTGTCTGGACAAGGTATTCCTTGACCTCAAGGCTCAAAAAGCATCTAACCTTAGTAGTGTGGGGGCCCCACTACAAGAGTAGTTTTTGTTATCCCTGAGTTAGGCTCTAGAAAGAAATCACCACCTACAGAACCTGCAAATTCCAACACTTATGGGAGGGTAGGATTCCTGGACCCTGCTGGACTGGCTGGAGGAACCACAGAAGGCAATGGGGGGGCAGGAATCTGACACTCTGGAAGTGTTGGATTCTGAAGATTCCACAGGATGAGATTTCTCATTAGTAACATGGAACAGCGATGTGAGAAACCTCTTCTGTGCAGGGGAAATTAAAAATTTTTGTGAAAGAATCACAGTAAAGAAGGCCTGCTTGTATTTTGCGCTGATTTAGTAGGCCATTTTATGGCTCCTCTGGGGTCCATTTCACTATACCCTGTCTGGTTATACTGTCCAGTACTTGGCAAGTTATTTTTGATAAAATCTGTGATAAAATTGTGTATACTGAAAATTTCAGAAGCCGTTTGACTGCTATGAAACCAATCAAATATACTGCAGTATTTTACTGTTCCCTCACCCAATACCTGTAACCCCAAACTGTCCCTTATTGAGCCTAGATAGTACTGCATAGCCTCTTGTTCAAATCATGAGTGATACAGTAGCATGTCCCCCATTCACTTTAGTGGGATGCCTGTATACAGCCTGACAGATGGTCTTTCAATTGAGGCAGAGGCTACGTGATGCTGGGCAGGCTTCAAAATAAATAACCCTGAATAGCAGGCTTGTGGCAAGCATAACCTGTTCTAAAGTGCTTGGGGGAGGGGGGCACAAAAAGCGATAGGGGCACTAAAATTCTTACCCTTTAAAGCTGAATACCAGGCAAGTTTTTTTTTTTTTAAACATTGATGCAGCTTACACCATGTTCTATGCCTGTGGGACCACTCAAGTGGATAATAACTAATGGCTGCCACTACTTACAGTGATTCTCACCATCTTCCACATTCCGTGGCAAGGAGCTGCCCTGCTGCATAGTGAAGAGGATCGCCTCTTTGGCACAGGTGCCATTCAGAGAGCGCCTTGTATTTTTATCAATATAAGGGGGTTGATTTACTAAAACTGGATGGTAGCCAATCAGCTTGTTCAATTAAGCAGATTTCTATGCAGAGCTGTACCAGATTTTGCACTCTCCAGTTTTAGTAAATCAACCCCAAGGCGTTCGATTGGACAAAGTGGAGATGGTCACGCCACTGCCCCTCCCCTTTACATCAATTAGAGAAGGATTTGTGTAAAAAAAAAAAAAAAAAAAAAGCATGGCTTTCTCTGAATACCACCCGTTTCAAGCAAGTGACCCCCTGCAGCAGGACAGTCACACACAGCACAAGACTGTAGACTAAGTATCACAGGATCCTAGTATGGAGTACACACACTTACATTGGCCTGAGCTGGACCAATGCAACTGTGCAAAAAATCCATGTATGGAATTTAACTTTATGTGGTGAAAGAGCTTGAAGACCTACAAATGATAGTAGTAAGTAGTGTCTAAATATACGTTACGTTAATATATTTGGTCACAAAACTTTTCCATGTTAATGCAGTGTCTGATAAAGTTGTAGTTTAATCCCAAGCCAATTTCTTATTTTACAGTCATACCCTTGAGGATAGTGACCCTAGCTTTCTGGGCCATCAGATAATGTGCCACTGGCAAGGGGGTTCCCAATTACAGCTTGATGGGGATTTCCAACCCTTTCGTGTGACCCATCCCAATGTCATCTGCTAAGCTTCATAAGCTTAAGTGTCAGTACATTCCGGTGTATAACATTGCCATTAAGTGGGTTCAGGTATTATGATTAGAACATAGACAGATACTAACCATGTACACATTCACAAAAACAGCAGGCTGCATTTGTTTTAATTATTTTATTTATAAAGCATAAAAAGTAATTAAAAAAGACCCAGTGCAGTAAGGGAGTTTGGATGGCATATGACCTGCAGTATCATTTCTACATTATCCTCACTGGGCCTGTGAGTGTACTATGTACTAAAATGTGCAGGCTTGACAACCCTGCTGCAGTTGTCATTGGTCCCGTTTGCCCCATCATGACATTCAATATGACCATTTCCAGTTTTCATCTGAGATTTGTAGCAATTTCTTTATTTTTTTATTTTTTTTTATGAAGCTGCTGTATCTGTAAGAAAGAACGTTGAAGCTGCATAGAAAGAGTTAGCAATACTGCCATCAGAAGCTATTGCATCCCATGTCATAAGCCTGAAGTTACAATCAGCAATGGTGTTAGTGAATGCGCACTATGAACGGTGGCCGTGCATCGATTTCCTCGGCATTAAAAACATAGCTGTCACACGTTCCTTTTTTTAGAGATGAAATGCTCCAGAAACTCGTCACAAAGCGACCTTTTCATTGTGCAGCTATTATTCTGACTGCATCACTTTAGTACATAGCTTTCAATGTTTAGGAGATGAGAGGACAGAAAAAGTTGGACTAATGGGGCTGAGGTAAGATAAGGCAACTTGGCATCACCATTTTTTTACTTTAAGTTTTCAGAATTGCATGGAAATTTTGAGCAGATTCTCATGACAAAGCAAAGATCCAGAGTTCTGTAAAAGAAGAACAAGAGGAAAAGGTTACTGAGATCTTATAGGCATATATAGTATATCCATAGTTTTAAATTCTAATGAATGTAAAGTGACTTACAGTAACTTTGCATAGTTAAAATCTCACAAGGATTGGGGGGCAGGCCAGTACGGAGCTGGGGGGACCTTTAGTTTTGGAGAATATAATAATATATATATATATATATATATATATATAGTGATAACCGTCATGGTTCTTTACCTTCTTCACACCTGGCTTACCTTTGGTGGCATTAACCAGTTTGTTTTTACTATGCAAAGAAATAAAACACTGAACATAAAAAAGGGAAAGTTTTTTTTTTACTGTCATAAAACATATCCAATAAATATATATATATATATATATATAATATATAAATATATATATATATATATATATATATATATATATATATATATATATATATATATATATATATATATATTTAAAATAACAAAATTTATTAAATTTGGTAAAAAAAAAAAAAAAAAAAACAACAAGTGTATATTCTGTGTGAAAGTTAGAGAAATATCTATATCTTTTGTTCATTTAAACATAAATATACAAATCTATTTGAAAGCCTGATGTATGTAAATCGCAATTAGATTTTCCTTCACAGGAGTTGTAATTTTAACAAGTGATTTCTTACACAGTATGGAAACACTTACAATTGCATCCCAAAACACATTTTCTCACTCCTAATTATGAAGATACCACACATTTGAGATTATGTTGCTGTCTACTTGCATAGGGATACCAATATCTAAAGAGGGCCTTCAGGCTTTCAAGCAAAGCATACATATTTGGTTTCCCAACTGTCACATTTCTGAAGGCCCTCACTTGCCAGGATTGTAGAAATACCCACAAAGGTACAACAGTTTGGAGAGCAGATGACCCAGGGTATTTACGTATCAGGCACTGGTACCAGCTGTATTCAGACAGCAAGAGAGGGAATGAAGGCCGCAATATTGGTTTATCTTTTGGGATTGTTTTTTTTAATCTGTACAATTGCTGGTTCTTGTCTTCAGCCACAGCATCTTAGAACACACAATACTAAATGAAGTAGTGTGTATATTTTTTCCTATGATGGAGATATCAGATCTGGACTGAATTGCTGAATGCTGGCCTATTTTCAATCTCTTCTGTCAATCTGGGACATTATAATCATTCAGGAAAATCTATTCTCAACTGTCAGTTTTTCTTTGTACTTTGGTAGGTTAAGGGGGTGCTGCAGATGATGCATTTTGTCTATAAGCATACAACTGCTTCCCAGTTTGACTGTTAGTCTTTGTATTGGGGGAAAAAAAAAAAAAAAAAAATTTTGGGTATCCTAATGAACACCAAGGGTGGTTTAGAGTGGCATTCAGAATTAAGATTTCTAGCTCTACAAAATGACTTTCGAAAAGCAGCTCGAATAATCAGGCTTTGGTCTTTACTAAAGTGAGATACTCTTGCAAGCGTTAAGTATGCAAAAAAACAAAAAACAAACCTGGCAATGTAAGAAGATAGGACCCTTTGTTAAACTGGGCACCATTTCATGGCACTTCAGCACATTTAGCCATTAAAAGAACAAAGGTCTTGATGTGAACCCTGTGATTTGACCACGCAGAGCAAACCAGCAAGTTAACTTCCATGTCCCCAGCAATCAACTCCCCTTACTCTGCAGAAATCTGTACTCTGTACCCCCTCCCTTTACGCCCCTGTCCTCCGCTTTCAGGAGAAAAAAAAAAGTTAACCCTGTGCAAGTTCCTAGTTGCGTTTAAGAGGCTACACAGGGCTGAGGACCCTCATCACATCCCCATGAGACAGTGCTAGTCACCCAAGCTGCCAATCACCAAGCACCAGTGCTGTCACTTGGAAGGAAGTGGCGCAAGTCACCAGTATTTCTCTTCCCTCCCAGGGGCCAAGTAAAAACAGGAGGGTAGCGAATGGTAAGTAAAAGCTGCAGCAAGGACTGCCAATAAACAGGCTTTGCCCTACAAAATGCATTATTAAATAAAGGAATTCATAAATACCACTTAATTTCCATGAGTAATGTGTATTAAACATTGCAACATTTCACAGCATTTTACAAACAGCAAGAAAACTGTTAAAAAGCCACAAACAATATACAACTTGGAAGAAAGAAACATATTTTTTTTTAAATAAAAGTTATATAGGAAGGATGTAGAAGGTTAATAAAGATTTGAGAAAATTCTAATAAAATGCTTGGAAAAAGAAAAAATATAATAAAGATTTAATAAAGACCTTTCTCATAACCCACCGATTAGATGGTTCTAATTTTCCACATGCAATGTAAAGTGTCAAGGCTGTAACAGTTACAAGGATGGTCATAGTGTAGCGTACCGTGTGTTACAGGAAAGTCTACAGAGTCAATGTGAAAGCCTGAGCACTAATATACTGAATATTGTTTGTGAAGACCTGAATATGAATCTGCACAAAATATTCACAGATAAGAGTATTCATTGACCAGTGCTGTAGACTTAGTGTGTATTGGTGAATGCAGGTTTAGACTGCAATTGGGTTGTATACTAGACAAATGATTTTCCCAGTACACAAAAAATGAATAAAATAAAAACTTGTTCAGCCAGGGTGGTGATTTTTGTCCAAAAAAAAAATCTAATTTACCTCGCACCAAAGGAAGTCCTTGGCTGGGCATTCAGGAAACCATCATGTAAAGGTGCCCTATGACAAGAGGGACTAATCAGAAGACCCAAATTCCAAACAATTGGTTTCCTGAAAGATTGTGGCATATACACACTGCATATCACTGTTGTATTAGGGAACCTTTGCTGAACCACAATGACCACAAGTCTGGCAGGAACATCCATCCCAGTCTTGAAATCCTGTTACCGGAATAGGTTTAGAGGTGTCAGAAGTTTGCATGACTGTCAGCTATACGATTTCCCAAAACCGTAATCGAACTGGTGACATCTAATTTTTAGGGTTTGTGCCCAACATACAGGAAGAGCTACCATCTAATATGGTAAGGTTAAGATCAATTGTTACAATTAAAAAAGTCCAGGCAGGGAGAGAAAGGCAACCATTGAACAAATCACTAGCCTATGTTTTTTTATGCAGTCAAACTTTTTTTTCTAATAACACTTTTTTGTATTTCATTCTACCAGGAGTCACAATGCTGCTGACAGTGACCCCCCTGGAAGATCCAGGACCTCCTTCTCCTGTGCCACCTCCAATAGCTCCTAAGCCAGGCAAAAACAATGCACGCCTACAACGACTCCTGCGGAAATCTGCAAAGAAAGGTGGAGCACAGCCCCTTCCAACACAGTCTCCCAAGACCTTCCGTTCAACTCTTTCTCCAGTCACGGAAGGAGATATAGAAAGCCTTGAACCTGCCGCTGCACAGAAAAACCTGCCTCCTCCTATTATTCTACCTCCTCGTTTTCAGATCCGTGGAGTCACACACCGGGTACCATCTCCTTACCCGAAACATAGCTTCACCTTCACTGTGCCTGAGCAACAGAGTTTGAACCAATATCTCAGCCCTAGTCCAATTCCTGACACACCGTCTCCTCGGCCTTCTGGATCTAGTACCCATGACAATCCTTTTCTATTTCCTTCAGGAGGTTGCACCTCTGACCATGGCTCACTAAGAGTCCATGCCAATGCCAGTCCACGACCTTGCACACCAAGACATGTTACCTTTAATCCAACACAGAATACACAGCCAGTAGCACCCCTCATCTCCATTACTGATCTCCCTATTATTGTGGCTGAAACAGAACCTGGACTTGATTTTCCAAATGAAGCTGAAAACATAAGAGAAAATCAGGACAACATAAATGTCCCAAATACAGAAAGTAGTCATGCCAGACGCAATAGTCCACTGCCTGAGCAGAGGCTTATAAACCCATCCATCAGTTGTAGTACAGTTAGTTTAGAGGGCAACCCAGTAACACTGCAGGTTGCATCTGCAACCTTAGTAGCAATAAATACAACAGTTACAGAAACTAGATCAAACTCATCAACTCTTCCTTTAAGGCCAACTGAAGTGAATCAGACAATCACTTCAGTCCATACCACAGATGGATGCCTTCCATTAGTTGCAGAAGTCAAAACCACAAGACCTCCTCCTGAAGTTAAAAGTGTACCAAAACCTGTTAAAACGAAACCAGCAATCTCAGAAACTGACGCATCAACCTCTGCAAAACTTCCTAACTCAGAGGTAGGGAACATGTTAAAATCCCCGGAACGACCAAAACCACCTCGGAAGAAGCCTGGAGGATGGGCAAGGCTTATGAAACATCTCGTAGTTGAGCCTGACGAGCCAAAATTTCCTGAACCACAAAAGACAGATGGGAAAAAAGAGAAAACGGAAGAAGCCAAAGTAGCCGATACTGAGACTACACAAAGCAAAGGGCTTCGTGCCAACAAGATGTGGGATGCGCTACTGTATCACATGGCCACATCCAGCAAGGGGCAAGAGAAGCCTGCATCAGCAGAAGGATCAACACCACCTGATGCAACATCAGCACCCCCTCAGTTTCCTTTTCTGCGCTTTCGTTTACCTCTTCTTTTGCATCGGCCTCGATTTGATGCAAGAAAACTAAAGGAGGCGGCAGCCCGACCACTGCGTAAATTCACTGCCTTCTTCCACCGGCGAATCACAGACAAATCAACCAGTACATTCAACAGGACAGCATCAGGTTGGAGCCTTAAAGGAGAGGATGCTGAGCAGGAAAAAATAGAAGGGGATGCAGCAGAAGTAAAAAAATGAAGAAAATCATCCAAGTCATTAATACACATGTTCTGTAGGCGTGTAGTGTTCCATTTGTGCGGTTTACTCCCTACATGGCATTTTATACCTATAAAGAACATATCTAATCATGTATTGATGTGTGTGTCCAAATATTAAAGGGTCGCTGAACATCAGTAACAAGTTTTTTTATGCAATATAGTTCTTTAAAAACGCTCAGGAACAAACATGTTCTCAGCCAAACTCCAGGCAACTAAATGCTGCATTTTAAAAGCTAAAGAGTTTTCAATGCAGTCAATCCAGTCCAGAGATTGGTTGGTGGCCTCACTTTCTTACGGCAGAAACATACCTTGGTCACCTCCCTGTCTCCAAGCCTATGGCTAGACTGAAGAGGTGACAGACTGTTGCGTTTAGTTTCATAGGTACTTCACACAATCCCAATGGCTAAGGATGAGTGTTAAGAAATCCAGAGGTTTAGATGCTGATCAAGATCTCAATAGCAAATAGATGACCAATATAGATTCCATCTATAATCTGACAATTCTCTCCCTGTGACCATCAATAAAATGGATGGCTATAGATACAATTGGAATATTTTAAGATGGTATCTGACTGGTGTTTACAGAAGGAAGGGACCCACATGATATGCCATTATTGGGGAAGAGGTGAAGTTTACAGGATTAATAAGAACTAGACTCCCATATGGTCCTCTGCAGGTTCCCTGCTTGGGTTACTCAGATGGCCAAACGTGGAAATACTACTGAAGGTTTTAATAAGAATAGCAACTATACTATGGGAAAAAAGAACGACGATACAGCACTCACAGCAGGGAACATATATGTCCAGACATGGAATCCACATACAGGTGCTCAGGCTTAAAGCGTTCACACTGCAGGTAACATAAAACAAATAAAAGGAGCCGGCAACTCTGATATCCGTGTTGCAATTTTTATTGGCTACATAATAGTGACATAAGAGCTAATGCATTTAGGCACACCCCCGCCCTACCATTTCTGGCAGTGGCCATCTTGAGTAAAGGCAGATAGTTTATGCAGCATATACTTCTTCAAATCCATCTTCCCTTAGCTGAAGCATGCAGGCAGTAGAGTGTGCTTTAGGCTTGGTTCACACTGGTACAACATACGCTCCGTCTTTGGGAGCACATGACGTGTGTAAATCAAATGATTCCCTATGAGAGTCGTCTTAATTGGTCCAACTCAAGTCAGTTTGACTTTGAAAAAGGTTTCTGCACTACTTTGGTCCTACTTCAGCCCATTGAATATCATTAAAGTCAGATCAAAGTTGGATCCTTGTCCTAACCATTCGACTGACATCCGACATGGTGGTTACAGCAGCAGTAAAAAGGAATTTATGTCACACTGGGATTGTTTTGATTGGTCAAAGGACAAGTTAGACTATCCCAAAGTCGGTGACAAATCATATCCTGTTCAATCAAGTTGGATGGAAGTAGGATCAATGTCACAGGGCAAAGTAGGATGACAGTTGTACAACAGTCGTGTTGTACCAGTGTGAACACGGTCCAACTCAGAAAACCTACTCCTCTCCTCCTGAAGGCTGGAGAGGTATGCCATAATTTGCCTAGGCCAGAAACCATAAAGTAAAGAAATGTATTAAAAAAAAAAAAAAAAAAAAAAAAAGTGTAACAAGTAAATATGATATACTTTCATATCTAGCCATTTACTAATGCTGGCAGCATAAGGATTACAAATAATCAATGTTGATTGGGAGAGTGAAGTTACACTTTAATCATAGCAACTATACCATACCAATATTCATCTCCTATGCTTCTCCTGGGGAAGTAGACCGTTGGTCTAAGAATTGCGTATAGGTATATACACCTGCATATTGCCTAATCAGTGATCTCCAATTTAATGATGAGACAATTAACAGAATGATCATTATCATTTGGAGGAAACACTGAATTATGTGGGGTGATATGGAGGCTTGGTAGTGTGGAAGTATAGCAATTGTTATAGTATTTGTATATTCTATATTAAATGAGGAGAGATTTTAGGATTTGCATATGCCAGCATGTTATTTTAAGTCTCGCTAATGAAGACATTTTTGATTGCGTGGAGTAGCTATGAAAGTCCCTGCCTTGTATATCCATACAAATGTAATTATTGTTGGGTTTAGTTTTTTAATGAATATATGACTGCATTAGTGTTTTTGTATCTGTCTGAAGTTTGGCTTTTAATAAATAATCAGAACAGAAATACTTAGTAATATAGTGGGGGAGGGATATTCAATACCCATTTGTCTTCCTGTCCAGTTACTGATAAAGTCAACAATCATTGTATGCCTTCTTTAGTCTAAGATGGCAGCTAACACAGGATAAGTGGCTACACAACCAAAATTAGGTGAATGTCAACTCTCACATTGTAGTACAGTCTTTTTTTACACTTGTGAAAATTAGGTGTTTAATATAACGTGTTTGTTTTATGTTTTCAGGTCTTCTCATTTCCCACTAAATCTGCTCTCTGCTTTTTCGGTGCACTGCAGGTTCTACTAAGGACAATGGACAAATATCATATGAGTGGGAATAAAGAAAAAATAGTAGGGATGGAGACAGGAAAATGCATCAAAATGCAGGTGCAATGACAATTTGCCCTTTAGTGCAAAAAAATATTTTTGCAAGTTGAGCTAAACTGTACCTATCTCCTGAAAACAGTTGTCTTGCCAGCTAAAACATTCATGTAAAAAATTTTCAACACTCACGGTACTGGTGACTTCACTGAGAATTGTGCACAGTGTGTCTCAGGCCCCAATGCACCTGTGTAAGCAGGTGATGCACCACAGTACCCTGGTACCCAAGGTCCTAACTCACATTGATGGCCAGCCAAGCACTGCCTGCATACTACTCTAAAATAATATTGCATCAAATCTTATTTGATGTTGAAATGAAGGGCTTCATGAATGCCGAGTGTTTGGGTGGTCATATATTTGATGATTTTTGTGCAAATGTAAAAAAATCTGCAGATAGTTGGACTAAAGAGGTTTTGGAGACTGGAAGATTCACTCTTTGGTTTAGAGGTCTGTTAATGCAGTAGAGATAGGTTAGCACTATGCTGTACTGCCCAATAAGCATTCATTTGGAGGTTACCCAACATGTGCTACATGGTGGATGAACATGTGGAGTGAAAAATGGACAGTTCAAGGGTTCAATTATTGCTCATTGACAATGATCTGCCTTGTATGACCATGTTCAATGAAGATCCAATTCTCATATGTACAATTAAGGAACTGAGTGCACACATTTAGAAAGGTTAGTCCACCCAAAAATGATATGTCAGCAATTGCTAGATGCTGGAATTAAAACCCAACTCTGGGCTCTCCCTGAAAAAAGGGACCTCGGCCCAGTACAACAGGACCGGTAGTACTGCCCTGTCAAGCAACCTGTATTCAGTCTGAAGCAGTCCTCCACAGTTCATCTTTTCTGCTACAAGAGGTCTTGAGTCCTCTGGGTTGAATGATGCACAGCAGAGAGATTTGCATGTGAGTGCAAGGTGTCATGGACCCACCCCCTAAGGGTGTGTCACCACAGTGCCCTGCACTCAGTGTAAAGTTAGATATCAGCACTGACATTGCCACATCAACTCCACCCTCGAGGTCCACCTAGGGTGCCTGAAGAAGGCGTGGGAGGAAGAGTACCCTGCATATCAAATGAGCAACCTGAAGACATCTAAAAGGTTAGTATAAAAAAAAAAAAAAAAAAAATTCCAGTAAAGGAAAAAAATGGGATGTTAAAGTGCAAAGGTTGGCTAAAACTCAGGAACTCAAAGTAGACCGGAACAGTCAGCAATTCTAGAATGAAGATCTCATTGTTTGAGTACTCAAAGGCAGCAGGGACAACCACTTTCCACTATACCTAAAATAGTGTATCAGTTTTGAGTGTACTGGTTCTCAATGCATTGTCCAGTTTCCCAGAGTTTGCCTTCATTTTAATGACATGAACACATCAATACCAGATAACTCAAAGTACACCTTCCATGGTGCTCAGCTGGTAGATAGGTTAGATGCTCACAAGGAACAGTCGGAATGAAAAAAAAGTTACCCCTTTCTGCATGGACTGAAAGGACAAATTGAATGGAGCTCGAGAGGAAGCAAAGAAAGTGAATGATATTATCTGAATATATGCAAGAAGGAAGTACAGAAAGACAAGAATGTAATGCCACTGGACATCTTTAAATACCTCATCAAGGCTCGTCCACTAAGATTTTCTCATATTTTCCATGTCCAGTTGGAACAAACTTGTACTTTTTAGTGGGAGTCGCATTCTGCGGGAGAGAAAGAGACAGAGGTCAATTCAGGAATGAGTGTTCTATTTTCCATGATTTCATATTAAGTATTTTATGCAAGTCACAATTCTTGATTTTGCCATTTAATGCAAGTCTGAGAGTACATTATGATTACTCCTGTAAGAAATAATATATATATAGCTTAGGACATGCATGCATGTGCTTAATAAAATATTTGGCTGACAAATGCCTTTGTTTGTATTCTAAGAACATTAGGATCTAAAGTCACTCAGCAGAATGGTAAGTTGGGGCTTATTCAAATTCCTGCGGTAAGTTGCAGTGCGTTGGCACATACCATGTCAACATACAGTATGCCACACGATATGAGTGTTGCATTAACAGGACCCAGGTTATCTGTAGCCAAAACCATACCTGCTAAAAGAGGACATACACTTACCTTTCCATCAGCACATGTCTTAAACATTGCCACTTTGTATCTGGTGTGAGAAATCCTGCATGTGATGGAAGACACAGGTATTCAACTGATCCAACTGGTCGAAAAATTGTAGGGAGCAGTGAAGCAGCACTCTTAGCACCAGAAAGGTAGGTATATTGCCTCTTCATTTAGCAGGTATGCTTTTTGATGCAAGTGACCTTGTGTTGATAGGGTCACGTAAAGTCAGCCTAGTCATTATAGAGGGCCGCCAACACCAAAATGTACCTAAAAACCAAACTTTTTAAATGCACTGTACCACAATGCTTGAGTGGATCTTGGTTGCAATGTGCACAACACACATTCCATACTGCAGGACACCACTGATTGTGCACTATAGTGGTACAACACAAAACAAACAGTTTACTGCACATAAACAGCAAAACTATCAGAATGATTTTTAGGGCACCAATGAAAATTCTTGATATAGTAAAATACTGTAGCACCCTCCTAGGTAGGTGCTAGAAGAGTATAGGTTTTGGCCTTTCTGCTTACCATGAAGATGGTCAGGTAGATTTAGAGTGCTCTCTGCCTACCAGGGAGCAGGATCTATTGGTTAGGTCTACTCATGGTGCTCAGGTGCAGCTCAGCTTGTCTGAATGTCACACACTGGTCCAATAGGGAGGCATATTGGATGGTGGGAGGGGACCTGGCAAGTGAGGGCGCAGGCAGTGTTACAGTGGCTATTGGCAGAGGAAAATGCCTCAATGCATGCCGAGACACTGTATAAATGGCAAGGGCACATGTACTTGGGGTTTTTCAGCTGGAGAGTGGGGTCCCGGAGGGAGGGGGTAGCTGCCCCCTTTGTAGAAGTTATCACGCGGCCTTGGGTAGTCGACCTAAGGGCCTGAAGTCAGAGGAGCTAAACCCAGAGGTTCTGCAGAGCCGACTGGAAGGGGGACACCAGCAAGGATCTGAATCTGCCTACAGCAGAGTACAGATCTGTGTCATTGGGCCTGTCCTGTGAGGGCCAACCCCTTCAGCTAGAAGAGTCAGTGGATGGGTGTCAGTCTAGGGGATGCTGTAGAGTGTCCTGAAGATAAAGTAGTTGCATCAAGTCTGCTGCTAGAGGAGCAAGAAGACTGAATTCTTCTATACAAGTGGTAGTATGGTAAAAGCAGTGTGTCTGCTTCCACAAATCTAGTGAGGCCAAGTGAGAGTTGTCCTTATCCACTGAATCGTTCAAGTTGGAGTATCCCACTATTCCTTCTCCCATCCAAAGTTCCACAATAAATATCAAAACCACAAATACCCTGGACTGTTCATTAAGTAACGAGCAAGCGGGGGGAATAAAGGAAAACCCCTAGCAACTGGCTGCAGGTAATCAGAAGTCTCGCATCAAGCCCTACGGGTACAGTGCTACAATACAAAAAAAATCAAGTTAGACTTACCGGTAACTTGTTTTCCAAGAGTCTTTCAGGACAGCACCTGAGAGAGTGACTCCTCCCTTTGTCCACAGGAAACACCTCTTCCACCAAACTTTAAAAGGAGGCTCCTTCCCACATATGGTCAGTTGTAGTAGAGAACCTCCGGCCCCAAACTGGAACACATAATCGAGATATGGTTAGTCACAGTATATATATATGTAAAAACACATTAGGGCGGGATGCTGCTGTCCTGAAAGACTCTTGGAAAACAAGTTACCGGTAAGTCTAACTTGATTTTTCCCTAATCGTCTTTCAGGACAGCACCTGAGAGGATAATAGAGACTTACCCCTTAGGGAGGGACCACAGCCTGCAGAACCTTTCTGCCAAAAGCCTGGTCTCCTGCTGACAGGAGGTCCAGCCTGTAATGACGGACAAATGTAGACATACTTGACCACGTAGCCGCCTTACAGATCTGATCTGGAGTGGCACCAGCTCTTTCTGCCCATGTAGTGGCCTGAGCCCTAGTTGAATGAGCCCTAACCCCCTTAGGGGGGGATTGACCCGACTCATTGTAAGCAGTAGAAATAGCTGTTTTGATCCATCTAGCTAAGGAAGCCTTGGATGCCTGCTTGCCTTTTTTATTTCCAGAAAAGAGAACAAATAAAGAGTCTGAAACTCTAAAGCCTCCTGTAACTTCTAAATAATGCAACAAGGTACGTCTTACGTCCAGGTTGTGAAACTGCTCTTCCTTATTGCCCTTCGGGTTGGAACAGAAAGTTGGGAGAGTAATCTCCTGGGATCTGTTATGGGAGCTCGCTACCTTCGGCAAAAACCCCGGATCCACTTTAAGGACAATTCTGTCTGAAAAAACTGATAGGAAGGGCTCCTTCACTGATAGAGCGTGCAGTTCGCTAATCCTTCTGGCTGAAGTGATTGCTACAAGAAAAATTGTTTTAAGGGTTAAATTTTTAAGTGAAATGCTCTGCAGGGGCTCAAAAGGCTCTTTAGTAAGGGCCTGCAAGACTACGGAGAGGTCCCAAGAGGGAAAAGATCTTACTGGGACCGGTCTAGCCCTGGAGAGCGCTTTGAAAAATCTTGTGATTAAGGGTACTGAGGATAGTGATCTTTCTAAATAGACCCCTAAAGCTGACACCTGCACCTTAAGAGTGCTGACGGCGAGCCCTCTATCTGCCCCTTTTTGCAGAAATTCCAGAACTGAGACTAGGTTCTTTACCTCTCTATGTTCTGCATGACAAAAGGACGCGTAGACCTTCCAAACCTTGCCATAAATGGCCCTGGTTACTTTCTTTCTACTGGAGAGCAAAGTGGAAATTAGTCTTTCCGAAAAGCCTTTGCTTCTTAGCAATTGCTCCTCAGATACCAAGCAGTGAGCTTTAGCCTGCTTACATCTGGATGATGCACTGGCCCCTGAGTTAACAAATCTGGTCTCAGCGGGAGGTGCCAACCTGGTTTGACTGCCAACTGTAGGATCAGAGAAAACCAAGCCCTTTTTGGCCAAAACGGGGTTATCAGGATTACTGAAACACCCTCTTTTTGTATTTTCCTCAGCACCAGTGGAATTAGCTGAAAGGGGGGAAAAGCGTACCCCAGTTGAAAATTCCACTGCTGTGCTAAGGCGTCTGTCCCTTGAGAACCATCGTTTCTCTCGAGGGAAAAAAATTGAGGAAGCTGGGTGTTCCTTCTTGAGGCAAACAAGTCTACCTGCGGAAGGCCCCAGATACTGGAGATTAGAGTGAACACCTCTGTGTTTAGGCTCCACTCTGCTTCCTGCACTGTCTGTCGGCTTAGATAATCTGCCACCTGGTTCAACGTGCCTTTTAGGTGGACAGCAGATAGAGACAGAAGACTGGTTTCTGCCCAATCCATAATCTCTGCCGATAGAAGATACAAGGACTTGCTCCTTGTGCCTCCCTGATTGTTTAAGTAGGCTACTGTAGTGGCGTTGTCTGACAGTATCCTGACATGGCACCCTAGGAGGTATGGGGAGAAGGCAGCTAAAGCTGCAGCGACTGCTTTTAATTCTCTCCAATTCGACGATCTTTTGGATTCGTCCTGAGACCATGTCCCCTGTGCCAAGTCCTGACCCATGTGTGCCCCCCATCCCCACATACTGGCGTCCGTTGTGACCACCTTTTCTGTTGGGAAGGACCAAAGAAGGCCTTTCTGTAGAACTTCCTGACCTCTCCACCACCACAGCGAGCGTCTGACCCTGGGAGGAACTCTTACCCTGGTGTCGAGGCTCTCTGACCTGTGATCCCACGTTCCTAAGAGGAACCTCTGGAGGGGCCTGAAATGCCTCCTTGCCCACTGGATGGCAGGCATCGAAGAAGTCAAAGTCCCCAAGACTGACATGATTCTTCTCACTGAAACCAACTGGTTCGTTTGAAGAGCTGAAACCGCCCTCTGAATCCTGACCTTTTTCTCCTCTGGGAGAAAAATCCTTTGTTCCACTGAGTCTATCTGGAACCCCAGAAAGAGTATCTTCTGGGTTGGATTGAGGTTTGATTTTGGGACGTTTACTAGCCACCCCAGAGCCTCCAAGTGACCGCGAGCCCCGGCCAGATCCTCCTGCAACCTCTCCCTGGAGGGGGCAAAGAAGAGGAGGTCGTCTAGGTACGGGATTACCGCAACCCCCTGAAGACGAAGAGGGGCGAGAGCCTCTGCCATTACCTTCGTAAAGATACGAGGGGCTGACGAAAGGCCGAAGGGAAGGGCCCTGAACTGCAGGTGTACAATCTCTTTGCCCATATTCACTGCGAATCTCAAGAACTTTTGAGACTGTGGAGCTATGGGAATGTGCAGGTAAGCATCTTTTAAGTCTATAGATGCCATGAAGCACCCTTTTGTCAGCATGTTCCTGACTGAGAAAATTGAATCCATGCAAAATTTTTTGTAATGGACCAATCTGTTCAGGGGTTTTAGGTTGAGGATTAACCTGTAGCTCCCTGATGGCTTTTTTATCAAAAAAAATGTGAGAGTAGAACCCCCTGCCCCGTTCTTCCAGGGGTACTGAGACAATGACCCTCTGGTATCTCAGATCCTTTAGCAGGTTTTTCATGGCTAGGGCCTTTGTGACGTCCCTTGACAGGTTTGTCACATAGAATTTTTCTGGCGGGGGTTCCAAAAACTCTATTTTGTAACCCTGGGACAGCATGTCCAGAATATATCGATTTTCTGTCATGCTGGCCCAAGGAGGGAGAAAACTCTGAAGTCTTCCCCCTACTGGGAGGCCCAAGTCATTGGGTCTTTCCGGAGGTCGCAGGAGGATGGAAAAGGACATTTCCCTTTCCTTTACCCTTCTGCGACGTCCAGTTCCTCCTTTTCTCCTGGGGTCTACTTTCCTGAGCCCGGGGGGGACGAAAAAACTTTTTTGCTGGTTGCTTTTTCTTTTTGATTGGAAAAGACTTCTTTTTATCCGCTGTCCTATCTAACACAGCGTCCAAGTCAGGGCCAAAAAGTAAGTCACCCCTGAAACGGGATTCCACAGAGTTTGTTCTTGGAAGCCGCGTCTCCTGGCCAGGTTTTTAACCATAAAGCCCTTCGGGCTGAGTTAGCCAGGGCTGCAGATCTGGCTGTCATTTTAATAGACTCAGCTGAAGCATCAGATATATATGCTACTGCAGTTGAGAGGGTAGAGAAAGATTCCAAAATTTCTTGTTTTGGGGAGTCTGCTGCAATATGGGCCTTAAGTTGGTTTAACCAGAACTCCATATTTCTGGAAACGACCGTAGTCGCCATAGCAGGTTTTAGGTTTCCCATAATGGATTGCCAAGCTCTTTTTAGCTGCAAGTCCAACCTCTTGCCCATGGGGTCTTTTAATACTCCCATGTCTTCGAATGCTAGGTCAGTCGATCTTGAGACCTGGGAGAAAGCGGCATCAAGTTTTGGATTTTTATTCCAGACTTCTGCCGGGTTTTCATCGAAAGGAAAACGCCTTTTTAAGTTTTTAGGGAAAAAAGGCTTCCTTTCTGGCTCTGCCCACTCCTTTTTAATAGCCTCAGATATGACTGGGTGCACTGGGAAACTGCGACTCTTAGGTTCGCTGAGTCCTGCGTACATTTTGTCATGCAGGGACAACTCCTTTTTCTCCTCCTCTAACCCTAAGGTAGTACAAATTGCCTTCAACAGGCCATCCACCTGTTCCAAAGACAATTTAAACTTAGAAGGGAATTCCTCACCTTCCTCATCCCCCTCAGATTCTTCTCTAGACTGGGTGGGGGAAAGTCCCTCTTGGGTGAGAGATAACTCATTCTCTACCGACGGGATCACAGGTGAGCCTAGGGAGGATTGTGAGGCAGATGGTTGACTCAGGGATGGGTTCACTAGTGAAGAGCGGAAAGACTGTATAGTCGCATCAAGCTCCTTTTTGACTGATGCGATCAGATCGCTGCAAGCGGAGGAAGCTTCTTCTTTCACTAGTGCATCTATGCAGACCTGACATAAGGTCTTCTTCCATCCCTCTGGTAGTTTAGCTTTACATGAGGGGCATTTCCTTTTCACTGGATCAGAGCTCTTGGCCTGCCATGAGAAAAAGAAGAAAAAACCCAAACCCGTGAGACAACCCATCCCTATTGAAAGGCTCACCACAGGTGCACAATGAAGGATAAAGCAACTGCTTCATGTGCCCAGACAGGCCCCTGCCACCGGGGGGGGGGGGGGGGGGGGGGAGAGAGAGACCTTAAGGTAAGGGAGGACAGCAAATACTGTCCCTTACCTGGGCCTTGCTGGTGCTTGTGCCTGTCCCACTCGCTGCTGCCGACTCCATTGATGAGGCGCTTGCGATAACTCGTGGCTAAAACGCCGGTTCCGGACTCCAATAGCGCCAGTGCGCCGGACCAGAACCAGCTAATAAGCACCAGCCCCGTCCCTCCCTTCTCCTCCTGCGACTTCCGGCGGAAATGACGCCGCGCGCCTGCTACGTAGGCCCCGCCCCTTCCGGACGCCTCACTTCCGGCGGATGGAGCACAGCATGCCACCCCCAAGATGGCGGCGGCGTTTTCAAACAGCAGCAAGTGGACCGGCATACATTTCAAAAACAAGCCGGCCATTGCTGCTGTACACCGCCACCCAGGGGCAGAACCCACAGCAGTCTAGCTCCAGTGAGCACCATGAAGGAGGAGAAGGAGCCCAGCCATCAGCACCGTAGCATCGCTGTGGAATGGGAGGGACAGCTCCCCTGAGGTATGAAAAAATGGTGGAGTAGGATCCTAGGCCCTCAGGATAGCACCTAAGAGCCCTGTCTCCCACGAAGTGTTCCCTCCGGAGGAAACACAAAAACTGACCATATGTGGGAAGGAGCCTCCTTTTAAAGTTTGGTGGAAGAGGTGTTTCCTGTGGACAAAGGGAGGAGTCACTCTCTCAGGTGCTGTCCTGAAAGACGATTAGGGAAAAGATTATATAGTCAGTTACAAACCGATATGTGGATATCTAAAAAAAAATTTTTTTTTAACAAACTAAGAATTTTTTTTTGTATTTTACTAGATCATTGATTTTCATTGGTGCCCTAAAAATCCCTCCCATAGTTTTGCTGTCCATTTCATTCTGGGATGTGGCACCAATAGTGTTTGGCAGTTTAGGAACATCTGATAGATTTGATCAGTTTACTGTACGTTACAGCATTGATGTGAAGCCAGCCTTATTGGCAGTAGAGTTGTTTGCCTTCAAGTGGTTGTACCGGGATGATGCCCGCAGCTACAGGCATCACTCTGGTACTGTGTTTTAGAGCTGGCAGTCTGCTCTCTTGTAATGGCAAGCGGAGTGGCTATTACAAGCAGCAGGAGGGGATGTTTCCTCCTCCCCCCGCCTTCCTCAGCTTGCTCATTATTTACATAGTCTTTCTAGACTTAATTAAGAATAAAATAGAACTATAGCCAAAACTTTTTATTTTTATTTTGGATAGAGTACGGGAGGTTTATAACCCCTGTTAGTTATTTTTCCTTTTTGCCATCTGTCCTGTTGGGTTGATTTACCTCCACTTCCTGTCCCATAGCCAAAACAGGAAGCGAGAGGAAATCCCTGCAAATAAAGGGATTCCCTTGAGGTCCCCCAGGTCACTAGAACTAGCGTCATCATTGGAAGATTTCCCCTCTTACACTGTTCTGGGGACAACAAAAAATTTGGGGTTCTCTTTTACTTTCAATGAGAATGATAAACAGGACAAATAGGGTGAATCTCCCTAACAGAGGCACAGATAATAGGATCCTAATGAGTTCTAATCCATCTCTTCTCTGTCCAAAAAAAAAAAAGTTTGCCTTTCCGGTCCTTTAACCGCTTAAGGACTAAAAGGAATTTCCCCCTTGCCCTGCATCGCTTTAACAAATTTTCCCACAAAAAGTTTTCTTTTGGTGGTATTTGATCACCTCTGCGTTTTTTATTTTTTGCGTTATAAAACAAGAAATGCGACAACTTGGAAAAAAAGCAATATTTTTGCTATAATAAATATCCCCCCCCAAAAAAATAAATAAATTTCTTCCTCAGTTTAGGCCAAAATATATTTTTCTACATATTTTTTGGAAAAAACCCGGCAATAAGCATATATTTATTTGCGCAAAAGTTATAGCGCCTACAAAATAGGGAAGAGATTATTATTATTTTTTTTACTAGTAATGGCGGCGATCTGCTATTTTTAGCGAGACTGTGACATTGCGGCGGACACTTGACAGATTTTTGGGACTATTGACATTTATACAGCGATCAGTGCTATAAAAATGATTACTGTGTAAATGTCACTGGTAGGGAGGGTGTTAACACTAGGGGGCAATCAAGGGGTTAAATGTGTTCCCTGCTACGTGTTTCCTACTGTATGGGGATGCGACTTACTAGAGGAGGAGCCAGATCACTGTTCCTACTTAGTAGGAACACACAATCTGTTTCTCCTGACAGAATGGGGGTGTGCGTTTACACACATCCCCATTCTGGCTCTTTGTCCTGTGTACCATTATCATTGAAAGTAAAAGAAAATACCAACTTTTGTATTACCAACAGTAAAAGAGGGGAATCCTCCAAAGGGGACAGTAGTTCTGATGATCTGGGGGCCCAAGAAATTCCCTTAATTTGTAGGGATTTCCTCACTTCCCGTTTTGGCTATGGGGACAGGAAGTGAAGGTAAATCTCCACAATGGGACAAAGATGGCAAAAATAAACCTTACATTGGTTATAACCATCCCTTACCCCAAATTTAAAGTGTTTATAAAGGGTTTGTTACCCCATCATTTCATATTCCTAATATCATAGCTCCCAACTGTCCCTGATTTTGAGGGACTGTCCCCGATTTGCAGCAATGTCCCTCTGTCCCTCATTTTGGTCTGATCCACATAGTTGTATATTAAAATGCACTTTGCATCTTTCAAAAAGTGTTTCTCAGTGCTATACCTTTCATCCAAATTCAAAATTGGTGCATTTGTAAATTTTAAAAGCCAATATAAAAGGAATAGTAGTGGTTAAAAAAAAAAAAAAAAAAAAGCTCTTGTGGATTTAATTAACCTTTTGTTTTGGTTAATTCTCCTTTAAAAGGGTGTGACAGGGGGCGTGTCCTATGCCTACATACATTTGCTAGTAGATGTCCCTCATTCCCATCTCAAAATGTTGGGAGGTATGCTAATATGTGCCTGCTGTACCATGTACTTGTATTAAAAAGTATCCTGTTCTCTTTGTATTGCTTCCCTTGTGTGAAATGCCAGTCCCATTAGAAACAGAACACACTGGTCAGTTCTCTAGCTGTGCTGGGAACTCAGCCAGTGTTTCATCAGATTAGGCGACCCGTCAGAATGTGTAACGGAAGTGACCTTTTCGCACTCGCCCACAGTAAGGATAGAGTGGGAAGGGGCAAGCGGACATCTTGTTACACCCACCGTAGTTTTACATTTTACACTTATTTTTAGCAGCAAACTGAGGTTATATAGTGAAATACAGGACTTGGAACTCCGTTTGACTGTTTAGATGTCAAATCTTAAAAGCAGCGGTAAGCCTGCTCATCTCATAGGTTTGCTAATCTGACAGAAGTTGGCTGCTTTTAAAATTCAACAACATCTAAACAGTCAGACGTAGTTCCAAGTACTGTATTTCACTATATAAAAAAACTCAGTTTAAAATGCTAAACTACGGTGGGTGCAGCAAGATGTCTGCTTGCCCCTGTTTCATCAGATTAGGCGACCTGTCAGAATGTGTAACGAAGTGACGTTTTGTCGTCGTCATCTTGCTACACCCCACACTCCTCTACAATAAGGATACACTGAGAAGGGGGCAAGCGGACATCTTGTTACACCCACCGGAGTCTTGCATTTTCATTTTACACTTATTTTTAACAGTAAAGTGAGTTTATATAGTGAAATGCAGTACTTAGAACTCAGTCTGAATGTTTAGATGTTGAATTCTAAAAGCAGTGAACTTCTGTCAGATTAGCAAGCCTATGAGATGAGCAGACTTGCCGCTGCTTTTAAAATTCAACATATAAACTCACTGTACAATGCAACAATGTACAATGCAAAACTCCGGTGGGTGTAACAAGATGTCCGCTTCCCCCCTTCTCAGTGTATCCTTACTGTGGAGGAGTGTGGGGTGTAACAAGATGGCGGCGACGGAAAGTCACTTCCGTTACACATTCTGACGGGTCGCAGAATCTGACGAAACACCCCCTTCCCACTCTATCTTTACTGTGGGCAAGTGCAGGGTGACGAAACGTCACTTCCATTACACATTCTGACGAAACACTGGCTCTCCTCCAATGATCATACTTGTCCTGACACGCCCTCTGCACAGCCATTCACTGGAAAGTTTAGTGTGCCGTTGCTTTTCCTACCCCCAGCTCTTATGCAGCTGAGAACAGAGGGAATGTAATCACTTATAAAAGAAAAAAAATTGTATTTATAATGTATTTTTTTATATATATATACCACACATTTTGCCTTTCATTTCAATTTTAAACTGAATGGGTTGTTTTACAAGGTAATCATTTACAATCAACTCCAGAGGATGATTGAAACATTGTTAGTTACCATAGGAGCGTTGTTAGGTCAGGATAGACTACAAGAAGCATTAACTGAGCTTTGTATGTGTATGTTTTTTACCCCCTATAACAAATACACATCCTATAGGTGGTCCAGGCCTTGTATTGTATTGATGCAGTGCTACTTTTAAGCAACAGAGGTAAAAAATTAGACAGCCCAGCATCAGCCTACTTCACTTAAAGCGGAGCTCCACCCGCACCAAAAATATTAAAAGTCAGCAGCTACAAATACTGCAGCTGCTGACTTTTAATAAATGGACACTTACCTGTTCCAGGTTCCAGCGGTGTCGGCAGAATGTGACGAGCGAGCGCTCGTCTCTCAGCTGCCCCGCCACCATCCTCTGTCAGGGAATCAGGAAGTGAAGACGCAACGTCTTCACTGCCCGGTTCCCTACTGCGCATGCGCGAGTCGCGCTGCGCTTCTCTATTGGTCCCCGCTGTGTCCTGGGAACCGTGTTTCCCAAGACACAACGGGGCATCCTCGGATATCCTCAGATATGGGCGGGGATGCTAGTCCCGGAAGTGGGTGCAGATACCTGTATTATACAGGTATCTGCACCCCCTCCCCCCTGAAAGGTGCCAATTGTGGCACCGGAGGGGGGGAGCAATCCGATAAGCGGAAGTTCCACTTTAGGGTGGAGCTCCGCTTTAACCTGGAGGAAACCCTGTATTAAGGTAGTATAGAAAGTGGTCCATGCTGCCCCCATCTTCTGAAAATACCAATTCCATGGCTACCATGATGGTCCAATAGCTTCACTACTCTGAGAAGACTGACCTGGAACAAAAATGCAGATGAGGAGTTGTGACTTTCTGTTCTAGGTCAGCATCTCAGAAAGTGGTGAAGCCAGGGAATTCGTATTTCCAAAAGGATATCAGCAATTGCACAATCCATATTTTTCCAAGTAACAACCACAGCGGGAGCTCTATCTGCGCTGTATACTGTGGATGAAGAAATCTGATTGTTTCCGTTCAGCCTGACAACATTAAACCCAATTGGAAGACAGGGATAGAGTATTGCCACCTCAAAACAGGAAATGCCTGCACAAGTACCTTTATGGCAGGATCATAAGGTACTATATTAATGAAAGCTGCAGATTTAAAGTGATAGAGAATAAGGTTTAACATTAACATGATAAAGCTTATACGCGATTTTACCTCACCTTACAACTCACAAGCCCCGGTGTGTCTCCAGCATTCTCAGAACTGTATTAAATTTCGCAAGAACTGGAGAGCCAAAAGCGTTCCACAAATATCATAAATTATACTTGGCTTAGTCTAGTGAGCGCCTAGTCAGCAGCTGTAGGAAACCCATTACCTGAAACGTCTCCGGGGTAGGGAGTTTTTTTTTTTTTAGTTTATGAATAGAAGTGTATTTTTGGCTGTGGTTGGCAGCATTTCGCTACAAACAGTGTCTAGAGACCTTAAGAGATTTTCCAGGAGGAACATTTACACTCCTTAAATCTGCTTTAAGTGTAGCCGACAAAAAAATAAATAAACGGTGTACATTTTTTCTTCTTATAATAAAATGTTTTTTACCAAACACTGGGCTTTTCTTGTTCTTTTTTTTGTCTAATTGTTATACCTTTAAAACATGTTTTGTTATATCTGTTTGCAAAAATACCCCTTGATCCTGCAAGTCCAGTAAATTAAAAAAATAAATAAAAATTATATAGATATATATATATATATATATATATATATATATATATATATATATATATATATATATATATATATATATATATATATATATATATATATATATATATATATATTTTTTTTTTTGATATTTAGAATTTTATATGCCGCCAGCAGGTGGCGCTTTATGCATGGTTTGCAGTTTTTTGTTTTTTTATTTTTCTTACAACCGGTTGTTTAAAGAGCTCAGTACCTCAAGGCAAACTTTACACACAAGATAATGAATCAAATAAGTGACAGGCAACACATACCTCAACTTTCTGAGCTGAGAAATTGGGGCAAAATATTTTGATGGCACACCCCCTCAATACAAGTACTGCATTTCCAATACACTGACTTTTTAAAACAATTGCAATAATTTAGCAACTGGATCAATGAAAAAAATTACACTTTTGGCAATTAAAATTCAACTCCAGGAATAATGTGCATTGCATACCTACATTGGTCCAGCTTGGAACAATGCAAGTATGCATTGCTTATGCCTGAGGGACTGCTGGGGAACCAAGAAATCACTGTAGTCGGTACTGCTACAGAGATAAAGGTTTCTAGGTCCTGCTCAGATTCCATGCCCCACTGCATGCTCAACTACTGGCTGAGTAGTGCCTTCATTTGTAGAATATCATAGAAAAAGTTATCCTTTGAAAAAAGCCAATCAGGACGCAACACGCAAGTTGGGCAGTGACGTCATCGTGCTGGGCAGGATCAAGGTGCCATATCTGAGAACATTTGCCAGTTTTATTACATGCCTGTTTATGGAATACATGCAAGTGCAATACCTATATTTTATTAGTAAACCTATATGAAACAATCTGCACTATTGGATGTCTGTGCTTCCATTTTTTGGATGACCTGCATCTGTTCCTGAGGGATCATTATCTGAGATTCAACACAATGAAAGGATGAACTAAGCAATCGTTTAAAGAAAAAAAAAAAAAAAGTGCACACGACCCCATTTATTCTACTGGAGTCCACAGTACGGGTGGGAGGGTACCCACAAGGGGCGGTGAAGGGCACTGCAGTGTTTTCATATGTGATGAGATAACATGGATCTAAGGAAATGCATTGACTGCACATAGATTGTATGGGATCATTACATGGACTACACATTTATTTTTGCATTTTTTTGCACGCATTCAATGTACATCATATAGGATCTAATTTACATTTGTATACGATTTATAGATCACATTGTTTTAGTGTACTGATTGATGTATTTCTAGATTTTCCATTTATTGCAAATGTCACTTTGATTAGTTAAGCTGAAAGCACTTCACTAGTATTTGCCTTACATTCATAGCATAACTTGAATTTTAATATTTTAATCTAATACAAGGTGTTCTCTGACTGGACGAAATGGACAGGATGGGCAGTGGCATCAGACTCACCACCTTAATCAGAGAATGTTTCGGATTTACTGAAACAAAATACATAGCACTCTATGAATGGCAGCGGTGCCAAGCAAGCAACCTCCTGCAGTCAGTTTGCAGTGGAACAGCCACTTGCATAGAACCCGAGCAGGATCCAAAAGATTATGGCCATCTCTATAGTAATGCCAACTTCTACAGTGATTTACAGCTTCCCTACTTTTTTTCCCAGGTAAGAGATATGCATACTTACATTGTGCCAAGCTGGACCAATGCAAGTAGGAAATACAAATAAATTCCTGAAGTTCAGCTTAAAGCGGTAGTAAACTGCTGGCTTTTTTTGGCCTGCAAGGCAATGTCTTAATGTGCTAGTATGCATCACATACTAGCACATTATGTGAAACTTACCTTAGAACGAAGTCCTCCAGCAGCACGCTGCCACCAATGAAGGTGCTTCTGTCTTCACCCAGTCTTCCTTCCGGGTTCGTCGACTGGCTGGGAGAGTGGGCGGAGCCACGATTAAATCACTCCCGTACATGCACGCAGGAGCCGCTGTTTATGACGAATGCGCTGGTGATGTCTCCAGCTGCATTTGCAGTAAATCTCCACTGTGCAAGTTTAGGAGATATTTACACTACCTATAGGTAAACATTATTCATGCATGGGAGTTTACTCCCACTTTAAATAGTGCATTTTGTCATAGAGGTCTACACATCAGGCCAGAAAGGCGGGCATATAGGGAGAAACCCAGGGACCTGGTTCTAAAAGATGGACAGTCCCTCCAAATTAGGAACATTTGGGAGCTATGAGTAGCATTAAAACTGTCAGTAACACTCTTCTTCCAGCAAAACATTTCTGCCAGTATAAAAATAGGAAAGCTTGCGTTAAAGTGAACCTATGCCTTAACCATACAGTGCAAAGCAACAGGTTGGCCTCAAAGCCTGTTCTCGCAACTGTACATACCAGGGCTGGACTGGGACAAAAATTTGACCATGGACTTCATCCAGACCGGCCCACTTTAATTTAGCAAACAAGCACAAAAAACGTATATAAACTATATGCATTTGTGCAAAAAAAAACATCAGTAGCATAACATTAGGATTCCTCACTAACCACTTTTATTATTTCACTTATTCTCCTCTGTATTTTTCTCATCCTTCTCACATCACTGCGTGAAGTTGAGGGTGAGCCGCTCAGCCATTACTTTGACAGGCTGTCACTGAAACCGGCCCACTGAGCCATCGGCCCACCGGGAAACTCCCTGTAGTCCAGATGGCCAGTACATGCCTGGTACATACTCAGTTTTCATTCGCTGCTGCTTTGTTTAGCCATTGGGAGCAATGGAAATCCCATAAATAGAGCAGCATGCAACCCATGTGGCAATGCTGGTGATTGGGGCGTAAAAGAAAAAAGTAACCATATGCTGGGGATTGCTAAATAAAAAAAACGCATTGGGCAAAGCACAGGTTCACTTTTACAAGACTTAATAGAAATCAATGAAGCATAAAAAGGCTTTTCGATTGCACAGATATTTTAATGTCACCTTATCCATTGGTCCTGACTTGGAGCCCTGTTCCCACAAGCTCTTCTTGCTCAGTACATCTCCTGGCTTCACTTCCTGCAAACGGAAATCACAACTTATGATGATGTCACTTAGTCCACATGGCGAAGCATATTTGCAGAGAGTATGTTAGCTTACTGTGAGTTTTGGAGGGGATGTCTGCCCATCTGGTTCTGCCTTTCCTTTACCCCACTGATTGATCATGTCTGATACACCAATGTTGATGCCCTCTGTATCCTGTTTTAACAATACAATGTACAAGAAGCCAACAGTAAATTAAATGACAAAAAGGGAGAATGGCGAAGAAAACACACACACACACACACACAAAAAATTCTAAATTCATTAAGCGAAGTCCACGATTATTAAAACATAAAAATAAAGTCCATATGTGGAGGTACACCATGCTAGCAGCAGCTCCCCATAGAGCGATGGAAATTTCTGCCCAAACAAAAAGGGAACAAATGGGAGCGCCAGCCTAGGTGCAGCAGATTAAAATAAAGATTTTTTTCATAAAAAGACAAATGGCTACTCTCAAAAGTAGTATTTATATAGGCATATCAAATACTATCATCTGAGCCAGATGGAGATGTCCTGGCGCAAGTCGCAGATGGTATGCCACGCGGAGCCAGGTATATCTGTACTGGACTGGGAGCCGTCAGCCAGGTGAGCCACAACCAGCGTGAAACGCATGGATGCTGGGCCAGAGGCGACGTCCAATGGAAGACCTGAGGTAGCCATTTGACTTTTTATGAATAAATCTTTGTTTTAATCTGCTGCACCTAGGCTGGCTCCCACATTTGTTCCCTTTTAGTAAATAAAATGAGCAGCCAACATTTTAAAATGTACATAAATGGAGGGGGGGGGGGGGGGTTACTAAAGCTGGTGTGCACAGGATCTGGCGCAGCTCTGCATAGTAACCAATCAGCTTCTAAGATTTATTGGCAAAGCTAAACTGAACAAGCTGAAGTTAGAAGCCGATTGGCTACCATGCACAGCTGCACCAGATTGTCTGCTCCAGTTTTAGCAAATCTTCCCCAAGATTATTATACAGGATTTATATAGCGCTGACAGTTTGCACAGCGCTTGGATACATGTACATGGAATAGAGATGACATATTAGTTAAAATTCGTCATTTGGTAGTTTGAATTCGGATAATTTGGATCCGAAATTCGTAAACGAAATTTCGTATTTTGTACAGAATTCGTAAAAATTCTGATTCGTACGAAACTAATCGCACATGTCTAGTATTAGATATATCAGGTGGTTAGGAGTGCGTATGGATACTGTTATGCTCCCTTGCAAAAGGGGCATTTAGCACCCGTACGTCCCATCCTGGTGGTTTGAGCCACCTGTCAACATCTATGGCAGGCTGCAGCTTGCTGTGGATGAACACCGTACTGAATGGAACTCGCATTTGTGCCCTATGCTGAATGCCCTCAACTCTTCGGGAGGGTCCAATTACTGTCTGTGCTGGCCCAGCTCCTCCACCCCTCCCTTACCTAAATATGATATCATTTTATGTAGCAGCTGGGGGAAGGAGAGAAGGGGGAATAGTATAGAGCAGGGGTCTCCAAACTATGGCCCTCCAGTTGTTTAGGAACTACAATTCCCGTCATGTCTGTGAACGTCAGAGTTTTATATTGCTTCATGGGACATGTAGTTCCACAAAACAGCTGGAGGGTTGTAGTTTGGAGATCCCTGGTATAGTGTCACTTGAGTGACAGCACAGTCTACTGACATCACATTCATGACGGAGGGACTCAGCAGCAGTATCGGGGGGTTTGGACGTCTACGCAAGGCGGGGCTGTACAGGTAAACATGCATAACATTTTAAATGCACATATAATCTTATGAGTATATTGCTATTGAAATGAATAGTCTGGAAACAGGGTTTCTCCTTCAAGGAACTACCAAATAATTCATATGACTGGCACACTAGACATTTTATAATTTAAACGCCATTTAGAAAATGAGCCGTTTTAACCTGCAGCCAGCTTTGTTGCCATTGCTGACCCCATTTCAAAACTGAAAATTGCCTGGCTGTCATATTGATCCAATGGCTTCTATACATTCTGGGTCAATAACCCAGAACAAGCATAAAACAAGTAAAGTGAGTGGAGACAGAACTCCACAAGTACATATTTGCTACAGGTCAGTGACTCAAAGTATTGAAGCCACTGGATATGCATGAGGAGTCAGGCAACTGGTATTTTTAACTGGAGAGGCCCATACTTCTCCAAGAACAGGTTAGGTGTAGGGCCTGTTTACTGTGTGTCTCACGTGCACCATCTCATATTTGTGCATTTTAACATGCATTGCATGAGGCAGTCCGTTCATCAATAGGCTGCCAGTGCACCACAACACACTGAAAATGAACAGAAGCACAACGCACTGCACTTTACTATGCACTGTGCAATAAAACAGAGAAGCATATGAAATATGAACTATAAATGAAGCACATAGTACATGCATGTACTGTACATAGATGTCATACCTTACAAGTGGATGCCTTGGAGGCTGCAGTGATATCTCCAGCCTCCCATCTGTTCTTTATGTTTGCAACGGGATCTGTAGGGCTTAGCATCTCTAAAGATGGCTGCCGAACCAAGCGGCCTGGCTTAGCGGACGTCTACGGGGCAAAAAAAAAAAATTAATAAAACCCATCAAATATCACAAAATCTTGTTCAAAAAGCAGAAAATCCTAAAAATCTCAAGAAAACAACAAACGTGGAGGTATAGGTACCGGTATATGCAAGTACAAAAGTGTTAGCTAACCGGTGTGTATTCAAGGACCAAAACAACGCATGCAGTGCAATACAGTAGATCATCACTATTGTAGCAATTTGATGATGGGGAACAAAGGGCTGCTGACAAATCACAGCCCAGTAAAACCCAAATTAACAGGGCCCCCTCCGAAAATATCAAATAATATATTTGCTAAAATGCGATGCTATGCTTTGCAGCCAGGGCAAAAATTATACCTATGAACAAGACCCATACTCCCATTCAAATGTATAGTGGCACGGAGGCAGTATATGTATATGGTACCAATTGCTCAATGTGTTCAGAGTGGTGTGTTCATTCAGGATGGTGAGCCCCCAACCCCCCTGCTCGCCATCTTGAAATAACCCGACTGTGTTCCCTCAGCATCTGCTGGTAAGAGTGCAGATGAGGAGGGAAAACTGTGGGTGAAAGGGGCACACGGGGGTCTCCAACAGCAGGGGGGAAGGGGGCACAGGTACTAGAACTGATCCCTCTGCAGTGCAGCCAGAGGAAGAAAAGTAAAAGCCGGCAGCACTGCACAAGAGTTACATGTGTAAGCAATAAGACAGTACTGCTAGCCCTACTGCTCAGAAGGTGCCGGGCCTCCCTTTTGAACTGACTATGCCTGGGCCCAGTACAGGAGGGCTGGTTGTACTGCCTTAGCAGCCCTGAGGGCAGCTCTATCCAGGCTGTAGTAACAGATGCTGTGTGCAGAACGCAGCACTATTGGGGCTCATTTACACAAGCGTTGTCCTCTGGAGAGCAATAGCTTTCAGTGGGGTGTTTGACAGATGGTGGGGAGGTGATGTCACCAGCTGTTTTAACCCCTTAGCTGGCCACACATAGATCGAAATTTGGTTGGTTCAGCAGGGACTGGCCGAATTTCAATCCATGTATGGGCAGGGTGGTTTTACACAAGTTGATTTTTCGACTTATGTACAACCAGCCTGCTGGGTTTTTCCCGAACGATTAGTGCCGCTAGCTATAGCCTGCAATGCTAATCATTGTGTTCTGCCGGCGGGAGGGATTCCCCTGTCAACACTGCTTGTGTTGATGGGGGAACCAAGCTATTTTCTTCCCTTCTACATAGGGTGGAAGGAAAGAAAAGTGCATAATCTATGGCCTGCCTAAAGAAAATCGCTTGATTTCCCCCATCAGCACAGTCTGCGTTGATGGGGAAGCCCTCCCGCCAGGGGTGTATGTACAGGGGTCGCCATTGCAATCCAGCTCCATGCTCCAGGAGCACCCCGTATGCCCCCCCGTACCCCTTGACAGGAGGGCAGTGCCATGTAGCTGCTAAATACCTGCTTCTCCTCTTTTCCCTCCCGCAGGCAGCAGAAGGGACATGAAGGGCATTGGTTCCAACACATGCCGCTCCTGTCAGCCGGGGCTCCTGTGTGCTTCAATCCCCCCCCCACAGCACTACCAGGTTTCCCCCTCCCACCGTAACCAGCTTCTAAATTTAGCTTGTTCAATTAAACATTGTTTACTATGTCTCAGTTTATGAAGGGACAGGAAGCTCTGTACAGAGCTATTATTCATTCTGTGCAGCTGAGGCTGCAGAGAAAGGGACTGATGAATCTGTCTTCAGTCCCTGTCTGCCTTAAAATTTCTGTCCTATTTGGCCCCCTGATATTTCACAAAAGCCTCCCCAATGGGGGATCCTAAAAAAAATAATTATATATATATTAAAAAAAAAAAAAAAAACTACTGACACCAGTGGCGGAACTACCAGGGTCGCGAAGGTCGCACTTGCGACTGAGTTCTGGCATTTTACCACTGTGGGGAGACCCCAAGATGGCCGGAAGGTGGCCCAAGATCATAATAAAGGGTCCCACAAAGGGAGTAAAGGGCTCTGGGGTCAGTGGGAAGGGCCCCGGTCGAGGGCCAAGGGGGTCCCTCTATGGTTTCTTGCAGCTGGGCCCTGAAGGTTCTAGTTGCGCATCTCCCCTATGCTGTGCTATGGCATTCTGACCGCAGAAGGTTTCCCTGCCGACAGAATACAATGATTACTGCTGGCAGCTCTAGCCGCTGGCAGTGATTGCATGAATAAAACACGACAGACTGGTTGTACTGAAGTTGACTGAAAAATCTATTTCAGTACAACCAGCCTACCCATAGATTGATCAAAACAACGCCTCCGCACCGCCTGTCAAATGCCCTCTGTAAAGTGATTCATCACAGATCAGTCCTCCGAGTGCTACCACAAGTGCATACAAAAGCCCTTAGGCCTCATGCACACTGAGGCTCCTGCACTTAGCTGCAGCTGAAGGACACATTTGCATCATCCAGTCCTGCTGCCTGAGAGCGACAGCTTCTGCGACTGGACGGTGCACCTGGTATGTACATTTAGGGCAGTATATGCCCAGGGGTGAATAGCCAGATCGCAAGCAGTCTGCATTCTGGGCCTTCGTCCCTGAGTGCAAACTGCTCCAAACAAAAGTACCATTATGTGCAGCACCCAGCAAGTTTGATTGGGCATCTAGTCCCAGTGCATCAGGCCTATGTGCATGCAGCTTTAGAGCCAGTTCACACAGGGGCGAATCGCGTCCCGTTCTGTACTATGGAACCGTTCCAATAGGAGCGACTCAAGTCACTCCGTCTTAGAAAAAGGTTCCTGTACTACTTTTGGGGCGACTTCAGGCAACTTGCATTGACTTCTATACAGAAGTAATTTTGCAAGCCGCCGCTGAAGTGTGAACCGGCTCTTAGAGAAAGGAAAGATTAAGCCACAACTGGAGAAATACAAATTATTGAGATCCTAATACACTCCCAGCTTGATTGCTCAGGCCTGCTTGAATCACTTAGAGATTGTGGATATGTTGTCATTTGTTATAAGCTGGCAGTTATTTACCTCTATAGCATGTGTGTACAGTTCCAGGCGGTCATCGATCTTGTGTATTGGAAGGGGTGGTTCACTCCTCTTTATACTGTTACTGTAGGTAAAAGAGAATATAATGATTCCAATACAATAGACCAGACAAGAAAGACATAGAGAAATGGGAAAAGAGAAAACATTGGCTCGTAGCCTACAAACATTTGTGTTGAAGTGATGCAAGCAGCTCTCGGTAAGCGGACAGGCCCTCTTCCTATTAATATATAGATTCAGGTCATAAAAGACTCCTTAGTCTCATATTTGGTGCACTATGTTCTTGTATTGAGCTCTGTCCCTCGTAGTTGTTGGTGAGACAAATATTGCACAGCATGATGTAAAGCCAAGCTATGTGTCTAAAGCCCTTTGGTCAATCACACTCTTCCTGCCAGAGGCATCGGGGAAGAGGCCCAAAGGCATGAGCAATTCCTCCTACTGTGTTATGGACAAGGACCAGAAGTGAAATGTGCTTCTCCATTCCATTTGCCATTTAGATCATTTCAAATAGTCACTGAATATTATTTTAACTCCATTTGTATCTAAATTATATTATCTAGTTTAAGAGTTTCTAAATCAAAAACTTTTTTTTTTTTAGTTCTTAAAGTGTGAAAGGGTTAAAACCGTCAGGTTTTGATGAGGAAGATTCTGTCCCATGAATTGACCTGTGACCATTACCACCAGGACTATAAAAGTGTTGTAAAATCCAAAGTTGTCACCAGGTCAATATCTTTCAATGGGGGCACTTGTTGATAACCGTCTAAGAGGGGAACTTACCTTATTTCAGTGAGGTTTCCTTCCTTCCTGTTGTGTGTACAGGGCATGAAGCAAAATAAATCTCTTTTCGCCTTGCGTGTCTTTCTCCCGGACAATGGCTAGCAATTTAAAAGGAGAAGTAAAACCAAAGCGCATTTGACTCTACTTCTACTGTGAATCACAGGAGTGCAATTCGTTCTGCACTCCTGGGACCCTTTTTCAGCAGACAGCAGGCTTAAGCCCACTGATGTCACAGAGCCGGTCCAGATCGCAACAATGAAGTTGGGATCCGCCCACATGCCTGGACTGGCACCCAGCTCAGTGAGTGGTTCACCCCACTCTCCGGGCCCTCTCTCCCCCCCCCCCACTCCTCTTTCAGGCTCTACAGCCCCATCCTATGCAGCTTCCCGTTTCCCCCTCACCACTTCCTTCCCTCCTCTTACTATCTTGCCCATGCCTTTTGCCTACTGTTGCCTCCTAAGCCTTCTCAACCCTCTCTTGCCCCTCTTGTGAAGTTTGATGGCCAACCTATTCGCCCCCCTTCCCATGCACATCACACCAGACTGATGTCTGCTGCAGTAACTTTCTACCCAAAAATATGTTTTCCCAGACGCTAGGCCGCCACCGCATCTGGACTCTGGTGCCGTGCATGATACTCATCCAGTCAACCCCTCCTTTACAGTTGTTTGATATGGCCCATTGGGTCCTTTTTTTTCCCCTTCTTTACCCGTTTAATTTCAATAAATTTTGTGGGTCAAAAAACAAACAAACAGTAAAATAAACCTTAGTGGAGAGTGGAAACGGCCTTTAGTAGCCAGTACCTGGATTGTCAAGCTATGATAAGGGGAGCGTGTCGTGAGCGGAGCTATGGATTTGCTTTAGAAGATTTGATCACTTAAGTCCCAAAGAAATCTAATATGCCAGCTGGAGACTTGGCACCCCAAACATAAGAGCTAGTTGACCCTTTAAAGCCAAATTAAACCCTCCTGTCCTTTTCAGCTAAGGAAACGGTCATCTTTGCCTCTGCACATGTGATCAGTCATGACACCAGTCATTTGATGATTTGATAGTTTGCTTGAGAGCACAATCAACTAACAGTTAGCATTCCTGACATGCCAGGAATACAACAGTTTTTTTTTTTTTAACTGTTAAAATCGATGGGTTTACTTCAGCTTTAAATCAGAATAATTTAAACATTTTAAGGTGAGACACATACCTCTTCTGGATGGAACGATTCAGAATCTCCGTTCTCTCAGTTACCTAAAAAAGATATAAATATATTTCTTTACTGGAACACTCTAGTTTATATTATTCAAATTACACAGATTGTATAGTTAAACACATGATCAGCTTTGTTAAATGGAACAACAAAAAAACAAAAAAAAACGAAATGTCACCCTACTAACCATTTTAAAAATGCATGCCAAATTGCTTCAACATTTAAAAAAAATAAAAAAAACACTGACCTCAACAGCAAGCAGAGTAATCATTTAATCAACATACTTGTGTCACTATACCATAAATTCATAATGAATAACAATATGTTTTAGGAAAAACATCTGCTCTGCATTTGTAAATGTGTCTACAGTGTCATTTAAAATGTATTCCATAATTCCACAGCTCTACAATACTTTCACACAATCATCTGTGGCCAGGGCTTTTCCTAGTCCTCAGCCACACATATACATGCCCCTTATATATGAGGCTGCAGGGTGGGGAATGCTTCAGCCGAACACGCCAAGCTCATCACTAGTCATCAAAATTCCTAACAACGTTTTTTTTTCTTATCTGGTAGTGGATGGAGGCATTGGAATCAATCCTTATAATCCAGTGCTAACAGCACAGGTGCAGCTGATTATTAGGCTACTGATTACAACTTGTATATAGTCGTTTCAGGGTTATTAGGGCTCATCATTTTAGCCCCCTTTCACACAGATGCGATTTGACAGTTGAAAAATCACATGACAAGTCGCACCGATTTGAAAAAAATTGCACTGACCAGCAGCTTTGAAATTGCACTGAGATTGCAGCATTAAAAATCGCGCTGAGAAAAAAAAAACTTTTTTCAAACAGTTAGTGCTCATTTATATTTGTACTACACTCTGAACAGCGATCCACGGTGGCCTTTTCACCACCTGTTTTAACCCAGTAAATCCTGCACCACCATGCCACAAGCACTAACCCAGTAAATCCTGCACCACCATGCCACAAGCACTAACCCAATAAATCCTGCACCACCATGCCACAAGCACTAACCCAGTAAATCCTGCACCACCATGCCACAAGCACTAACCCAGTAAATCCTGCACCACCATGCCACAAGCACTAACCCAGTAAATCCTGCACCACCATGCCACAAGCACTAACCCAGTAAATCCTGCACCACCATGCCACAAGCACTAACCCAGTAAATCCTGCACCACCATGCCACAAGCACTAACCCAGTAAATCCTGCACCACCATGCCACAAGCACTTGAAGATAGGTTGTGGTCTGGCCCCATTCACTAGAATGGGTCATGTTCGGCCGCATTATTGGAGGGGGTTATAATTCTTGCCACGGCTGTAGAATGTGTAAATTGCCCTCCAGCCACTGTGTTTTGTCAAGGAAGAGGGCAATCAGGGGGTGGTAAACCACAGCTCAACCACCTGTTTTTACCACCCTCAGCAGCAAATTTAAAAGGAATACTAAAGCACTAGAGATTAAAAGTCTAAGCATCAGGCACTGTCAGGCAATGCTAGTTTGGGTTGGAAATAGACAGGGGAAGAACAATAAAAAAAAAAAAAAAAAGGGGGGGGGGGGGTTGGTCCAGCAGCTATTGTTTTCCTTGCCAATATGCATACTTTGGTGATGTCTGCAGTACATCATCCCCACCTCCCTCCACAGCCTATACAAGTCTGTCTGCCCCGTGATGTTACTGAGAGCAGCCAGAAAGGATGGGCGGCCTAACTTCATGCCCCTAGTAAAATCACTTTTTTCTCCACCCTTCCCAGTCCCTATGTAATTAGGGCTCAGCAACCAAAGGAAATTATAACTAGAGCGATCATCTCCCTTGACTGTCCCTAAACTGTCACTACCCTGGCAGTTGCATGTATAAGGCTCCATTCACACCAATGCATTTTTCATGCTATTTGCAGAAATGCAGGACGTTTTTTTAACATGGGTTCCTATGGAACGAGTTCACATCAATGCATTTTTGTACCTCTGTTTTTGGAAAGGGTCAGGGACTTTAAATGCAAAAGTGCTTTTCTTGCGTTTTTGGTTCAAGAAGCGTCAATGAAGATGCTCCAGAAAAGCATGTAGTACGTTTTTACTGTGATTTTGCGTTTTTTTTTTTAATCTGCCCAACAAATTTGACAAAAAGCATAAAACAAAAAATAAAGAATAGCTGTAAAAAAAAAAAAAAAAAAAAAAAAAAAAAAAAGCACTGCAGAAACGCTCAAAAGCAAACTGAATATGTGTGAATGGAGCCTTATGGCTCATTTACACAAGATTGCAGCATTGTGCTATCATTATCAATTCATTGCTTCTTGTAGTGATTGCAAACGGTTAGTGGTCACGAGGGATGATTGCGGCAGCAAAATGTGCCTAAATGAGCTCTTCTACAGTAATACTCAAAAATGAAACATACTTGTTGATATTGAACACATGCTCTAAAAGCACTACAAGATCCTCTTTCATCGTGGATTTACCCAGCTGCCTCTGTTCTATATTATACATTTCTTTTAAAGGTAACATTTGTTTAGTTTGTTTGGGATAGATTGGGAAAGGGTTACACCCTCTGTCAAATTTTCATTGCTCTCTGTGTAGCCATTGGCCAGAGTTACCCCTCTATTTGTATTGGTGAACATGGGCACTGAGACAAAAAGTGATGGGAAATTGTTGTCACCTGAGCAGGAAGCGAGGTAAAATCCTCCATTTCGGATTAAAAAGAATGCTTCCAGGCTTTGGTTGAATTGTTAGATTTCAGTACATATGTGCAGAAAAGCTGCTGCCTCCACTTGAACAACTACTGATTTAATAGGAAATGGAAAGTGGGCGTGGCGCTGCTTTATAAAGGTAATTTGTGATTAGGGAAAGAACTTTTTTCAATTGGAGCCTATTGATCCAATTAATTGATCATGTGTTCACAAAAATGAATATATGTGGGAAAAAAAAAAAAAACCTAAAGTGATTGTGTCTAGCTTTATAGACGCACATCAATTAAAATGTTGAGTAAACAAAGAAAGTGAGAAGTGCTTCTAACTATAAATTAATGTTAAAATTAAAATCCTGCAATTCATACATGTGCAAAAGTATCCTCCAAAAATAAAATAAAAATATACATGTATTGGCATATAATATAATCACAACAACAAGTAAATTCATAAACGAATAATTACCGTATTTATTGGCGTATAACACGCAATCTTTCCCCCTTAAAATCGGGGGAAAGTCATGGGTACGTGTTATACGCCGATACCCCCCAAAAAAGTGACAAAAATGGCAAGCGGCGACGAAAAATAGCGATCGCCGCTGAAAAAAAAAGAAGCGCCGCCGGAAAAAACTGAAGCGCCGCCAGAGAAGACCGAGCCGACTGTTCGGCTCCGCTCGTAGTCCCGCCTCCCTGCGCTCGCTCCGGAAACAGCAGGGAGGCGGGACCGCGAGCGGAGCCGAGCAGTCGGCTCGGTCTTTTTCGGCGACGGGAAATTTAAACGCGGACAAGGCTGCAAATGACGCTGGCAAGCTACAATGACACTGGGCAAGCTGCAATGACACTGGGCAAGCTGCAAATGACGCTGGGGAAGGCTGAAAATGACGCTGGGCAAGCTGCAAATGACGCTGGGCAAGGCTGCAAATGACGCTGGGCAAGGCTGCAAATGACGCTGGGCAAGCTGCAAATGACACTTAAATGTAAGTTTTTTTTTCCCTAAACTTCCCTCCTAAAACTTTTTTTCCTTAAAATGCCCTCCTAAACTTGGGGTGCGTGTTATACGCCGGTGCGTGTTATACGCCGATAAATCCGGTAATTTTATGAAAAAGTGACATGTGCTGAAATATAAATCCAAAGCGATGAGTTGCTATAAACTTAGCAATATAATAAGTCATTTGATTTGTTGGGCAGAATAAAGTGACTGGTGCTGCATATAAGTCCAAATAATAGTGCTAAATATAGTGCTTCAACAACTGTGTATATTTTCATACGATCGAGCATTGTGCTTCCATTTGTGCTCCCCTCTTTATTCCTGCACTCACCAAAAGGTTCTGCCCACAGGGGGGTAGACAGCATTCACAGCACACACTGGCTGAACTGTAGACCATTTCGGACACCTGTCCCTATGACAGCTCACTATAGCTGAGCATACACACACACCGAAATCTGGCAAGTTCACCGGGAGTGTGTAGTGCTGTCTGACCAGGGGGTCAAAATACAATTGTGGATGCAGGGATGCATTCAACCTGCTGATTGAAAGAAAAAAGACAATGTGTGTGTGTGTGTACTCTGCCTAACCTCTTCAGCTCCGGAGGGTTCCCCCCCCCCCCCCCCCCCCCCTTTTGACCAGGCCATTTTTTGCGATACTTTAACTGACAATTTCGTGGTCGTGCGACGCTGTACCCAAATAACATTTTTGCCCTTTTTTTTTCCCACAATTTCTTGTCGCATTTCCAGGACAGGTATTTTAGGTAAAAAGCTGGAGACTTTAGTATTACTTTAATCCTTTCCTTTCCTAATCTAAAACTAAAAAAAAAAAAAAAGGTTTGGGTTTTACCTAAACAGTAATTTAAAAGAACTACATTTGTTACCCTAGGCCTCATTCACATAGGTGTACCAATCAGTACAACCGTGTGAAGGGCCAGCTTTACCCGCGCAGGATGTACAGGTGTTCCGTGCAACTGCATGCAAGCAGTCTGTTCAAATCAATGACAGGCGGCTGGCTGCTTGGACCTGCATGGATCTCTAAGCTAATCTCAGAGTGTACATTGGTGCTGCTCCCATGCATGGATCAGAAGGCTGTCTGTCTGAACAGGCTGCCTGCATGTAGTTCCACTGGACATCTGTGCATCCTTTGCGGGTGAGGACACCCCCTCACATGAGTGTATGTATCGGTATGCCTTTGTGAATGAGGCTTTATAGTCAGTACTCAAATTCTAACCTGCATCTGAAAATCTGAAATACAAAAATGTAATTATGAAGGAGAAGAAACTGCGCCAGGTGGATTAGATAAATATCTATACCATAATCAAGAACAATCAGATGAAAACTGTTAATACATGACTAGTGGGTAGGAAAATAAAAATAAGAATAAAATTAAAAATAAATATACAAAAATAATAATAATAGGACAGTGTAAGAACACACCAATTCTAATGTGAACAATACTATCTGAAGGTGATGGTAATGGATAATTAGGTGGTTAGCAGTAGCGATATGTGACAAGTAAGTCCTGTGTTATATCATATACTAGCCCCTGTGTGAATCAACCTGTGGGGATATAAAACAGTTCAAAAAATTGAATGCCGTCCTGGGATGTGACTTCCTATTCTTAAGGACCAGGCACTCCAGGTTAAGTTTCTTTTCACACCGCTGTGCTCCACACCACACAAAAGTGCCGCCACCAGTATATAATCTCCTTACCAGATGGTAGGAAAAAACAAGCCTTTCAAATTGAGCCCATACAGAAATCCTGACTTCCAACAGGTGGGAGGACAGACATCAGAATAAACGATCTCCCAGTATCAGCTGGTCACACCGGACACAGGACCTCGGACCAGATCCAGTAGTAAATCAGATCCAGAAAGTAGCACTCAGCGGTGCATCAAACGTGGCCAGAAAGAAAAAAGGCAGACCATGGCATAATAACGTTTAAAACATATATGAGTATTTTATTAATCGAAAAGTACTCACATTCCAAAGGAATAACAAGCGCATAAAAAGACTCCAAACGGAGAGGACACAGAACGCCGGCCGGCATACAATAAAACGAACCCTTCCTCCTTCCAGAGACGCTGAACGCGATGACGTCACTGCACGCCTTCCCAGAAGCTTTTCGTCTTACAAGACATTATCAATGGGGATAGGGCCGTGCAGTGAGTCGTATCATTATATAAGGCAACGCCTCGTTGTGGGAGGTAAGGGAACAGAGAAAAACTCCATCTTGATTCAGGGAAAGCTTGCCCTTAGATGTCAAGATGTGTGAGGGAAGGACAGTGTAACGCTATCCCAGTAATAACCGGGAGGATCACTCGTCCAGCCGTTCACTCGGATAGACAGAAGTGTGGAAACATAAATTGTAAAATATATGTAATATAAATTATATGCTACCCGTGAAGGAGTGTGTTTGGGCATATAATGTGAGTATCCATAGGTGAACATTTGCAACTATTAGGTTGCATGTTAAAACATTAGGAGAAATTGGAAAAAGGAGTGTATATGATTTTTATCTCCGATTTTTAGGCAAATATAGTGAAATATGAAAAATATATACAATCAAAAACGTGGCTGTAAGAAATTCTCTCCAATACACAAAACCAAACTTAAAACATGGAGAACATCAAAACCACAAAAGTGATAGGAGATATACCCCGTCACCTATCAACTAGATGCGGGAAGGTATATCCTAAAAACTAGAATCTAAAGGAAAATATGTGTGGTAACGTGGTAATTTCTTGGATTGTACATATCTGATTTTCCAAAAATAAGTGTGAGTGAACAAACAGGGGTAGGGGTTTAGATAGTAATAAACCAATCTCTATTTCCCGAGGGTTCCCCAGAATCGGAAGGAGGAAGAGTCCATTGGTACCAAACATATCCCTTATATGCATATAGTCTGATGGAACCATATTTCGGGGATCCAAATCGCATGACATAAATGCCAGTGATTACTAGAATAGGGCCAATCCTTATACAGCACCAAGGATGTATAAATTAGGGAGAACAAAAAAGGTGGAAAGGAGTGGGGGGGGGGGGGGGGGAGGGGGGGGGAACCCCAATTTAAGAATTGAAAGGTTAAAGTGGGAACAGGCTTCTCCAAAAAATGGGACGGGGAGATCTGGAGTTAGCAAACCTTGATTTTACTCGCAAGGGGTTTGTACTTGTTAGTAGAGCCAATCCCTGGGGGAAGGGGAGGGGCTAGGCACAGGGGAACAAATTCTTGATCCCCGAACTACAGTGACCATGACCAACAGAAATTATACCCCTGTTCAAAAGGATAGATTTGAACAGTGTTTACATTGTCTTATTTGAAATATATCATAACACATACACGTATCTTCTAAATCAACTACGCATTATTTATAAAGGCATTAATATCTGTCTCGATATTCATTCCGTAAGGGACATAGGTTTTTAATCGATAAATCCAGGCCATCTCCAATTTCGAGATTTCCCTGACCAAAAGATCGCCTCTCCAATTGGGCTTGTGTTTATCAATGCCCAAGAAGAGTGTATTGGACGGATCCCTATTGTGTACTAAACGGTAATGGTTGGAGACTGAATGATTCTTAAAACCTGAGATGATGTTTGTAATGTGTTCATTCAGGCGCACTTGTAATGGACGTTTAGTGCGGCCCACGTACTGCAAGCCACAAGGGCATTGCAGCAGATAGACAACTCCAGTGGAAGCACAAGTGATACACGGTTTAATCGTGAATGTCTTCTGTGTGGCTGTAGATAGGACAGATGTGGTCCTTCTGGATGGATTAGAATTAAAACGACAAACTCTGCATCGTTTACATTGATAATATCCACTCAGATGGTCAAAGAACCCTTTGCTTCTCAATGGAGGGTTCAGAACGTTTGGAGCCACTTGACCCTGTAGGGACTGTGCGCCCCTAAAGATGACCCTTGGTTGTGGTGGTACAATACTGCCAAGAATGGTATCATTGGTAATGATGTGCCAATGTTTCTTAATTAGTTGTTTAATATTATTATGTTGTATGGAGTATGTGGTAATAAATGGTACAACCGGAGCTGTCCCAGATGTATTGACAGGGGCCTTCTCCATCAGCAATTCTCCTCTATTTTTGGCACTTACAGCCTTAAGTGTTTCCCGGAGGTCGCCCTCTGGGTAGCCCTTTTCAATGAACCGACTAACTAAGACCTCGGCCTGTGTGAGGAACTGTTGGTCCTCAGAGCAGTTCCTCCGAAGCCTCAGAAATTGGCTCTTGGGAATTGCTTTTAACCAGGAGTTGTGGTGACAACTCCCAATTGGAATGTAGGAGTTTCTATCAGTGGTTTTGAAGAAAGTGGAAGTGGAAAAAACACTGTCTCTGATACTGATGTTCAAGTCAAGGTAGTGAACATCACACTGGCTAGCCTCAAACTTCAGGATGATTCCTCTTTGATTGACATTGAGGTCATTGATGAATTTTTCCAAATCCTCATATTGGCCATCCCATAGGAGGAGGATGTCATCTATATACCTGGCCCAAAGGGCAACTTGAGGTATGTTCTGAGAATAGATGACATCCTCCTCCCATTTGGCCATAAATAAATTGGCCAAACTGGGGGCATACTTCGCACCCATGGCCACTCCTGTGTCTTGTCTGTAGAAGCTGCCATCGAACCAGAAGTAATTGGATGCTGCTGCAAACTTCAGCAGAGACATAAGAAACTTCACCTGTTTCTGGGGAAGGCCAGAGTCCCTATCAAGGTAGGTTTGTACCGCATCAAAACCCAAGTCATGAGGGATGATGGTGTACAAAGATGTTACATCTATGGTTGCCATCCACATCCCACTGGTGGGGGACTTATTGGACAGAAGAGTGATGATATGTCTAGAATCTCTCACGTATGAGGGCATAGATCGCACTAAGACCTTACTGTGTCATCCCTCATGACTTGGGTTTTGATGCGGTACAAACCTACCTTGATAGGGATTCTGGCCTTCCCCAGAAACAGGTGAAGTTTCTTATGTCTCTGCTGAAGTTTGCAGCAGCATCCAATTACTTCTGGTTCGATGGCAGCTTCTACAGACAAGACACAGGAGTGGCCATGGGTGCGAAGTATGCCCCCAGTTTGGCCAATTTATTTATGGCCAAATGGGAGGAGGATGTCATCTATTCTCAGAACATACCTCAAGTTGCCCTTTGGGCCAGGTATATAGATGACATCCTCCTCCTATGGGATGGCCAATATGAGGATTTGGAAAAATTCATCAATGACCTCAATGTCAATCAAAGAGGAATCATCCTGAAGTTTGAGGCTAGTCAGTGTGATGTTCACTATCTTGACTTGAACATCAGTATCAGAGACAGTGTTTTTTCCACTTCCACTTTCTTCAAAACCACTGATAGAAACTCCTACATTCCAATTGGGAGTTGTCACCACAACTCCTGGTTAAAAGCAATTCCCAAGAGCCAATTTCTGAGGCTTCGGAGGAACTGCTCTGAGGACCAACAGTTCCTCACACAGGCCGAGGTCTTAGTTAGTCGGTTCATTGAAAAGGGCTACCCAGAGGGCGACCTCCGGGAAACACTTAAGGCTGTAAGTGCCAAAAATAGAGGAGAATTGCTGATGGAGAAGGCCCCTGTCAATACATCTGGGACAGCTCCGGTTGTACCATTTATTACCACATACTCCATACAACATAATAATATTAAACAACTAATTAAGAAACATTGGCACATCATTACCAATGATACCATTCTTGGCAGTATTGTACCACCACAACCAAGGGTCATCTTTAGGGGCGCACAGTCCCTACAGGGTCAAGTGGCTCCAAACGTTCTGAACCCTCCATTGAGAAGCAAAGGGTTCTTTGACCATCTGAGTGGATATTATCAATGTAAACGATGCAGAGTTTGTCATTTTAATTCTAATCCATCCAGAAGGACCACATCTGTCCTATCTACAGCCACACAGAAGACATTCACGATTAAACCGTGTATCACTTGTGCTTCCACTGGAGTTGTCTATCTGCTGCAATGCCCTTGTGGCTTGCAGTACGTGGGCCGCACTAAACGTCCATTACAAGTGCGCCTGAATGAACACATTACAAACATCATCTCAGGTTTTAAGAATCATTCAGTCTCCAACCATTACCGTTTAGTACACAATAGGGATCCGTCCAATACACTCTTCTTGGGCATTGATAAACACAAGCCCAATTGGAGAGGCGATCTTTTGGTCAGGGAAATCTCGAAATTGGAGATGGCCTGGATTTATCGATTAAAAACCTATGTCCCTTACGGAATGAATATCGAGACAGATATTAATGCCTTTATAAACAATGCGTAGTTGATCTAGAAGATACGTGTATGTGTTATGATATATTTCAAATAAGACAATGTAAACACTGTTCAAATCTATCATTTTGAACAGAGGTATAATTTCTGTTTGTCATGGTCACTGTAGTTCGGGGATCAAGAATTTGTTCCCCCGTGCCTAGCCCCTCCCCTTCCCTCAGGGATTGGCTCTACTAACAAGTACAAACCCCTTGCGAGTAAAATCAAGGTTTGCTAACTCCAGATCTCCCCGTCCCATTTTTTGGAGAAGCCTGTTCCCACTTTAACCTTTCAATTCTTAAATTGGGGTTTCCCCCCCCTCCCCCTCCCCCCCCCCCCCCACTCCTTTCCACCTTTTTTGTTCTCCCTAATTTATACATCCTTGGTGCTGTATAAGGATTGGCCCTATTCTAGTAATCACTGGCATTTATGTCATGCGATTTGGATCCCCGAAATATGGTTCCATCAGACTATATGCATATAAGGGATATGTTTGGTACCAATGGACTCTTCCTCCTTCCGATTCTGGGGAACCCTCGGGAAATAGAGATTGGTTTATTACTATCTAAACCCCTACCCCTTTTTGTTCACTCACACTTATTTTTGGAAAATCAGATATGTACAATCCAAGAAATTACCACGTTACCACACATATTCTCCTTTAGATTTTAGTTTTTAGGATATACCTTCCCGCATCTAGTTGATAGGTGACGGGGTATATCTCCTATCACTTTTGTGGTTTTGATGTTCTCCATGTTTTAAGTTTGGTTTTGTGTATTGGAGAGAATTTCTTACAGCCACGTTTTTGATTGTATATATTTTTCATATTTCACTATATTTGCCTAAAAATCGGAGATAAAAATCACACACACTCCTTTTTCCAATTTCTCCTAATGTTTTAACATGCAACCTAATAGTTGCAAATGTTCACCTATGGATACTCACATTATATGCCCAAACACACTCCTTCATGGGTAGCATATAATTTATATTACATATATTTCACAATTTATGTTTCCACACTTCTGTCTATCCGAGTGAACGGCTGGACGAGTGATCCTCCCGGTTATTACTGGGATAGCGTTACACTGTCCTTCCCTCACACATCTTGACATCTAAGGGCAAGCTTTCCCTGAATCAAGATGGAGTTTTTCTCTGTTCCCTTACCTCCCACAACGAGGCGTTGCCTTATATAATGATACGACTCACTGCACGGCCCTATCCCCATTGATAATGTCTTGTAAGACGAAAAGCTTCTGGGAAGGCGTGCAGTGACGTCATCGCGTTCAGCGTCTCTGGAAGGAGGAAGGGTTCGTTTTATTGTATGCCGGACGGCGTTCTGTGTCCTCTCCGTTTGGAGTCTTTTTATGCGCTTGTTATTCCTTTGGAATGTGAGTACTTTTCGATTAATAAAATACTCATATATGTTTTAAACGTTATTATGCCATGGTCTGCCTTTTTTCTTTCTGGCCACGTTTGATGCACCGCTGAGTGCTACTTTCTGGATCTGATTTACTACTGGATCTGGTCCGAGGTCCTGTGTCCGGTGTGACCAGCTGATACTGGGAGATCGTTTATTCTGATGTCTGTCCTCCCACCTGTTGGAAGTCAGGATTTCTGTATGGGCTCAATTTGAAAGGCTTGTTTTTTCCTACCATCTGGTAAGGAGATTATATACTGGTGGCGGCACTTTTGTGTGGTGTGGAGCACAGCGGTGTGAAAAGAAACTTAACCTGGAGTGCCTGGTCCTTAAGAATAGGAAGTCACATCCCAGGACGGCATTCAATTTTTTGAACTGTTTTATATCCCCACAGGTTGATTCACACAGGGGCTAGTATATGATATAACACAGGACTTACTTGTCACATATCGCTACTGCTAACCACCTAATTATCCATTACCATCACCTTCAGATAGTATTGTTCACATTAGAATTGGTGTGTTCTTACACTGTCCTATTATTATTATTTTTGTATATTTATTTTTAATTTTATTCTTATTTTTATTTTCCTACCCACTAGTCATGTATTAACAGTTTTCATCTGATTGTTCTTGATTATGGTATAGATATTTATCTAATCCACCTGGCGCAGTTTCTTCTCCTTCATATTGTATTGTGTTTATCCCACTACTCTGCAGCCGGGTTAGACATTCTTTTTAACCATTTTAATATTGTTCCCTTTTTTTTGCCACCCACATTTCTGTTCCTCCCCCTTCCCTTCCCCTTTCCCCTTACTCTATTTGGTTAGCGCGGTTTTTCTTGTTTAAAAAATGTAATTATGATTCATGGATTTGGTGCTGAAGAGCCATAAAGACATTTTTTTCACATATTTTGATTAAAGCCATTTGCCAACCGCGCACTGTAGTTTTACTGCTACAGTGCCTGCCGGCTGCGCAGAATCACCTATATATATATATATATATATATATATATATATATATATATATATATACAGTGGTGTGAAAAAGTGTTTGCCCCCTTCCTCATTTCCTGTTCCTTTGCATGTTTGTCACACTTAAGTGTTTCGGAACATCAAACCAATTTAAACAATAGTCAAGGACAACACAAGTAAACACAAAATGCAATTTGTAAATGAAGGTGTTTATTATTAAAGGTGAAAAAAAATCCAAACCATCATGGCCCTGTGTGAAAAAGTGATTGCCCCCTAAACCTAATAACTGGTTGGGCCACCCTTAGCAGCAACAACTGCAACCAAGCGTTTGCGATAACGTGCAATGAGGCTTTTACAGCGTCCTGGAGGAATTTTGGCCCACTCATCTTTGCAGAATTGTCCTAATTCAGTTACATTAGAGGGTTTTCGAGCATGAACGGCCTTTTTAAGGTCATACCACAACATCTCAATAGGATTCAGGTCAGGACTTTGGCTAGGCCACTCCAAAGTCTTCATTTTGTTTTTCTTCAGCCATTCGGTGGTGGACTTGCTGGTGTGTTTAGGATCATTGTCCTGCTGCAGAACCCAAGTTCGTTTCAGCTTGAGTACACGAACAGATGGTCGGACATTCTCCTTCAGGATCTCTTGGTAGACAGCAGAATTCATAGTTCCTTTTATCACGGCAAGTCTTCCAGGTCCTGAAGCAGCAAAACAGCCCCAGACCATCACACTACCACCACCATATTTTACTGTTGGTATAATGTTCTTTTTCTGAAATGCAGTGTTCCTTCTACGCCAGATATACTTGGACACACACCTTCCAAAGAGTTCCACTTTTGTCTCATCGTCCACAGAATGTTGTCCCAAAAGTCTTGGGGATCATCAAGATGTGTTGTGGAGAAATTGAGACGAGCTTTGATGCTCTTTTTGCTCAGCAGTGGTTTTCTCCTTGGAACTCTGCCATGCAGGCCATTTTTGCCCAGTCTTTTCCTGATGGTGGAGGCATGAACGCTGACCTTAACTGAGGCAAGTGAGGCCTGCAGTTCCTTGGACGTTGTTGTGGGGTCTTTTGTGACCTCTTGGATGAGTCGTCGCTGCGCTCTTGGGGTAATTTTGGGCGGCCGGCCACTCCTGGGAAGGTTCACCACTGTTCCATGTCTTCGCCATTTGTGGATAATGGCTCTCACTGTGGTTCGCTGGATTCCCAAAGCTTTGGAAATGGCTTTCCCTTTCCAGACTGATAGATCTCAATTACTTTCTTTCTCAATTGTTCCTGAATTTCTTTGGGTCTCGGCATGATGTGTAGCTTTTAAGGATCTTCTGGTGGACCTTACTGTGTCAAGCAGCTCCTATTTAAGTGATGCCTTGATTGTGAACAGGTGTGGCAATAATCAGGCCTGGGTGTGGCTAGAGAAATTTAACTCAGGTGTGGACAACCACAGTTATAGTATGTTTTAACAAGGGGGGCAATCACTTTTTCACACAGGGCCATGATGGTTTGGATTTTTTTCACCTTTAATAATAAACACCTTCATTTACAAATTGCATTTTGTGTTTACTTGTGTTGTCCTTGACTATTGTTTAAATTGGTTTGATGTTCCGAAACACTTAAGTGTGACAAACATGCAAAGAACAGGAAATGAGGAAGGGGGCAAACACTTTTTCACACCACTGTATATATATATATATATATATATACATATATGTGTGTGATTTCGCTTTTCCAGGTAGGGGGCGCTCTAGCTGTTCTGTGATTAGTCACAGCACAAGCCAAACAGCGGGTGCTGACCAGCGGGAATGTGACGGTTTTTGTTTCCCTGCAAAGAAGAGAATAAAAACCGGTATATTCCTCAGTGAAAGAAGTACACACATAAACACTGGTTAAGCCCACATTTAACCCTTTGATCGAGCTAGATGTTTGACCCCTTAATCCTAAATTAATCCTTTGATCGCCCGTGATGTTAACCCCTTCCCAGCCAGTGTCATTAGTACAGTGACAGTGTATATTTTTTAGCACTGATCCCTGTATTAGTGTCACTGGTTCCCACAAAGTGTCAAAAGTGTCAGTTAGTGTCAGATTTCCGACATACTATCGCAGTCCCACTATAACTCGCTGATGGCTGCCATTACTAGTATGATAAAAAAATAATTCCAGTACATATACCATAGTTTGTAGATGCAAAGCAATCAATATACACTTATTTGGATTTTTTTTTACCAAAAATATGTAGCAGAATACATATTGGCCTAAATAAAGAAAAGTGATTTTTAAAAAATGTTATTGGATATGTTTTATAGCAGAAAGTAAAAAATAGTAATGTTTTATTTTTTTTCCAAAATGTTCGGTATTTTTTCATTTATAGTGAAATATTTTAAAACCCAGTGAAGATCAAATACCACCATAAGAAAGCTCTATTTGTGGGAAAAAAATTACATAAATGTAATTTGTTTACAGAATTGCATGACCATGCAATTGTCAGTTAAAGTAACGCAGTGCCGTATTGCAAAAAATGGCCTGGCCAAGAAGGGGGTATACCTTCCAGAGGTCAAGTGGTTAAAGCCCCATACACATGGGCCGAGAGACATTGTTTAAAAAAAAAAATGGCTGACATTCGGCCCGTGTGTATGCCAGCCGGCCCGATAGGACTTACATGCTGGAAAACAATCAGCCGACAGGCTCCTGATCAGCACTCTCAGTCAATGGCAAAGAGTGCTGACTGGATTGTTCTGGCGGGGGGAGCCGTCCCCCTATCAGAACACAATAGCTCAGTAGGGGAGATCGCTGTACTAACATCAGATCGCTAGAACAGTGACTCCGACCGGAGCTGACAGTTTTTTTTTCATTCAAACCAGTGAAAAAAAACACATTGTGTGTAACAGGCTTAAGGAGAACCAACGTTTCTCGGTGGAGGCATCAACAAATTAAAACAATCCCATAATTGTTCCAAGTAGATCCATCAGATTTCTCTGAGCCAAAACAGGTTTTGATTAGTGCGGACATTTTCTCTGAAACCAATCACAGGCAAGAAAGTTCCTACTAGGGAAACGGGCTATAGCTTTATAAAATCACCTTCACTGAGATGGTGCCATCTCCTTCCTCTCCATCACTGCTCACTGACCGCCGCCGGCTTTCCACTTCATGTGTTACCCACTGGTCCTGGCACTCCTCTACCTGTACCTGGTGCCCAAAAAAAAACAGGATAGTAAATATTCATATGTATACTACAACAATCTTTTTTTTTTTGTTGTAGAACTCTTACAGCAATTCTTTCCAAGTTCCCTGTCCAATAAATATATAGTAGCACTGAGGGCCATTCACACTTAAGTGTGTGCATTGCAGCATGTGTGGTAATATACACGTGTAGGTGTGAATGGGTCTTTATAGACATCCTTTAACAACAAGCTAAACTGTAGCACATAGATCTGTACCGCCTTTGCGATGTGGTGGGTCAACATTTTGAGGGTTTAAACAGTCAGTGAGGAGGCAACATATTGCCTCCTTACTGCCTGTCAAATGCCCTCTGAAACGCAACCCACCTTTCCAGAGGGGTGGCAATAATAGCTGCACATGTGAACAAGCACCTACAAATTTACCTGATGTCTAGCAGGCACATATCTCTCTTCCTCTTGTTCTTCAGACTCTTTTTCGGGAACTCTTGGACTTGGTGGTCTGTAATCCTCATTTATATCTCTGGAATAATACCAAGCAAATTTTTATTAATCGGTTTTTCATATGCGGACGGCTAGCTGTTCCTATGGTCCTTGCTCCGTAGAATGGGAAACCACATCAACAGCAAGAGCCAGTTTCTATCTACACAATATGGCAGAGCTATGCCATACCCTCTATATCAGGGCAGATTTTTCACCCTACTGCCCGAGGAACTAACTATATTCAAGTTACAAGTTATAGTGTGGTGGGCTAAAAGGAATGATTTACGGGGTTCTACCCACTACCCTAAAAAAATGTAAGTGAGATGCTTTTATACCATCTGTTTTAGAAAGCTATGCTGTGTTTTGATCCTAATAACCGTTTCATACTGAAATGTAATGCCGCGTATACACGGTCGGAGTTTCCAATGGCAAATGTGCGATCGGAGCTTGTTGTCGGAAATTCCGACCGTGTGTAGGCTCCATCGGACAGTTTCCATGGGAATTTCCGTTGCACAAAATTGGAGATCAGGTTCTCAAATTTTCCGACAACAAAATCGGTTTGCGTAAATTCCGATCGTGTAGACAATTCCGACGCACAAAGTTCCACGCATGCTCAGAATCAAGCAGAAGAGCAGCACTGGCTATTGAACTTAATTTTTCTCGGCTCGTCGTACGTGTTGTACGTCACCGCGTTCTTGACGTTCGGAATTTCCGACCAACTTTGTGCGACCGTTTGTATGCAAGACAAGTTTGAGCCAACATCCGTCGAAAAAAAACATGCGATTTTGTTGTTGGAATGTCCGATCGTGTGTACGCGGCATAAGACATGATTGGTTGCATAGAATGGATTCAATTCTTGTGTTCTACATTTATCATATCTAATATAATAATTGTACCTTGTTTCCCATTGGCTGGAAGAGATGATTTCTGTCTCTTCTGTGCAGAGATCTGGTTCATCATTTGCCTGTTAAAGATAAATAACAGATGAATGTAAATGGGTAGCACAGTGGCTAAGAGGTTAGTACTTCTACCTAGCAGCACCAGGGTTGTTGGTTTAAATCTCAGCCACGGCACTACCTGCCTGGAGTTTGCATGTTCTCCATGTGCCTGTGTGGGTTTCCTCCGGGTACTCCGGTTTCCTTCCACACTCCAAAGACATGCTGGTAGGTTAATTGGCTCCTGTCTAAACTGGCCCTCAGGGCTGTCTTTAATATTGATTGGACCCCCCCCATGCAGTTTTGCTTTCCACAAGACACAATAAATAGCAGCTAGACTCAAAATCAGTTTACTGAATCAGATCAGGCAGCTATTGCGATTGGTTGCCAGAGGTTACAGTGTAACATTACCACTCACTGACTGGTTGCTAGAAGTTACAGAACACGACAGCTCACTGGTTAGTTGCTAGAGGTTACAGCACATGATTTCTGCTTGTTGATTGGTTGCTAGAGATTACTGTGGACATGACCGATATACATATCAATGCCGCCGGCCTTCACTATTTACATATGAATGCCACCGGTATTTACATATGAATGCCGGTAATTTACATGTAAACACAGGGTCTGCAGGTGAGTCATCTGTACACAACAATAGGGCAGAGCTGGGCAGCATTAGTACCAGCACTTCACACTGAGATATTGGGACACAGCACAGGACTAAAACCTCAAGGGGCAAGGGAATTTAAACCAGGATAGTTGGCAAGTATGAGGCAGCTGCTTTGGGCCCCACAACAATGACAGGGCCCAGGGCAGCTGCCCCTTTTACCCTGCCTTAAAAACAGCCCTGCTGGCCCTAGTATGTGTATAGATGTGAGTTTGGGACCTTCGTTTGTAAGCTCCTTGAGGGCAGGGACTGATGTTAATGTACAATATGTATGTAAAGTGATGGCACTATATAAGTACCTGAAATAAATAATAATGAAAATATACACCAATCAGCCATAACATTCTGATCACTGACAGGTAAAGTGAATAACATTGATTATCTTGTTGTAATGACATGAAAGTTGGTGGGTTATATTAGTGAACATGTTGCCCCTAAAAAAATGTGTTAAAAGCACAAAAAAAAAGGGAAAGCGTAGGGATTTGAGCGACTTTGACAAGGGCCAAATTATAATGGTTAGAAGATTGGCTCAGAGCAACTCCAAAACTGCAGCTCGTGTGGGATGTTACCGGTCTTCAGTGGTCAGAAGCTACCAAAAGCAGTCCAAAGAAGGAAAACTGGCAACTGGTTCAAGGTTCATTGATGCACATGGGGATCGAAAGTGTAGTCTGATCCAATAGGAGAGCTACTATAGCTCAATATGCTGAAAAACATTACTGCTGGTTCTGATAGAAAGGTGTCAAAACACACGGTGCATCGCAGTTTGTTGTGTATAGGGCTGCATAGCCTAAGGCTGGTCAGGGTACCAATGCTGACCTGTGTCCACAGCCAAAACCACCTACAATGGACATGTAAGCATCAGAACTGGACCACAGAGCAATGGAAGTAGGTGGCCTGGTCTGATGAATCACATGGATGGCCAGGTACATGTGCGTTGCTTACCTGAGGAAGAGATGCCACCAGGATAAACTATGGGAAGGCGGCAAGCTGGCGGAGGCAGTGTGATGCTTTGTCTAGTGGTTCCTCGATGCCTCATGGCTTGAGGGCTCAGGGCTGTTTTGATGGCAAAAGGGGGTGCCTACTCATTATTAGGTGGGTGGTCATAATGTTATGGCTGATCAGTGTTAATGCCTGATTATTTAGATAGATCTGATGGTGTCCATTTTTTTGGTGATTTAGTACAAATTGTGTGTCTGTTGTTCTGGCCGTGTGAGTGTTGTGTGTGTTTTCTTCTGTGTTGTGTGCTTGCATGTATTTGCAGCACCCAAGCAAACATTGAAGGGATTGTATTGGGAAATACACGATCTCTACTTAAAACTAATGGCAAAACGAATTAGTTCCTATCGGGAAAACCGCTCATCTGTATGCTGTTCCGACGGACCAAAAACGACGCATGCTCTGAAGCAAGTACGAGACGGCAGCTATTGGCTACTGGCTATTGAACTTCCCTTTTCTAGTCCCGTCGTACGTGTTGTACGTCACCGCGTTCTAGACCGTCGGACTTTGGTGTGATCATGTGTAGGCAAGACAGTTTCAGCAGAACTTCGTCGGAACTCTGTTGGAAAAACCGTCACAGTTTATTCCGACGGAAAATACCAAATTTTGGGTTGTCCCCAGAAAAGTAGTAAAGGGGAAATCTTTCAATGGGGACACTAGTTCTGGTGACCTGGGCGTCCCCAAGTAATTCCCTTAATTTGCAGTTATTTTCTCTCACTTCCTGTTTGACTATTGGACAATAAGTGAAGGGAAATCACAGATGGTGGGAAAAAATCTGACAGGGGTTACAACCCACCATCGCTCTATCCAAAATAAAATGTTTTTCCTATAGTTCTACCTTAAGTCGGCCATAGACAGTTGGAATCTCAAGCTGGTTCAGCAGGGCAGAGATTTGAACCATGTATGGGTATGCTGAATGTACCCAAGCTGATCGATCAACTTGGGTAGAATGAGAATGCCAGATTTTACATGCAATTATCACTGTTATAGCCACTAGCAATAATCACTGTGTTCTCCCGGCAGGGGGCGCTTTCCCCGCCCCCCCACACCCCACGGTGAGAACACAATGGCTTGGTGGGAGGGATTCCCCTGTCAACATTGTCAGTGTTGATGGGGGAAGCGAGCACATTTCTTTCCTGCAACCTGCAATTAGCTCCATCTTTGGCCAGCCTACAGTATTGTCTGATTGTCTGACTGTCCTTATAACACTGTCAAAGGACAGAGAGGACACATACAAAGGCTTTTCTAGAAACAATAACTGTTCTTTGTTTCTTTATTTAGAAAGCATTGCACTTATTTAAACAGAGGAACACTAGAAATGCAATGATAGACATAGCAAAACCTTTTCATAGACAGGCAAATGCTTCCCCAAGAACCGGAAGACATCTGCCAAAGTGGAACTAAACTCTCTCAATTACCTATTTTAAATCCTTATGCTGCTACCCTGTTTCCCCGAAAATAAGCCCTACCCTGAAAATAAGCCCTACAAGGACTTTAACTAGGGCTTATTTGGGGGATAGGGCTTATATTGCAGCCATCACTGACAATCACGCTAGGTATTATTTTTGGGGAAACAGGGTAGTATTCAGGGCCGCTGATAAGGCAGTACAGTAAAACCTCTTCTCTTTTATACTCTGTAGCTCCTGATGGATTTTGCTTCTAATCCCCTTGTGGAGGCTGCCATTTGTGGATGGACATTTTATGGTTACACAACCTATCACATTGCTATAATCTTTTTATATGGACTATAAACTTTTCAACAAATCATTTGAGTTTCCATTATTTCTTATGGGAAATTTGCTTTGATATACAAGTGCTTTGGATTACAAGCATGTTTCTGGAACGAATTATGCTCGCAATCCAAGGTTTTACTGTGCAACCAGCCCTCCCGTACTAGGCTCAGGCCTCATCGGTTTAAAAGGGGGGCCCAGGTACCTGCCGAACAGGAAGCCCAGCAGTACTGCCTTATTGTTGACACTTGTGACTCTTGTGCAGTGCTTCTTTCAAAGAAGAATGGTCTAAAATATCACTTTCTAGATGTGTAAATCTGGTAGAGACATCCCCAAAAAGACTTGCAGCTGTAATTGCAGTAAAAGGTGGTACTATTGACTCAGGGGAGCTGAATACAAATGCACACCACGCTTTTCACATATTTATTTGTAAAAAAAAGTAAAACCATTTATCATTTTCCTTCCACTTCACAATTATGTGCCACTTTTTGTTGGTTTATCACATAAAATCCCAATAAAATACATTTATATTTTTGGTTGTAACATGACAAAATTTGGAAAATTTCAAGGGGTATGAATACTTTTTTCAAGGCACTGTATTGTTAAATATATACCTAAATTCTTGTCCATAAAGCACCAGATTGCAGCTATTTTTATTTATACTCTAATTGACATGTTAATCTTGACTACAAACACAAAATAAACACGAGGCATGGGAGCCATGCTTTCATTACAGCCTAATTCAAAGGCATTTTGTTTCGGAACGCAGTTCCTTAAAAGTTACAATGTTTACTATAAATACTAGTAACACTGTATTTCACAAGACCTTCAAAATGTACCTTTTTTATACTGTGTACAAAATAACATTTTGGGTTTCTCATTCTTTTCTCTTCTGTGCGCATTTCCCACACCACATGGGAAGCACTGCGAGATAAACAGGGGTGCCGATTAATTGTTAATGGCACCCCAAATGCATCTTGCAAACAAAGCACATTTGCAGCCACCAAGCCACATAGTACCGCAGTACCATGCAGTTTGGTGCAGGGCGATTTGGGGGGACATCCCCCTGTCAGAACACAATAGCTCAGCGGGGAGTTTGCTGTACTAACGTTGGATTGTTAGTACAGGATCTCCTCCTAAGATCTTCAGTTTTTTTTCATTCAGCCTGCTGGATTGAACCAAAAAGAACTGATATACCCCTTTCACACTGAGCCGCTCCGGGGGGTCAGCGGTAAAGCGGCGCCTCTTAACGCCATTTTAGGGCCGCTTTTCAGCCACTAGCAGCCGAAAAGAGGCTAAATTCACCCGCAAAACGCAGCTGCAGTGTCGCTTTGCTGGCAGTATAGCAGCGCTGGCCCATTGTTTTCAATGGGGAGGGGCACCAACGGGCAGGGGCGCTTTAGGAGCGGTGAGTTCACCGCTCCTATTGCGCTCCAAAATAGCTGCTGGCAGGACTTTTTCTGACGCCCTGCCAGCGCACCGCTCTAGTGTGAAAGTCCTCAGGCTTTCACACTGGAGTGAATGGAGCCACTGTTTCAGGGCGCTTTGCAGGCGCTATTTTTAACGCTATAGTGCCTTCAAAGCACCTCAGTGTGAAAGGGGACATAGTGGGTACCAGGCTTAAAGTGGTTGTAAACCCTTATACACCACTTGGACCTACAGGTAAGCCTACATTAAGGCTTACCTGTAGGTCCAAGATATATCTCCTAAACCTACACTGTTAACGGCGATATGCCGCAAGTGGCGGCTCCCGTGCACATGCGCAGGAATGACGTCATCGAGGCTCCGTCGAATGACAGCGCCGGAGCAGCGAGACCCACCAAGAAGATGGAGGCTCCCTACACAAGGGGACAGCGATGACATCGCTGGCTCCTGTGTCAGGTAAGTGACACATAATGGGCTACTATGCAATCCATTATGCTTTACCTTTGCAGGGAAATAAAGAGGAAGTAAACCCAACAGGGTTTACTTCCTCTTTAAGGGTTGATCAGACAGGTTTGAATACCTTTCTAATCAAAGCTGAGTGACATCTGGCACCATCCTACATCCTCCTGCCCGGTGTTGTGTATAGATTTTGCATACAATTCAACTTAAAGCGGGGTTTCACCTTACAAAAATTTTTTTTTAAAGTTACACTTACCCTCCCAGAGCGCCTGCGATGTCCGTCGTGGAGGACGAGCTGTCCCTCGGCGATTCGGTTGCAGCGCCGCCATCCTCGGTAAGGGAAACGGCTTCACGTTTCCTACTGCGCATGCGCGACTCTAATTTCTGAATGGGGAACGCGATGTATTGTGGGACATAGTTCCCACAACACATCGCGCCCCATTCAACAGAAGACGGAAGAAGAGAAGATCACCGCGGAGCTGGAGGAGGCAGATTAGGACGATCTGCCTAGCAACAGCCATTTTAAATGGTTACTAACATATTTTTAAGTTTTTGTTTTCAGGGTGTCCCCCCACTTTAAAGTTGGCCATGCATGTGATGATTTTCAGTCAATATCAACCATTTTCATCCACTGGGACTCACAAATATGATCTAACGCAATTGCTGCAAAACCAGCCTGCTATCAGGCAAGAGTTTACTCGACCACCAGAATTTGATCCGTTGTGAAGTTGAAATCGGGCAAAAATGAAAAAAATCTATGGGAATTTTACTGAACGTGATAAGATTTCTTTGCCCAGTTTGAACAGGGGAACTTCGATCTCATCTCCTTTCAGTAAATCACAACCTCCACTTTATGTCTTCCATTGCTTTGTGATTTGGACACAAATGGAATCAAAAGTTCAATCACTCCAAAAAATTGCCACATGCTTGGCCAGTTTAGAGAAGTTAGATTGCCTTTTTATTTCTGACTACTCTCAATAAAATGTATGGTCATCCTACAGCAATAAAACCTCCTAATGCCCTGTACACACGAAATTCGGCCAGCAAAAATCCGATGAGAGCTTTTGGTCAAAAATTCCAACCGTGTGTATGCTCCATCGGACTTTTGCTGGTCAATTTCCAGCCAGCTAAAGATTGAGAGCATGTTCTAAATTTTTCGGTCGGAAAAAGTTCCGATCGGAAATTCCGATCGTCTGTAGAAATTCCGACGTGCAAAATTCCTACGCATGCTCGGAAACAATTCGACGTATGCTCGGAAGCATTGAACTTCATTTTCTCGGCTTCTCGTAGTGTTATACGTCACCGCGTTCTTGACGGTCAAAAGTTCAGCAAACTTTTGTGTGACCATGTGTATGCAAGCCAAGCTTGAGCGGAATTTCGTCGGAAAAAACATCCAAGATTTTTCTGACGGAAAATCCGCTTGTGTGTACATGGCATTAGAGTTGTTTTTTATTGTTCCAGTACCTCTACTTCTTCATTGCGGGTTGTCCCTTCATCCTCTTCCTCTACATGGGCTTCTGTTTTGTATGTATGGAGCTCCTCCGTGGCTCTGGTCTGCTCTGTCTGTTCCTCGTCTGTAAATCTGGGCTCTTCACGCTCCTCTGCGGCCGGCGCAGCTCCTCTTAGCTTCCTCTGCACCAATTTCTGAGACCAGTCGCTGAATCCCTCATCTTCCTCCGTCTCCCAGGGACCAGCTGGCTTTAGCCCCACACTGAAAATCACAGATCATAAATATGACTTCATAGAAAACTATTCACATCTGCACTTCTAGGATAGACCATCTGCAGAAAAACAGAAAGATCTCTCTTTTTTCTTAATTAGTTTATGATTTTTGTTTTTAGGACAGCGAAACATACAACACTATATAATACATAGAAAGTGCACTGGTATCAGGTGATATCTGAAACTAAACTTCATTATACTCCCAAAAGTACAAAACAAAAGCTTATAAAATAAAGTTCCATTCAGCCCTGGTTCAAATTGGAGCAATTTGGCATGCGATTTTGTCAAATCACATGCCAAATCGGCGCCAATTGCCGGCAATGGCACCGTCCGAATCGGTGGGGCGCCACACCAATTCCCAAAAGTAGTTTCTGTACTACTTTTGGTGACTTCTGGGTGTGATTTCCATAGACATCTGTACAGGAACCCGCACAGATGTCTTTGAAATCACCCCCGAATGTCGGGACTGACAGGCAGGAATGAAATTGTGCGAATTCAGCTCAACGCGCACGATTTTATTCCCGCTGTCAGTGTTGACCTGGGTGAGATTTGTTCAATCCTCTGAATACAGATGACCAACTGTCAAATTCATTCAACTAATATAATCACTTCTTTAAATGTGGATCATGGCATACGCACCTTGAGGACAAACCCTCTTCTTTAGGGCTCTATGAAAGATGGTTTTCCCCAGAAATGTGTAAGCCATAATTGAGGCAACAAATATATATATATATATATATATATAATATATATATATATATATATATATATATATGTATATAAATATATACACACATTTAGGTCATGAGCCTTGTCTTACAACTTTTGACCTTTAATGGATTTGGCCATCTACGTGTGCACCCTAGTAAACTTACAGATCATGCCAGGAGGAAATGGAAACAGTTATATGACGACCACAGGCATACGCAGATGTGGGGATGAGGTTGGGTTCTTCCTTTGCATTTGCTCAAAACATAGGCACACAATAAATGGACAAGGCAGTCTTCTGTGCATTAATACAAGGTCTATCCTATGGTCAAGTCTAAAGCTGGCCATTAGAGCTGCATGATTATTTATTAAAAAATTGCAATCTCGATTCAACCCCCCTCACGATCTTAATCCAGCATTTCCACCATTCAATGAAAACAGTTCAGAGCTGTTCTCTGCTCAGAGCTGTCAAAAAGCCAGCAAATGTTTATCAATATTGCTCAGCACTGGGAGAGAAAGAGAAACATTGTAACATTTTTTTTCTTTTAGATCAAAGGGAAGAACTTCTGTCTGCAAATAAGGGCAGTTTAACCACTTAAAGACTAATGCTGCTTACACACGATCAGACTTTCCGGCAGACTTGGTCTGGCGGACAACCCGCCGGACTTTGCAGCGGAGGTCAGCTGGACTTTCCGAATGAGCGGACTTGTGCGCACACAAACAGACTTTCCGGCAGGCTTGGTCCGACGGACCTTGCAAATGAACGGACTTGCCCACACACGGACTAAAGTCCGTTCATTTTGAACGTGACTCCAGGTACAACGGGACTAGAGAAGGTAGTCAATCTCGCCGCTTTCATCGGCGAGATTGACACCTTGCGAGCCCCGTCGCTGGAATGGATTTTGAGTGTAACCCCCCTACGCCGAAAAAAACGCGTGGGGTTCCCACCAAAGTCCATACCAGACCCTTATCCGAGCACGCAGCCGGCCAGTCAGGAAAGGGGGTGGGGACGAACGAGCGCCCCCCCCCTCCTGAGCCGTACCAGGCCGCATACCCTCAACATGGGGGGGGGGGGTGGGTGCTTTGGGGAAGGGGGGCAACCTGCGCCCCCCCACCCCAAAGCACCTTGTCCCCATGTTGATGAGGACAAGGGCCTCTTCCCGACAATCCTGGCCGTTGGACAACCCCCGACGGGGCTTGCAAGGTGTCAACCTCACTGATGAAAGCGGCGATATTGACTTCCTTCTCTAGTCCCATCGTAACTGGAGTCACGTTCAAAATGAACGAACTTTAGTCCATGTGTGGGCAAGTCCGTTCATTTGGAAAGTCCGTCGGACCTGCATACATACGAGTGGACTTCCCGACAGAAATTGGGCTTGGCCGACTTTCGGCGGGAAGATTTAAAACATGTTTTAAATCTAGGTCCGTCTGACTTTTGGGAGGAAAAAGTCCGCTGGAGCCCACACACGATCGGAATGTCCGCCGGACCTAGTCCGCCGGGAAGTCCGATCGTGTGTACGCGGCATAAGCCTTTTTTTTTGCACTTGTTGCTTACAAGTTAAAATCAGTATTTTCTGCTAGAAAATCACTTAGGACCCCCAAACATTATATATATATATTTTTTTTTTTAGCAGAGACCTAGAGAATAAAATGGCGGTTGTTGCAATATTTTATGTCACGCTGTATTTGCGCAGTGGTCTTTCAAACGCGATTTATTAGGAAAAAATACACCTTAATGAAATAAAAAAAACGAAGCAGTAAAGTAAACTTTTTTGGATAATGTGAAAGATGATGTAACACCGCGAGAATCGTGATCTTTATTCTAAGCAAAAATACATGATTCTCAATTTAACCAGAATCGTGCAGCTCTACTGGCCATATACATTAGATGACACAATGATCACGTTAGATCACAACGACCATGCTCAGGCATCTTTGTTGGTAAACACAAACAGTTCCCAAAGCCTAAAGAAATGGTCTCCAAACTGTGGCCCGGGGGACAGATGTGGTCCTTTCTTTGCCTTTTCCTCCAACTGATACCAATGATGGTGCATTTTTTCTCCCACTGGCACCAATGATGGGGCACTATTCCTCCCACTGACACCAATGATGGGGCACTATTCCTCCCACTAAAGGCAATGATAGGCATTGTTTAGTCTCACTGACAATGGGGCATTTTCCACTCCCACTGGACACAGTCCGGCCCTCCTAAAGCCTAAAAGACAGTAAACTGGCCCTTTGTTTGGAAAGTTTGGAGACCCTTGAAAAATATATCTAAACCTAAGTATAATCATAGTTGTGGTGTATTTATTTTCTTTTTTTAAGCTTTTCATCTATGGCTGGCTTAAGAATTTCTCAACAGTCTCACAGAGGTTGATTTACTAAAACTGGAGAGTGTAAAATCTGGTGCAGCTCTACATAGAAACCAATCAGCTTGCATTTTTTTTTTTGTCAAAGCTTAATTGAACAAGCTGAAGTTACAAGCCGATTGGCTACAATACACAGCTGCACCAGATTTTGCAGTCTCCAGTTTTTGTAAATCAATCCCAACAGTGTCTTTGTCCCTACATAGGCTATATCTCATTAACGTACAATGCAGGAGGGCGTTTTTTTTTTGTTTGTTTTTTTTTAACCCATTGTTGGAACAGACAGTGTTCAAGTCTAGTTTACACTAGATTTAGACTGATGATTTAGAACTGTGAACAGACAGGTTTAAAGAGGAAGTAAAGCCTATTTATAAAAATAAAAAAAAACGGAACCTGCAAGGCAAAGGAATAATGAGCTAGTATGCATAGCATACTAGCTCATTATGAATGACTTACCTGAGAATGAAGCCCCCGAAGCGTCCCTCATCCACGATCTTCTGCGCCGCCATCAAACCCGGAGTGACTTCCTGGTCTCGCCGCTCCAGCGCTGTCATTTGCTGAAGTGGCGATGACGTCACTCCCGTGCATGCGCACGAGATCAGCATGTCGCCGTGATCTCGGCATGCTCAGTGCGCCTGCGCGCCGATGTCTGCGGCGCATGCGCCATAGATAGTGGTGCCTTTTCTTTTCTAAATATCTCCTAAACCATGTAGGTTTAGAAGATATTTATTGGACCTACACTACAGGTAAGCCTTAATCTAGGCTTACCTGTAGGTCAAAGTGGTTTGTAAGGGTTTACAACCACTTTAATAATGTCAAACATTAATCTACAGCCCCCTCCTAAACATTACATAGCATGTGAAGTAGGCTGCAAAAGTGGAAATACGCTTTAAAAGGTATGGACTTGTATGTTGGTTCATGAGGAAAGAAAGTCTTGGTAAACTTCTGAAGACATCCTCCTGGAACTGCAGCTGCGGATTAAGCAATCACAAACACAATCATGGCAAACAAGCCATTTCCCAGCTTGACAACACATGGGGGGAGAGCTCCCCAAACTGGGAAGGATGATTCCGCAATCTCATTTTAACTTGATACAAATGCAAACAAGAGATTAGCATTCAAAGACCACAAAAAGCTGCAGGTTTCCAATTCCTGGAAGTCCGCAAGGCTGAGATAAGCTGGTCAAACATGAACAAATCTTCTTTTTAAGACTCAACAAATGATCTGGTATCTCCAAACAATTGTTCAGCAACAGGCATCTGACCATGCAATGTCAGATGATTGTTACTTCACCAAGGCAGGCAGCATCTGATGGACTTCCGATTTCTTTAAGGCCCCTTTCACACTGGGGCGGTTTGCAGGCGATATTGTGCTAAAAATAGCGCCTGCAAACCGACCCGAAACAGCTGTTGCTGTGTCTTCAGTGTGAAAGCCCGAGGGCTTTCACACTGAAGCGGTGCGCTTGCAGGACACTGGAAAATGTCCTGCAAGCCGCATCTTTGGCTCGCTGTAGGAGTGGTATATTTACCGCTCCTATAGCGCCCGTTCCCATTGGAAACAATGGGGCAGCGCTCCGAACCCGCCCGCAAAACGCTGCTGCAGCAGCGGTTTGCGGGCGGTATTAACCCTTTTTTTTTTTTTTTTTTTTTTTTTTTTTTATTTTTTTTTTTTTTTTTTATTTTTTTTTTTTTTTATTAACCCTTTTTCGGCCGCTCATGGGGGGTAAAACCACCCCGCTAGCGGCCGAAATGCGCTGCTAAAACGACGGTAAAGCGGCGCTAAATATAGCGCCGCTTTACCGCCAGTGCCCCCCACCGCTCCAGTGTGAAAGTAGCCTTAAAGCTGGTCATAGGTGGTTAGATTTATGTATACATTCGTAGAAAAATCAGATGTCAGAACTTTCTTTCTTGCCATCATTAAGTCAACTAATTTCAAAAGCCCTTAAAATTTCATCCAGACTTGCTATTTGAAAGGAATCTCAAACATATTAAAGCCTAACTCCACCTTTAGCAAAATGGAGAGTGCAAAATCTGGTGCAGCTCTGCATAGAAACCAATCAGCTTCCACGTTTTACTGTCAAAGCTTTATTGAACAAGCTGAAGTTAGAAGCTGATTGGCTACCATGCACAGCTGCACCAGATTCTGTGCGCTCCAGTCTTAGTAAATTTCCCCCAAAGTCACTATTACTTAACACGGTTCCAACGGTTTGATGCCAGCAAGGTCTCTTAGCAGAAATGGCATCTTCTCCCCAGTGTTTTTTTCGGGTGTTGATCCTCAGTCGTTTCAATTGGCTAACAGGCAGGTTAGTCTACATCAGGGATATGCAATTAGCGGACCTCCAGCTGTTGCAGAACTACAAGTCCCTTGAGGCATAGCAAGACTCTGACAGCCACAAGCATAACACCCAGAGGCAGAGACATGATGGGACTTGTAGTTTTGCAACAGCTGGAGGTCCGCTAATTGCATCTCCCTGGTCTACATGTTTAAAAAGCCTGCCTGTTTGCAATTTTTTTAATTTAGCCCTATTAATCCCTATCTAGAACACTAACCATTAGAAAATCAAATAAATGTTTTTAAAGCGAAAATCTTCATACAAAATTCTAATGGTGTACGGCCAACCTAAAGTGATATTATAATCTTGTTTTTTTTTTTTTTTTTTTTTAAATAACAAACATGTCATACTTACCTGCTCTGTGTAATGGTTTTGCAGAGCAGCCCAGATCTCCCTCTTCTCGGGTTCCTCCTGGCCCCTCCCTCCTGCCGAGTGCCCCCACAGCAAGCAGCTTGTTATCGGGGCACCTGAGCCGAGCTGCTGCTCTGTGTGTCCATCTTCTCTCTCCTCATTGGCTCACTGACTTTGATTGACAGCAGTGGGAGCCAATGGCGTCCGCTGCTGTGTCTCAGCCAATGAGGAGGGAGAGTCCCGGATAGCCAAGGCTCTCAGGCAAAATCACTGGATCAGAGGGGGCTAAGGTAAGTATTAGGGGGGCTGTTGCACACAGAAGTTTTTTTTTTATCATAATGCATAGAATGGGCTCAGTTCAGCGGTCATGCTTAGCCAGTAAAAAAGACCATGTAGGTACCCCTTGTGCTGTCATATCTCAGGGCAGACAATAACAACAACGTTTTCTAGCTTGACAGATAGTTAGTTATTTCCCCACCCGATTTCTTCTACCCCACAAAGTTTGCGAGCCCACTGAGCTGCCAATACAATAGGAAATTAAGAGCTGAGCATTTTTGGCAGATCAACAGGTATTTTTCTGTATTTGTAGGGCTGTTTAAGTGATAAAACAAGGGTAAATGTGGATATATGGCAGGGATATGCATGTTTATTTTGGCTTGACATATGTTTTAAATAGGGCGAGCGTCACACGGTAGGTCCAAAAACCTATGTACCATGTAATAGTTTGGATCCATTAATACCAACCTCAAGCATCATTTTGGATAGACTAACTATTTCTTCTGATTAAAGAGTAGCTTCCGCTAGGTTCCAAAAAAATGAAAAAAATCAGCAGCTACAAGAACTGTAGCTGCTGGCTTTTAATAAACAGGCACTTACCTGTCCAGGGATCCAGCACCAGGGTTACATAGGCCAGCTCTTCACCGGTCTTCGGATCCCCGGTGTATAGGCACTTATTTTTAATGTTTTACATAGCTATACCTACAAAAGGGGCCCAGCCTGAAGTGATCTAGCAGGACCTAATTTTCTGACTAAATTCCCACTTTAATTCTTGACTGATTGGCATTGCCACCTTCAAACTGTGACCCCCTGTGTTACCCTATGAAGACATACATACGCCTCCTCCCCATTTCTGAATGACGCATCCTTCCTCTTGCATAAGCTTTAGTCTGCATCTGACATCACAGCGAGGAGCACCCTTCATATAAATTTGTTAAGTTCTTTAATATGTGTGGCCAATGCAGAAAGTATTACCGGGGGGGATTATGCATGAGTTCAGGGGACTATAGGGATAGTGAGTGAATTTTGTGCCCACTCTTACTGGTTATCTGTCTGCGTGGAGTTCTCATCATCCAGGTCGTCTGGAGACTGTCCTTCACTTCCCAGCTGCTGCTGTCTCTCTCTTCTACGACGCTCCCGTGCTGTTTCCTCCTCATCTTCCACACTCCACTGAGTGGTCAATCTGTCATACACAAGAGAGATAACATTTCAGTTTAATTCAGCTAGATCACAGTTGTATCAAAACAAAAGGTGTGCAGTTGATATTTACCTACAGCATGGGTGCTCAACCTGTGGCCCTCCAGCTGTTGCAGAACTACAAGTCCTCAAGTCACTAAGTTACAAGCATGGCTACCAAAGCCGCATGATGGGACTTGTAATTCCAAAACAACTGGAGGGCCACGGGTTGAGCACCCATGACCTACAGGTAAGCCTATAATAAGGCTTACGTATAGATACAGTAAACATCTCCTAAACATGCACCTTCTTAATTGGTTAGTGACGTCACCGGCTCATACGCTGTGATGGAACGGCATGCCCATGCCGTTCCTCCAGAGTCCTGCGCTGTAAATAGCGGCTCCTGTGCGCATGACCGAGGAAGCAAACCCGGAAGGAAGACCTGGTGAAGATGGAAGCCATGTCGATAGAGGGCTTCATTTTAAGGTAAGTTTTACTTAATGTGCAAGTATGCGATGCATACTAGTGCATTATAACTTAACAGTGCAGGTTTAAGAAAAATGGCGGTTTACTACCGCTTTAAGCCTAGTACATAGGGGCCGAATGTCAGGTGACATTGGCTAGTTCAATAGAAGTCGGCCAACAGGTAAGTCTACAAAGCTAGAGCTCTCCAATAAACTAAGAGCATGAGTTTAGATTGTAAGCTCCTTGAGGACAGGAACTGATGTGAATGTGCAGTACGTAAAGAGCTGCATAACTTGTTGGTGCTATATCAATACCTAAAAAAAAAAAAAAAAAAGGCTAAAAACTCTCATACTCATACTTATCCTCATACAAAGGGTCACTTTAGTATTACTCATTTATATTGATGTGTTGTATCCTGTAGAAGGAAATCCAAAGTGAACTCCCCCCTGACTTTTTCTTCTGGCCTTTTTAATACCCCAGAAGGGTGTGTTGCCAGCGAATTAAGACTGGCAGCTGAGCAGCAGTGACATTAGCTGTCCCTGGCACACCCTGTCCACTCCCAGGAATCTGTGTCTTCTGGCATTGTAGACATGCGTGTTCTCACGCATCTGCATCCTGCTGACCTCTGACCATCACATCCAGTGGGTGAAGAGTATTCCGTAATGATATAGTACGCACATGTAACCATTAGCTTCTAATAGGAACAATATGCTCTTTGAGTTTATACCTACACAGCTTACTGCGTACTCAAATCCTCCTCACAGTCCTGTTCTACTATTTACCCAACAACTTTGTAAAGGAAGTTTACAACTAAGACTATAACCGTGACCTTTCAGCATTATCTTGTACTTCTCACTTGCTTTGTAAGTAGGTTGTACTGCGATGTGTCATATATCGGTGCTATATCCACTTAAGGATTTACCCCCTTAATGACCAGGCCATTTTTTGCGGTACGGCACTGCGTCGCTTAAACTGACAATTGCGAGGTCGTGCGACACTGTACCCAAACCAAAATTGACGTCCTTTTTCCCACAAATAGAGCTTTCTTTTGGTGGTATTTGATCACCTCTCGGTTTTTATTTTTTGCACTATGAACAAAGAGCAACATTCTTATTTTTTTTACTTTTTGCTATAATACATATACGGTACAAAAAAAATATATATATTCATCAGTTTAGGCCAATATATATTCTTCTACATTTTTTTTGGTAAAAAGAATCGCAATAAGCGTATATTGATTGGTTTGCGCAAAAGTTTATTTTTTTTTTTTTAATTCTTCATTTCTTTGCACGAATACATAACATAGCTCATTAGTAATCATTACATAAAACAACTTATTAAATCCACTTTCAGAACAAAGCTTATTCTTTTAGAAAGCCAAACATGATGTATTCCTACCATTTTTATAAACAAATAACAATATTACAATATCAATTCCCCACAACATCCCTCTGCTCCAAGGCCCCGTCCCCTATAAGGGGCCTATAGAATTGAGAAGAAGAGAGAGAAAAAATAAATAAATAAATAAAAAAAAATAAAGCGGAAAAAAATAAATAAATAAATAAATAAATAACTAAAAAACACAAATAAATAAAATTATATATATGTATGGTTTGCGCAAAAGTTAACGTGTTTACAAACTATGGGATAGATTTCGATGTTTACTAGTAATGGCGGCGATCTGCGATTTTTAGCGGGACTGCGACATTGCAACGGACAAATCTGACCCCAAATTACACTTTTTGGGGACCAGTGACATTATTATTACAGTTCATTCATCAGTGCTATAAAAATGCACTGATCAATGTAAAAATAGAGAAGGGGTTAACAATAGGGGGTGATCAAGGAGTTAACTGTGTTCCCTCAGCGTGTTCTAACTGTAGTGGGGTGGGCTACCAGGGACATGACAGAGATCACTTTTCCCGATCACTGGGAACAGTAGATCTCTGACACGTCCCCTGTCAGAATGGGGAATCGCCTTGTTTACAAAGACAGTTCCCCGTTCTGCCTCTGTAATAGGCGATCGCGGGTCGCCAACAGACATCGAGTCCAGTACAGGTACGGCGATTCACGCAGGAGAACCGACCTGCCGCAGTATATCTGCGTGAGCAGGTCGGCAAGTGGTTAAACATAACTGGAAATAATAAATGAACAATATAAAACATTAATTTCATAGAAATCCTAAATTAAAAGTATAGAAATTAGACAGATATGGGATCTCCTTGAGAACAATAGATATATCTGCCCAAACACACCACTATGGGGGTTATTTACTAAAAGTGGAGAGTGCAAAATCTGGTGCGACTCTGCATAGAAACCAATCAGCTTCCAGGTTTTATTGCCAAAGATTAATTACATAAGCAAAAAGTAGAAGCTGATTGGCTCCCATGCACAGCTGCACCAGATTCTATTAGCTCCAGTTTTAATAAGTCTACCCCTATGTGACTTGGCAGACAGACAGAGGGGGGTTAGGTATGGTCAATTACTTTCTTCCCTCTGTTCAGTTAGAAAGAGGAAAGACCTGCCTGTTGTACAGAGATTTTCCAAACACTGTGTCCCATAACGAGTGATAATAATGATCGAACGTGATTGTTAGCTTCCCTCCCACTGGGATAGCTATGGAGAGTTCAATCTATACCAGATGTGATATATCTTGTAGGTATAGGCCATTTATAACTTGGAACGTATACATTACAATTTGAATGGACAATGACCTTTAGATCTACAGTATGTAAAGACTGAATGCAAAGTAAATGGATTGTTCAGGTAGGCCATCATGCTAGTTGTTGAAGATGTTGTACAGATAAGGAATATTTTACAGACTAATTTTTTATTGAAATGCTAGTATGTACACACGACCGGAATTAGGTCCGACGGTTTTACCGACAGACTTTGGGCGGACTTCCGATTGACTTTCCGAACTAACGGACTTGGACACACACAATCACACCAAAGTCCGACGGATTCGAACGTGATGACGTTCGACCAGACTAGAATAAGGAAATTCATAGCCAGTAGCCAATAGCTGCCCTAGCATCGGTTTTCGTCCATCGAATTGATTTCTGGTTCCGGCGTAAAAATTTGAAACATGTTCTATTTCTAAAGTCCGTCTGATTTTTCGACAGCAAAGGTCTAATGAAGCCCACACACGATCGAATTGTCCGACGGATTTGTTCCGTTGGACCTTTGCTGTTGAAAAGTCCGGTCGTGTGTACGCGGCATAACAGTGAACTTGCATGTGCTTCCTTTTGGTCTGTTAAATATACCACTGAAAGTCTTTTGTTCTATCCGTTTGCAAAAGCAAAAATAAAAAAGTGTTGATCCTGCCAGAAATCTAGTGATGTTCTGTGAGTCTTCGGCACTGCTAATTAGCACAGTTCCCAATTCTCTGTGTGTACTACAGACCACCCCCCTCCTTCAATTATGGTGATCAGAAGCAGGGGAGGTTTTCTGAAATCATAGTGCCAGAACATGTGCAAGGATTTCTGCCTACACAGGCGAAGGTGTATTATGAGACAGAGAAAGGGACCAAGGACAGAGTTTTCCCAGTTCCTTTCTCTGCAGCCTCAGCCACACTGGACAGTAAATGAATGGGAAGTGCTCTGTGTTGAGCGGCTCCCTGTTCTTTCACAAACTAAAGCCTAGTAAATACAGCAGCGATTGGCACCGAAGGAAAGGAAGGGGCCGGTAAATTATATATTTACCGACCCCCATCCCTTGCTCTCTATCATGAAGATCCCCCTGTATGCCTGCAGATGCTGGTGAGAGGGGAAAGAAAGGAAGCGAAAAGCGTGGGAGGGGGTCACACAGAGGGGCCCAGGCTACAGGGAGATGGAGATCTGTGAAAAGGATGGGGATCTAAGCAGGGGTGGTGTGAAGCAAATACTGGAACTGATCCCTGAAAAGCTCTCCCTGCAGCACCTAAAAGCCGGTGGGGGTGGATAGGAAGGAAGCCGGCAGCACTCCTTTTAAAACAGAGCACTATTAATTACACCGGTATTTCTGGCTGATTAAGGTGGTAATTATACTCACGTAGTGCCTTACATGCATTAAATCAGCCCCAGAACCTGTTAAATAAATGTGTTCAGTTTTAAAGAGATGAGGTGGCAACCCTAGCTGCAGATGGGGTGGGGATTTGATAGTGGACAAGAAGGGGTGATTGGTGCCGAGGGGGGCTTCAATTGGAGGAACCAGAAAGATGGCAGGAGAGCCATACAGGGAACACTATGCCCATCATATGCAGCCAACTGTGCCCATCATATGCAGCCACTGTGCCCATCATATGCGGCCTCTGTGCCCCGTAAAAGCAGCCAACTGTGCCTATTATATGCAGCCAACTGTGCCCATCATATGCAGCCAACTGTGCCCATTATATGCAGCCACTGTGCCCATCATATGCAGACACTGTGCCCATCATATGCAGCCTCTGTGCCCATCATATGCAGCTACCTGTGCCCATCATATGCAGCCAACTGTGCCCATCATATGCAGCCAACTTTGCCCATCATATGCAGCTACCTGTGCCCTTCATATGCAGCCAACTGTGCCCATCATATGCAGCCAACTGCACCCATCATATGCAGCCAACTTTGCCCCATCAATTGCAGCCTCTGTGACAATAATATGTTGCCACTGTGCTCCCCCACCCGCTTGCCCGCTGTCACTTACCCCATTGTGGTGGCGAGTATGGCAGCGGGACAGGTTGCGAGCTGTGGGACTGGTAGCACGGCGATGGCTCCTGTGTCCTCCTGTGTCTGTCTTTTGCTAGGTGGCCAATGGGATCACCTCTGCCTTCAGCCAATCAGGAGACCGGTATTACATCCGTGCCTCCTTATTAGTTCACCTTTTTTGAAGCTTATTAGCGCCTATGGCTATAATCAGGTGCTTTAAAAACAACCTCCCGCTGCTGTAATTCAGGCGCCTGGTGTCCGAAAAGGGGCCGGACGCCTGAATAGGCGGTGGCTACAGCGCCCATGGATAGATTCATGCAATGCATGAATCTATTGATACTACACAGAGGGGGTGGCTCGATAGAGGGGGCGGCGCTGTGCGCTCTTAATGGACGCACCGCCACTGAACCTTACCCTTCAGCCCACCCAGTGCTGTGAACAAGTGCTGTGCTGTGAACAAGGCTTGTGCTGAAACACGTCTGCGTGTTCTTTTTAACATGGTCATATGAAATAAAGATACAAGACTGAACTTCCAAGAATGCCAGCTTTTCAGTGTTTATGTATGTTTCGATTTTGGATATGGGAGGGACATGCTGAGCACCTGGACTAGGTGTGCTGCCATCTACTCCAGTATCCGGTTTTCTCTGTTCAGAACGGTGTATCTTTGTGTTGGATGCACCCAGTGGATCCAGCGCTGTCCAGCTGAGAGCTTCTTCTCTTCTGGCAGTGCTCAGTCCCGCACCGCCATGTTTTCTTGTGACGTCATTGCTTGGCTACCAGCTGTCCAGGTTCAGCCAGGATGCCTCCCGATGATATGCTAACAGGCCTGCCCCTCCTCCTTTCCTCAATGAAAAGCTATGCCTCCTGGGATATTAAAAAAAGAGGTAAACAAAAGAGGGGAAAAAAAGCCCTCTTCCTGCAGAGGACATGAGGAGGGGTGGTGAGGCGGGATTGTGCCTGGGAGGCTGAAGGTCTGCTTTAACCTGGCACCAGCCCTGGGTGTCCTAGGGTGAGCCTACTTAAATATAGTACAGTAAGAGAGTGTTGACACCCTAGAACAGGAAGTGTGGTATTGGTAGGATTGCCAGGTAAAAATAAAGAAATAAAGCTGGATTTAAAAGAAAATTATAATAATGCATCCCCCACATCGAAGCACTGGTATGCTGCAATATTTAACTTTCTCTTCTTAAATGTGAATACTCTTTTATCTAGCATTTTTCTGTTTTTTTTAAGATTCAGGTCTAGCTGCTCAATTTAACATCATCGTCCGGAGGACTGGTGGACACGTGCCAGCAGCTGACCTTTCATGCATGCCGTCAAAACTTGGCACAGTGTTTGTAAAGGATGTAATACTTAACAGTGGCTTGTTGAGAGATAAAGCGGAATAATCCAAAGCTGTGAAGAAATGAATGATGCTCTGAGCTGTTCGCAGAGCAGATGAGGGTGTAATACTCTGCAGATTCAGCAGGCTGATTCATCCTCTGTTAATAAGGGGCGCAAATGAAAAACAGAAGAACTGACACGTAACCATATAACCCCTCTAGGACTTAGATTCACGGTATTTTGCTGCAAGTATATTGGCTGTAATACAATACACATAAATGTGCTTTTATAAAAGGGGTACCAAACCTAAACCCAAAGCTGCTCCATATAAAGAATCCAGTAATAACAATTACAGATGTACATGCATGGCTTAACATATTTTTGCTCTTTAGGCCTCATTCACACAGTCATATAGTCTGTGAATGAGCCATGTGTTTATGTGGTTTGAGCCACCAGCTGCTGCATGCATGTAGCCCATTCAAGTATATGGAGGCGCAGCGGCTGCACGGACACAGCCAAAGATTTTGCCAAAATTGTGCCATTTTGGAGTTAACAGGAAAGCTATTAAGGCAGTATTTAAAAGGTGTAATGGGCTTTAAAGAGATGCTTTTGCAAAAAGCTATTTGTTAGAGAAGGAGGGGAGAGGGAGGCACACTTAAGAGTAGTATTAGTAACACAGTTTATTGCACAAGATGTTTGCAGAACACACGCATTGTGTTAGGAAATCATCATCCTTAAAGGCTGCCACAGTCCAGTGTGTCTCCCGGGGTCCAGATGGCTGTGGAGGAGAGAGCTGGGATGCAGGAAGTGACAGGAATTCCAGGCTTCTCCACATGGACCACACAGGAGGAAGTGATGTCATCCAGATGGTGGAGAGGACAGGAGGATGGCTGACTACGCGCTCATAGCTCACAGCTCCTTCTCCGAGCATGTAGCCAGCCATCCTCCTGTCCTCTCCACCATCTGGATGACATCACTTCCTCCTGTGTGGTCCATGTGGAAAAGCCCAGAATTCCTGTCACTTCCTGCATTCCAGCAATCTCCTCCACAGCCACCTGGACCCCGGGAGACACACTGGACTGTGGCAGCCTTTGAGGATGCGCATCCCTCTCCCCTCCTTTTCTGTCCTTTTTTTACAGAATCTTGGATACACTCTCTCTGGGCATGGCTGGCTACCACCTAAAATTACTTTTAATCTTTCATTTATGACTTTTCTCCTGGATTTTGGAACTTAGCCACCTATTACAAGGACGATATGCACACACTCTTCCCACCACTGAGGTGCAATTGTCCATATGTTGTGCGCCTGCTTGTTTCTACTTTTATGAAAAAGCTTGACTGAGGGACCTGCAGAAGGCAGAGGCTCAGATTATCTATAAAACATTAAACACTTGACCAATCCCCCCTTCCAAAATGACCAGACGACACATTTTATTGGGAGTCGAATGGCCATAGCAGCCTTTTATTACAAACCATTAAATACAACATTCACAAAAAAACAAGTTTAATGCATATAATACAGTCAATGCATAACAAATAAACCAACCTCAGCTTATGCCCGGTCTGAGGTCTTTGAAGGCCTATATACTCACGATTAACCGGTTGTATCTGCCACCCAATCAAAGGCCCCCAGCTCAGGAACAATTAACCACTTACGTACTACCAGATACAACCTAATTAATACCCCGATGGTACCACCGTTGTTAGGAAGGGACACCCATACCTCAGATGGGCCCAACCCTCAGTTTTCCACAATTATTTAACCAGCACCGCCTTCAAAGACCCAATAGACCTCCTGCCTGCTGCCATGAATGACAAGAAAATGAAAGGACCAAGAAATTGAATGGCAAGCCAACAACACAAAACCCTGAAAACCCACTTCACCCCAGCACCTTGAGAAAGTAGGAGGCTCCCCCAAACCAAAACAAACAAGGGTGGGAGAAAACTGTCTGATGCTGTGATGAACTCTGATTGGTTTCACTCAGCTCCATGCCATTTACTATTTGTTAAAACCCCTCTTACCTTTGACATAAGATACTAACCTTTCCCAGTCGCCATGCCGCCAAATGCTTCTCTAATTGCTAGAACTGGACTTCAGGGAGTGTTGACCTCACAAGTTCCCCTGCATCTCTCACTGGATCTTCCCTTAGACCTCATGCCAACACTGTTTTCTGAAGTGATGTAGGGTCAGAGGGAGGAGCCAGAGAGAGCTGTAGGGGCCCCAGGAGGTTGATATCAGGGGACAGTTCTTATGATCACAACATTTGGATCACACTACAATGTGTTTATGTATGGAGAGAAAACAATCACATAGGAGCAACTCCAGGAGCCCAGTCATGGATTGATTGAAAAAATCCTCAGATGACTTCCATTTGTCTATACCGATTAAAGCAGAACTAAACTCTCTCAATCAATATTAGCTACTTTTAATCCTTATGCTGCTAGCATTAGTAAATAGATAGGAAGGTATATTATAGTCACCTGTATTAGCCCCCGTACACACGGTCGGACAAAGTTGTCGGAAAATTTGATCATTCTGAACGTAGTGACATTCGTTACGTACGACGGAACTACGTAGAGGCTAGTAGCCAATAGCTTTGGTCTCGTAATTTGATCTGAGCATGCGCGGCACTTTGTCCGTCGGAATTCTCGACACACGATCGGAAAAAGTCCGATCCAATTTTGTTGTCGGAAAATTTGAGATCCTGCTCTCAAATTTTGAAGGAAAAAGACTGCTGGAGCCCACACACAATCGGATTTTCCGACAACATAATCCGATCAGACTTTTTCCATCGGAATATCCGAACGTGTGTAGGGGGCATAAGACTTGTTTTTTTTTTTTCATTTTTTTTTACAATTCTTTAGTTGCTTCTTGGTCCCTGGCCTAGGCCAAAATGATGTCATACATCTCTGGAGTCTTCATGGGCATTTTGTTTTTCTTTCTCCTGGAGGAGCGGTTTTCCAAGCTTAACACACCCTCCTACCTGCATGCCTAACCTAAGGGTAGATGGATTCCAGGAAGTAAATTCTGCATTTATTCTCTGCCCTTACTCAAGATGGCAACAGATAGAAGTGCTAGGGGGTGTTTTTCAATCAACAAAATAAAACATGGAGACATGGATGGATGGGTAAATTTTCATGCTAAGCAATGTGTATGGAGGAATTTATTTTGCCAGCTGCACTGTCAGCTGTCACTGTCTGACAGCTGACACTGTCTGAATACCTGAACAGCGAGTGTTGCTGATTAAATGCAGTCAATGTTCAGACACATTTTCCACTTAGCCCCTTAGATTTCTCAGGTCAAGATTGTTGGGCTGGGTGGTTTCAACCATGGCTTGAATATTGGATGATTTAGCCAAAATTCAAGCTGTGTATTACAGGCTTTAGGTAAACCAAACTGTCATGTTGATGCACCTGATTTTGCAGACATTTTTCAGGTGAAGCCTGTTATATGAAAAAGTTCAACTTTGATTTTTTATAAAGAAAAGGAATTGAACAGTAAGGCTGGGCAACACCAAACATGAATGGAGCAATCTCCATTGTGTTCAGACAGCTGTGGCATCCGTGGCTATTGGTGCTGCTGAACAGTTGCTGCATCTGATTGGATGCAGTCACTAGTTGGCCGATAATTTTCCATTTTAGCATTAAGGCCGGTACACACAATCAGAATATCGGACAAAAATACCGCTTTTGAATCGATCGTACGATAATCTGATCATTCGTACACAGCTTTTGTCTAAAATTAAAAGTTTACTTTGCTCTAATTATTTATATTATGCCATAAGTTAAAGTCTTATAAATTATACCACAAGAAACCACAAAGCATGCCAAACGTACACATATGGCTGCATTGCTATGACATAGCAGTACAAACATGCAATGACACACAGTATACGTACATACCCCGAGTGTCTGAGGATCACTGGAATGCAGCCAAAGCATTTATCACCGGCTGTATCTTTAGGGGGTTTACAAAAAGATTAAAGATATATAAACAGACCTCACAGTGTCACTTTACTTCACTCCAGAAATTGAGTTTACTGGCTGCTGAATCACAGGCAATGCGCCAGACATCCCTGCTTTCCTCCACTGACTTATTCCAGATTTGATCATCTCTAATGCATCATCACACATTATTACTAATGCAGCACAGCAAATTGTGACAAGTACCATTACCACCATCATGTATACGTACACAGCAAATTGTGACAATTACCCATCTTACCACCATCATGTATGTGCCCTGGTACACAGTATGTACCATCTATGTACCCTGGTACACAGCAAATTGTGACAAGTACCATTACCACCATCATGTATGTGCCCTGGTATACGTACACAGCTAATTGTGACAAGTACCATTACCACCATCATGTATGTGCCCTGGTATACGTACACAGCTAATTGTGACAAGTACCATTACCACCATCATGTATGTGCCCTGGTATACGTACACAGCAAATTGTGACAAGTACCATTACCACCATCATGTATTTACCATGGTATACGTACAGTACACAGCAAATTATGACAAGTACCATTACTACCATCATGTACTGTATATACCCTGGTATACATACACAGCAAATTGTAACAAGTACCATTACCCTTTGCTACCATCATGTACGTATTCTGGTATATGTATACAGAAAGTTGTGACAAGTACCATTACCACCATCATGTATGTGCCCTGGTACACAGTATGTACCAGGTATGTACCCTGGTACACAGCAAATTGTGACAAGTACCATTACCACCATCATGTATATACTAAGGTATTAAATTAAGTCTTAATTCTTACAGTTGGATTAAAGTTGACCCTACTCTTAAGATGAAATTGGAGCCCTGGGTGGCTCTTTTTGACCCCCTCCCAATCAACACCCTTCAATCTGAAAAAATCAAAGGAGCCGGGCAAATAATCGTCGGCCAAACAGCGGCTGCATCCAATGAGATTCAGCCACTGTACGGGTATTCTGACACCTTCGTCACCATGCAATACGACAGCTAGAAAGGGGGAATCAATAGATCAATAGATTTCTCCAGTTCAGCTGCAGGGCTGAACGAAAAAAATCTTACATACATTGCCAGCTTTAGTGTTATGGTGCAGATTGCTGGAGGGTTAAGAGTTACGCAGAGCTCATGGGACATCGATTGGTTTTACTTTTTGGTCTGACCTTACATTTACATTTGTGGCAGTAAAAACAACTACATCAGGCTACCAACAGCAAAGACTGACTTTAGCTGGCTATGCACTAGTAGCATTTCATTCAAAAATGTTCACTTTAAGAACGTTCATTCATTTTGTAACCTTTAGTGAGATCAAATCAATGTTGATTTTCGACCCAAGGAATGAGAATATTTGGGGAAGGGTGGAAATTTTTTCTCGTACAAACAAATTTCCAACATTTGGAGAAATAAAATTGATTCCAAAATCAAATATTAAAAGCAAACTAAATTTCAAAGCACTTTCAACGTCATTCGTCAAGTCAACGGATATATTGAGAATTTTTATACAAACGTTTGTTCGAGAATCTATGACCAGCCTTACACCAGCAAGCAGACTGTCCCTAGAAATACTATGGCAGTGTCTCCAGCTTTCCTTATTTTTGATTCAAATCTAAAATAATCTTTCCTGCCCAAGTGAAGGACATACATTGGTACCTGGCTATACGTTCCTCCTCCATACTGGCACCTCTTGTGCCTGACATTCCATCACATCCTTTCCACATTCCCCCACATGGATTCTTCCTTCCTCCTCATCAACATGCATGTTGTTTCCCACCATCGCTACAGCCCTCCCAGCCCATTCATTTCCATCAATCGCGAGTCATTCGCGAAAATACAAGTCCACCGTATCGCTATGCCGATCGCTTCAACTTTACTTTGTTTAAGGTGGGCTCCATCATCGCCTTTGACTTCAGAGTTGCCATCGTTCTAAAATAACTTTGGGGACCATTGGCTGTCACTCATCCTCATACAATCCGAGAGGATCACCCATACATCCCAGACATGCTGCTCTTCAATAAATGTTAACCAATAATCATGAAAATGTTAGTAGATACATACTGAAGTTAGTGAAGAGATTTGATAAAGTTAAAGATCATGATTGATATGTTCATGACTTGATATGATCACGATGATGATGTTGGTCATCGTCATGATTGATAAGATCATGACTTGATAGGATCACGATGATGATGATGGTCATCGTCATGATTGATTAGATCATGACTTGATAGGATCACGATGATGATGATGGTCATCGTCATGATTGATAAGATCATGACTTGATAGGATCACGATGATGATGATGGTCATCGTCATGATTGATTAGATCATGACTTGATAGGATCACGATGATGATGATGGTCATCGTTATCATTGATAAGATCATGACTTGATAAGATCATAATGATGATCATCATAAATGATACGATCATGGCTTTTTTGATAAGATCATGATTGATATGTTCATGACTTGATATGATCACAATGATGATGATGGTCATCATCATGATTGATAAGATCTTGATGATCATCATCATAAATAATACGATCATGGCTTCTTTGATAAGATCATGATGACCAGGAATCTGGTGGTAAAATAATCGCAGGCATACCCTGGCGTTGTCCCCAAAAGTCCTAATCGTCTATCATATATGAGAATTGATGACTGTTAGAAGATCTTTGATTTCCATCCTTTCTCACCTTAGTAGATGCTGTAGGCTCTTCTTGCTGTCTTTTCTCACAATTGCAGTAGACATCCTCTTAGCGAAGCTTTGTCTTCACCTATGCCTCTTCGTCCTCCCCCAAGTCTTTGTATTCAGAACTGCCTCCCCAGTCCTCCCACACCACACCTTCCCTTTATCAGCTCTGATCAATCGATCAGTGGTTCCCAATGTGTCCTGTCTTTTGTCAGTTCCCTGGGATCATTAGTGGATCTCCTCTCCTCTCTGTAGTGCTTCTCTCCTCTCTCCTCTTTTTTTTTTTTTTCAGGAAGTTTGAGCAGATGCCTTCCCCCCCTTTTGTTTCCAGCTCCCTCTCCCCCTCCTCCTGTGTTGGGAAGTCAGGGGGAGATGATATGAGGTAAGAGGAAGCTGGACCCTCCCTGGCCCTGTGTTTGGGGAAGGGGAGGGGGTGACAATATGTCACTGTCTGACTCCCCCCCCCCCCCCTCCCTCCTTCCCCTTACACATTCTCTGGGGGAGTCCCCTTTATCACAGCAAACATATTTTCCCTGATGCTCAAATCACAGCTGAGAAGGATTTTCTCACTCCGCTATTGATTTTTTTTTTTTAATGTATCCTCTTTTTCTAAATGAGTGTTGCTTTGTTTTGCACACCGTGTCCTCCTATCGCACTGTATTGTGTGCTTTCCAGACAGCGTGTGTCATTTCCATTAGAGTTTTATGCCACAAAGATTTATTATCCTGCTGCATTATTCAGCCTATTGTTCCATCTGCTTCCAGATTTTCACCCATAAAGATATTTACTGTCCAGTCTTTTTATCTACAGAAGAGGATGGATTTTATTTTTGTTTGTAAATAATCCTTTTAATTAAAAAAAAACATTTATATATTGTGGCAAAATAGTCAATTGAAACCACTTTCAGCCGGCTTTCAGCGACAGTGAGCCCGCGTTCACACCGGTGCGGCTTGTCATGCGATTTGACAAGTTAAATCAAATCGCATGACACGTCGCACCCTATTGTCAGCAATGGAACTGTTCAAACCGGTGCGACACCAACGATGCGGTGCCGCGCCAAATTGAAAAAGTAGTTCCTGCACTACCTTTGGCGATTTCAGGTGCGATTTGCATAGACATCTCTGCATGATAGACATGTGCGGATAGTTTTGAATAAATATTCAGACTCATTTTTCATTAGACCCCTTTCACACTGGGGTGCTTTGCAGGTGCTACAGCGATAAAAATAGCGCCTGCAAAGCGCCCTGAAAGAGCCACTCCTGTGTCTCCAATGGGAAAGCCCCGAGGGTTTTTACATTGGAGCGGTGCGCTGGCAGGACGCTAAAAAAATGTCCTGCAAGCCGCATCTTTGGAGCGGTGAAGGAGCGGTGTGTATATCTCTCCTCCACCACGCCTGCGCATTGAAATCAATGGGCAGCGCGGCTATACCGTCAGCAAAGTGCTGCTGCAGCAGCTCTTTGTGGGTGGTTTTAACCCTTTCTCGTCCGCTAGCGTGGGGTAAAAGCGCCCCACTAGTGGCCGAAATAGCGCCGTAAAATTTACGGTAAAGCGCGACTAAAAATAGCGGCGCTTTACCGCCGACGCACCCACCGCCCCAGTGTGAAAGGGGCTTTATTCAGAGATTCAGATATATCCGAATACCCGAATTGCAGTATAAATGAAGTTTACCGAATGCTCCGAATAACAAAACGTAATTAGTTTGAATTTCTGAAATTCGAATTGAAACTTGAACTGTCAACATGTTTCTGAAATCAAAGACTATGGGGGTTATTTACGAAAGACAAATCCACTTTGCACTACAAGCGCACTGCAGTCGCTGTAAATCTGAGGGGTAGATCTGAAATGAGGGGAAGCTCTGCTGATTTTATCATCCAATCATGTGCAAGCTAAAGTGCTGTTTTTTATTTTCCTTGCATGTCCCCCTCGGATCTACAGCGACTTTACTTCCAAGTGCACTTGTAGTGCAAAGTGGATTTGCCCTTCGTAAATAACCCCCATATGTGTTATTAGAGTACCGTATCGAAATAATGCTGTTTTAGTTAAGCCAAAGGTAAACACACAAATTTCCCTTCTGTCAGGGGAGGATAGACAGATCTGCTGTTCCTGGTGATTAGGAACAGGGATCTGTCTCCTCCTCCAGTCCCTACACTGTCCCCACAGTTAGAAACACCTCTCTAGGGAACACTTAACCCCTTGATCGCCCCCTAGTGTTAACCCCTTCCCTGCCAGTAGGGTTGCCACCTTTTCTTCAAGCCAAACCCGAACATTTTCGCGGCGCACAGCAATTTTTTTTGTAGTACTTGCTATAGGATTGTAAAATACTTTGGGTTACCCAAATACAGTAGTAATGAGGTGTGCTACAGTGAACAGTGGCTATAGTCAAATTGCATTAACAGTGGGAGGGACTCAAAGGGGCATGATTAAATAACACGAAAGCATTAGTGTACCCATAAAATATGATTCGATTAAAAGTGGACAGTAGGGCAGGGGATAGTGTCAAAAGGGCAGTAAATGGTGTCAGGGGGCGGCGTCAGTAGGGCAGTAAATGGTGTCAGAGCAGTGGATGGGGTCAGTAGAGCAGTGGACGGGGCCAGTAGGGCAGAGGATGGTGTCACCCGGTGAGAACTGTATATATGGATGGTGTCGGGGGGGCAGCGGACGGTGTCAGGAGGGCAGCGGACGGTGTCACCCGGTGAGAACTGTATATATGGATGGTGTCTGGGGGGGGGGGGTGTATGTATGGTGGGGGGGGGGGTGTATGTATGTATAGTGTATGGTGGGGGGGGGGGGTGTATGTATAGTGTATGGTGGGGGGGGGGTGTATGTATAGTGGGGGGAGGGGGGGGGGGTGTATGTATGTATAGTGTATGGTGGGGGAGGGGGGGAGTGTATGTATAGTGTATGGTGGGGGAGGGGGGCGTATGTATAGTGCATGGTGGGGGTGGGTGTATGTATAGTGTATGGTGGGGGAGGGGGGGTGTATGTATAGTGTATGGTGGGGGAGGGGGGGTGTATGTATAGTGTATGGTGGGGGAGGGGGGGGTGTATGTATAGTGTATGGTGGGGGAGGGGGGGGGTATGTATAGTGTATGGTGGGGGAGGGGGGGGGGTGTGTATGTATAGTGTATGGTGGGGGAGGGTGGGGGTGTATGTATAGTGTATGGTGGGGGAGGGTGGGGGTGTATGTATAGTGTATGGTGGGGGAGGGGGGGTGTATGTATAGTGTATGGTGGGGGAGGGGGGGGGTGTATGTATAGTGTATGGTGGGGGAGGGGGGGTATGTATAGTGTATGGTGGAGGAGGGGGGGTATGTATAGTGTATGGTGGGGGAGGGGGGGGTATGTATGTATAGTGTATGGTGGGGGAGGGGGGTATGTATAGTGTATGGTGGGGGAGGGGAATTGAGAGTACTTTGAGATCCTGACATGGCAAAAACTTACCTTACAAGCTTGGCTGCAGTCTCAGTGCGATCTCTGCACACATTCCAGAGCAGCAGGGAATGGGGAGGCTCCACCCACCTCCTTGTCCCTTCTGCAGCCAGCCAGAGGATTGGAGGAGAGCACCATGGAGGCTCCGCCTCTGCCGACTCCCGTCCCGCACTCTGACAGCTGAGCAGGAGGCAGAGCAGAAATCAAGCAGTGCTGCACCGCTGCGGACCCGAAATTGAGGAGACACGGCCACACTAATGACACAGGGAGCCACTGATGGGTCTAAAATGAATAATGTGTCCGGGTCTCAGGTGGTCAGAGACCCGGGCACATGTTTCAAAACCCGTACTGTCCGGTTGAATCCCTGACAGGTGGCAACCCTGCCTGCCAGTGACATTTATACAGTAATCAGTGGCTATTTTTAGCTCTGATCGCTATATAAATGTCACTGATCCCAAAAAAGTGTCAAAAGTGTCCGATCTGTCCGCCGTAATGTCGCAGTCCTGCTAAAAATCGCAGATTGCCGCCATTACTAGTAAAAAATAATAATAAAAATGCTATAAATATTTCCCCTATTTTGTAGACGCTATGACTTTTGCGCAAACCAATCAATATACGCTTATTGTGATTTTCATTACCAAAAATATGTAGAAAAATACATATTGGCCTAAACTGATGAAGAAATTCCTTTTTTTTTTTTTTATAAATTTTTTTGGGATATTTATTATAGCAAAAAGTAAAAAATATTGCTTTTTATTTCAAAATTTTCACACTTTTTTGTTTATAGCGCAAAAAAATACCACCAAAAAAAAGCTCTATTTGTGGGGAAAAATGGACGTAAATTTTGTTTGGGTACAGCGTCGCACGGTCGCGCAATTGTCAGTTAAATCGACGCAGTGCCGTATCGCAAAAAATGGCCTGGTCATTAACCACTTCAGCCCCGGAAGATTTTACCCTCTTCCTGACCAGAGCATTATTTTTATTGTATTTTTACACCTGAACAGCTTCTCCTCCTCCTCTCTTCCCCCAAAACAAAACCTTTTTATATGCATGTGCAAAAGCACTAGTAAAACATGAAAAAAAGATTCCACATTACCTGGAGGCATAAGCTGGCCATACACCATACAATCTGTACAATCCCTGTACAATTTTTTAAAACAATGTTATACGAGGAAAGACCTAAGCAGTCTATTCAATTAGTAGTTCTAAAGAAGATTGTACAATCAGATTACGACATGTATGGTGAGCTTATGCAGACATTTATCGATTGTTTTGCCTCCATCAGCAGCGCTGAAAAATGTTCATGACTATGACCGTAATTCGGTCAGATCATAAGATTACAAAGTTACAATCGTATTTAACTACCGATTGCAATCAACTTCCAGTTGTATGGCATATCAGTCAAATGGGTTGTGAGCTATGGTGCCAGTTCACACTAGCGCGATACAGGAACCAGATCGATTCCTGTCCCGGTTCCCGCATCGCATAGGACTCGCAGGCAGTTCACACTGGCATATGCAAACCGATGTGGGGGTGTCAATACAATGTTAATGACACCCCCAGATTGGTCTGCAGATCGCAGTGCAAACTGTCAAATGCTGCAGGAACCAGATCACATGGGTATGAACACCCATGCAATCCGATTCCAGTGTGAACCATAAAAGGGTCCTGCACCATTTTGGTGCGAATGCGATGCAAATTCAGCCATACAATCTGTATGGCTAAATTCGCATCACACAGACATTGCATGAACAATGATCACATGCGTGAAAAAGATCCACTACCAATATGGACGAGGCTTACCAGAACTAGTGGACTCAATAAGGCGTTATGCCCAATGAGTCAACCAGGCCGGGGGTGTAACCACACCAAAAAAGGGAGCTTCCACGCCACTCTTTCCTGACCACAATGGATGGTGATCCCTTGATCTTTATTGCGGATCGGTTTTGGGATGACTCGATTGTTTCAACAATGATACACCAAAGAGGCAAACTATATTTCTCGATAAGAAGCAATGTATCCAAAAGAGACAGAGAAACTTCACATAGTGTAAATCAGCAAGATGTAAAATGTATTTTAAAAGGTCAAGAGCACTCACATGTCCAAGAATAAAAAAGCGCTTATTTCAAATATCACTCAGCATAACGCAATGGCACCGACAGAGCTCCACCCAACGTGTTTCGTCTAAGGAGACATCATTGGTGGTGGCTCTTTTTCACCTATGTGATCATTGTTGCTGGGATTGGGACTCCATTCCCCTTCCTTGGACTAATCATAGTTTGGCATAGTTTGGCATTTCAGCAATGAATCCATTGGACATTTTCTCTTTTAGTATCTTATTGGACATTTTCTCCTTTGCACTTTAGTATCTTATCGGACATTTTTCTTAGCAACAATATAACTGTCAACTTTGTGTCCACATTTATGTACATATGTGATATACCTATTGGATATTTCTCTCTTGCTCTCTTTACACTTTTAACCTATTCAACAATTTTTTCCTTCACCATAGATATTTATCACTTTTCTCGTTTAACCATATATGGTCATTTATTATCGTTTCTTGATGTATGATAATATATTTATGTCAAATTTTGTTTACACATAGCACAGTGAACATTCAGATGCACTTACTATATACTTAAAGTTGTTGTAAACCCTTACAAACCATTTTGACCTACAGGTAAGCCTAGATTAAGGCTTACCTGTAGGTCCAATAAATATCTCCTAAACCTACATGGTTTAGGAGATATTTAGAAAAGAAAAGGCATCGCTGCTATGTTGCATGCGCCGTAAACAGCGGCACGCAGGCGCACTGCACATGCCGGGTTCACGGCGATATGTCGCTTTCCTGCGCATGCGCGGGAGTGACGTCATCGCTGCTCCAGCGAATGACAGCGCTGGAGCAGCGAGACCCAGAAGTTTGGGGAGGTTTGATGGCGACGCAGAAGATCGTGGATGAGGACCGCTTCGGGGGCTTCGTTTTCAGGTAAGTCATTCATAATGAGCTAGTATGCTATGCATACTAGCTCATTATGCCTTTGCCTTGCAGGGTGTCTTTTTTTTTTTTTTAAGAGGCTTTACTTACCTACATCTTATTAACCGTAAAAAACATTCTCACCTTCTTAGTGCTGCACTTTTTTTGTCATTTATTACACATCATTGTCTATTGCGGTGCGGGCTGCTTCCGTATTTTTAGGGCACTAGCGTGGTCTTTTTTCTGTATTTACTGTCTGTGATTAATGCCTAGATGTGAATGGAGTCTTAATCACAAAAATTATTGAACAAAATAAAACAACTCAATTGTTTCATAGTTTCGATACTGGTGATGGTAGGTTGTTGGTGGTAGGTTGGTGGTAGGTTGCCTTGATGTGTTTAGTTGTTTTGCATGATCAGAATTGGTTGAAATTTGTACAGCATATGAGCAACATAAGCTTGGCTTTATCCGAACAGATGTCTCATTGCAAGGATTGGTGATAAGACATCTGTCTATCCTGTCCTACACCACAGCACCTGGACCTGTCTAATCCCCTCCCTGCTACACATCCTCCATGTGGATGGAGCTCAGATGTGCACAAAGCTTTGTTTTCTTTTCCATGGAAAAGCATTTGGTCACCAAAATTCCATTTGGAATGTTTCTGTTGACCAGAAGTCTTATCACCGTCTAATAACAGATCGTTTGACTTTATCACAGAGGTTGGGACACAGGTTTATGACACTAAAAAGCTCATTTTTAAAGGGGCAGTCCACCCAAAATTAATATTTAGTTATAGGTGTAGCTCTGTTAGTCTTTGATTTGATTTGATTTTATATATATATATATATATATATATATATATATATATATATACAGCGGGTAAAATAATGACAGGTCACCAGTTTTCTAGGTAAATGTATTTCTAAAGGTGCTATTGACATGAAATTTTAACCACATGTCGGTAACAATCCATACATACAAAGAAACTAAAACAAATAAGTTCATAAATTAAGTTATGTGTAATAAAATCGAATGACACAGGGAAAAAGTATTGAACACACTAACTGAAATGTAATTAATACTTGGTATAAAATCCTTTGTTGGTAATGACAGCTTCAAGATGCCTCCTGTATGGAGAAACTAGTCGCAATTGCTCAGGTGTAGACATGTGCACAATAGAAAAAATCGTTTAGTTTTGTTTAGTTTCTGTTCGTTTGCGTGGATTCGTAATGATTCGTAATGTCGTAAGTCGTCGGTGTTCGTATTCGGACTCGTTCGTATTTTCGTAGGAGTTATTGTTTCGTTGATTCGTTTTTCCGTTAGTCTAATTTTAGTTTATTCGAAATTCGTATTTTTGTTTTTTTGTTATACTTTGTATTCGGACGCATTCGTATTTTCGTAGATTTAGTTACATTCGTACTTTCGTAAGATTGATTTATTCGTACTTTCGTAACATTGTTTTCGTAGATTCGTAATCGGAGCATAATTCATAATTTTATGTAATGTGTATGCTATTACATGTTTAAGAAACAAAGAATTTCTCTCTCACAAGTCAGAACTTAACTCAAAAATCCACCAAAACAGTGCCTCCGACCCAACCATGTTTATCAACTAACAAAAAAAAGTTACGAATTTACGAATCCATTCGAAGCACGTTAAGCAGCGCCATTGTAAGAGACACGGAAAATTACGAATCAACAAACAAAAAAAAAAGTTACGAATGTACGAATTTTTTCGTTCATTTTGATTTGCGTTATTTTTGAATCTTTGTTTGGTATTTTCGTTGTTTCTGTTTTCGTTTTTCGGATTTTCATTCTTTCGTAGTTTCGTTGTTTCTAATTTAATTATTTCGTATTTTCGTTGTTTTTCATATTCGTTCGATTCGATAATTCGTTATTCGTTAAAATTTTTACTAAATCATTCGTTCATTCGTACGATACGAATGAACGAATATAACGAATTTTGACGAATAACGAATGCGTAACTAAACGAATTGCACATGTCTTTTCAGGTGTGATTTTGGCCCATTCTTCTACATAGTCTTCAAATCTTGAAGGTTCTGTGGGCCTCTTCTATGAACTCTGATCTTTAGTTCTTTCCATAGATTTTCTATTGGATTCAAGCGAGGTGATTGGCTGGGTCGTTCTAGCAGCTTTATTTTCTTTCTTTGAAACCAATTGGGAGTTTCCTTGGCTTTGTGTTTGGGATCATTGTCTTGCTATAATGTCCACCCTCATTTCATCTTCATCATCCTGGTAGATGGCAGCAGATTTTTATCAAGAATGTCTTTATTCATTTTTCCATTCATGTTTTCTTCAATGATATGAAGTTTGCCAGTACCGTATGCTGAAAAACAGCCCCACACCATGATGTTCCCACCTCCAAACTTCACTGTTGGTATTGGGGTGTTTTCGGGGTGATGTGCAGTGCCATTTGGTCTCATCTGACCAGACTATATTCTCTCAGTATTTCACAGGGTTGTCTAAATGTTGTGCAGCAAACTTTAAATGAGCTTCAACATTTTTTTCAGCTTTTTCTTCAGCAATGGAGTCTTGATTGGTGAGCGTGCATACAGGCCATGGCGGTTGAGAGCATTACTTATTGTTTTCTTTGGAACAATTGTATCTGCTAATTCCAGGTCTTTCTGAAGCTCTCCACAAGTGTTCTTGGCTCTTGGATAACTCTTCCGATAATTCTTATTCACTCCTTTGTTAGAAATCTTACGAAGGAGCACCTGGTCGTGGCCAGTTTATGGTGAAATGATGTTCTTTCCACTTCCGGATTATGGCCCCAACAGTGCTCACTTAAACATTCAGAAGTTTAGAAATCCTTCTGTAACCAATGCATGTTTTGCAACAATAAGGTTGAGAGAGCTCTTTGCTTTTACCCATCATGAGATGTTTTTTGTGTGACATCTTGGTAATGAGACACCTTTTTATAGGTCATCAGTTGAGACTGAACCAGATGATATTAATTTGCACTGACAAGGAGCAGGATTGCTTTCTAATTACTGATAGATTTCAGCTGGTGTCTTGGCTTTCCATGCTTTTTTACACCTCCCTTTTTTCATGTGTTCAATACTTTTTCCCGATGTTATTCCTTTTATTACACATAACTTAACTTCTGAACGTATTTGTTTTTATTTCTTTGTATGTATGAATTGCACGAGTTGTTACTGACATGTGATAAAAAATGTATGTCAATAGCACCTTTAGAAATACACTATATTACCAAAATTATTGGGACACCCGCCTTTAGACCCCTTTCAAACTGGAGACATTTTTGAGGCGCTTTAGCGCTCAAAATAGCGCATGTAAAGCACCTGAAAAAATCCTCATCTGCAATCCCAGTGTGAAAGCGCGAGTGCTTTCACACTGGGGCGCTGCGCTGGCAGGACGTCCAAAAAAGTCCTGCAAGCAGCTTCTTTGAGGCACTTTAGGAGCGGTGTATACACTGCTCCTAAAGTGCCCCTGACCATTGAAACCAATGGCCAGCACCACCGAAGTGCCTGCAAAGCACCTCGGCATTTGCGCTTTGCGGGTGCTTTTAACCCTTTATTTGTCCGCTAGCGGGGTTAAAAGCCCGAAAAGCACCTCAAAACAATGCTAAAACTAGTGGCACTTTACTACCGACACCCGGGCGCTGGCAGTGTGAAAGGGCTCTTACATGCACATGAACTTTAATGGCATCCCAGTCTTAGTCTGTAGGGTTCAATATTGAGGTGGCCCACCCTTTACAGGTATAAGAGCTTCAACTCTTCTGGGAAGGCTGTCCACAAGGTTTAGGAGTGTGTCTATGGGAATGTTTGACCATTCTTCCAGAAGCGCATTTGGGACGTCAGGCACTGATGTGGATGAGAAGACCTGTCTTGCAGTCTCCGCTCTAATTCACCTCAAAGGTGTTCTATCTGATTGAGGTCAGGACTTTGTGAAGGCCAGTCAAGTTCCTCCACCCCAAACTCACTCATCCATGTCTTTATGGACCTTGCTAATGGTCAAACATTCCTCTAGACACACTCCTAAATCTGTGCATGCATGATTAGTCTTATGCCCCATACACACGGTCGGAAAATCCGACCACAAAATCCATCGGATTTTGTCCGACGGATTTTGTCCGACACAGGTGTTGCATACACACGGTCGGACAAAGTTGTCGGAAAATCCGATCATTCTGAACGTGGTGACGTTTGTTGCCTACGACGGGACTACGTAGAGGCTAGTAGCCAATAGCTTTGGTCTTGTAATGTGATCTGAGCATGTGTGGCACTTTGTCAGTCGGAATTCGCTACACACGATCGGAATTGGTATGATCGGACTTTGTTGTCGGAATATTTATAGAGCAGGAGATAGAACTTTGTCCGTCGGACAATCCGATGGAAACTGTCCGATGGTGCCTACACACGGTCGGAATTTCCGACAACATTGTCCGATAGGACAGAATCCATCGGAAAATCCGACCGTGTGTATGGGGCATCAAAAGCAATTGCTTTTACAAGAAAGCCGACTATTGGCTCTAAAAAAAAACGTACCGGGATGATGCCTGCAGCAACAGGCATCTTCCCGGTATAACCACTTGAAGTCCAGCAACGTACCGGTACCTCGCTGGTCGTCAAGTGGTTGGCCAAATCCGGGCAAATAAAAATTGACCCCCGACATTGGGGCTCTGCCTGCACTGCTGCGGGTTAATTGCTCCTTTAGGTCTAGGGGAAAAAAAAGTTTTACTTACTTGATCCTCATCCTCTTTTTCTCCCTAGACCAGAAGTCACAGCTTCTTCTTCTCCACGCTCCAGCAGTCTGGGGTCCTGACATCATCAAGACCAAAGCAGGTTCCATAGCCCTGATGATGCCAAGGCACAGGCCACCTCCCTGTTTCTCCTCCTCCCTAGACAAAACGCGCTATTAACCCTCATAGTGCAAACGCAGCCACATTGCACGGGGCCATTTTTTAGCTGCCCAGAGTTGGGCTTTAATGGTAACCCCAAAATATTTTAATGTTGATCTGTTCATATCTCCTAACTGTCCCCCATTTGAAGCTGCTATCCCTGTTTTGGAACCAAATCCCTATTTCCTCCGCTGTTGTTCCTTGTTCTGGTCTTGTGTACAATAAATCATTTTATAATAAATGCACTATTAACTATTAACAGATCTTATTATGATTGTTTTTCTTTCTTGAAAAGCAGGTGTAAAGCAAAAGTAGTGATGAAAAAGAGCATGTATGGGTTTAGCCAGAGTTTTTTTTTGTCAGCGACTAGGCGCAGGAACTCCCCCTTTCCAACTCACCCCTTGTCTCTGCCCCTACCCACCTCTAAGCGCCGTTCCTTGGTTCCACCCCCTACCCACCTCCAGCGTTGCCAACCTACCAGACTGAAATTTACTGGCACGGCACCCAAAATTTACTGGCACCACCACGTTTTTACTGGCATTTCACAAAATTTCCAAAATTACATTTTTAGGTGCAAATTTAAGTACTTAGGCCACAAACAAGTACACTAGGCAAATAGCAATGTGATTTAAGGTAGATATTAAGGTAAAAAAACATATTTGTTATTTTCGACATAATAAGGGCGAATTATCTAGTTCAATAACCTCCTGCCTCCATCACCATCGCCCCCTTCCTGCATCACCCCCTGACTCCATTCTACTCTGCCACCAACACCCCCTTCCTCCATCGCCCCCTGCCACCACCCCCCTCTGCCACCATCACACCCTGCCTCCATCCCCCTCTGCCACCTTCTGCCCTGCGACCATCCCCCTCTGCCTCCATCCCCCTCTGCCAGACTGCCACCATCCCCCTCTGCCACCATCTGCCCTGCCACCACCCCCTTTGCCAGACTGCCACCATCTGCCCTGCCACCATCCCCCTCTTCCAGACTGCCTCCATCCCCCTCTGCCACCATCTGCCCTGCCACCATCCCCCTTCTGCCAGACTGCTTCTATCCCCCTCTGCCACCATCCCCTTCTGCCAGACTGCCTCTATCCCCCTCTGCCACCATCTTCCCTGCCACCATCCCTTCTGCCAGACTGCCTCTATCTCCCTCTGCCACCATCTGCCTCCATCCCCCTCTGCCAGACTGCCTCCATCATCTCTTGTCACCGTCGGCTGGGCTGTGTCACTCTGTCCCCGACTCCCCCCTGGCCGGTTCCCGTGGACTCTGAATTGCCTGGCCCTTGATGCAGGTCTCCTCCATTCTGCCGCCGCGTGCTGCTTAGCCACCGCCCACCAGGCTCCGACTCGAGTCCTCCTGCTGCTGCTCCAGTCCGTGACCATGTTACATACTTTTTGAATGCTGGCACGCCTGGCGGGACATACTAATACGTCACACATGACGCGCCTCGCCAGCGCTGCACAGCCTCTGTGAGATCGGCCCCCCGCCGGCCCGAATACAGGATCCGATCTGCTCGGCAAGCTCCGGAACTGCGCATGCGCAGTTCCAAGCCGGGCCGATCACGGCTATTTTTACTGGCACGCTCCCGCTACTACTGGCATTTACGGGCGGCGAAAAAAGTGCCCCTTTTTACGGGCTGCCCATAAAACTACGGGCGGTTGGCAACACTGCCCACCTCCCAAGACCACCCATTTTAGAGAATACAGTAACATTTTTGGTACTAACTAATTTGTATAGAACTTGTTAATGATAACCAGAAAAGCAGTCAAATATATTACCTGCATCCAGCAACAATAGATCCCCCCCAGCAACAATGGACCACCCACAAAAAAATACCCCCCTCGCCAGTAACCCCAGACCCCTGCAGCAACAACAGATCTCCTCGCAGTCACCATCAATAGACCCCAGCAACAATGGACCACCCACAAAAAAATACCCCCCTCCCCAGTAACAATAGACCCCCCTGCAGCAACAACAGATCTCCTCCCAGTCAGCATCAATAGACCCCAGCAACAATAGTTTACCCCAGCAACAATGGACCACCTACAAGAAAATACCACCCCTTTCTTCAGCAACAATAGACCCACGGCAGCAACAACAGATCTTTCAACAGCCAGCAATAATAGACCCCTCCCTTAACAGTAGATTCCTCCCAGCAATATAAGACCCACCCCCATCAACAATAGATCCCCTGCCAGCAACAACAGACCCCCCCCCCCCCTGCGAAAATAGATCCCCTCCAGTGACAATAGATTCCCAGCAGCCAGCATCAACAGACGCTGAGCACACCCCAGCACCCCTTGCCCTTACATACATTCAGTCCTGGGGGTGCCGGAACTGCGGTCACCCGCTGAAAAAAAGCCCTGGGTTTAGCCAATTGCTTTTAAAGACTACCTTTGCATGGTCCATGTAATGTAAGTATGGAAGGGATACGTCAGTTGCTTACATCCTTTGTGCTTAAGGGTGATTCTTGTTACTATGTCAGAAAGTTGGGGGTATGGAATGTGTGCGCAAGGATGAGATGAAAGCAAACCTAAATCCTAGCTCTTCAGATTTGGTGCCATATTAAGTCAGATGATGATTGTTATTTCACATGAGAACGCTTTGTTTGCCTCCAGTGTATATATTCTTTTCTGTGCCTTCACTCCTTGTTTCACTAATAAATTCCAGCAACAAAAATCACCCTGAAAGATGAACCCCAGAGGGGAATTCTGCCTGTTACAGTAAAGCTTCAATGTACAATATTAGAAAATAATCATAATTCTAATTATACATATGTAGGTATTTATAACATTACATTATTGAAAAATAATGAATACGTGTCCACATGTTAAAGAGACCTTGTCACCAGGCCTATTATTATAAAAACAGTCTTCCCAAGAGATTATATGTGCATTTCATGTGTTTTATGCATATTATTTACCTGTAAAAGCCCCCTTGTGTAGATACTCTTGTGACACTCTATAGCAGTGGTCTCCAAACTGCTGCCCTTGGGCCAGGAGTGGCCCTTTGCTTGCCTTTATCTGGCTCTTGGGCCACTATTTCTCCCACTGACACCAACAGTAAAGCATCATTTTTCCCAATGACACCAACAATGGGGCATTGTACCTTTCACTGACATCAACCATGGGGCAGCATTCCTTCCACTGACACCAAAGATGGGGCACTATTCTTTCCACTAACACCAAAGACGGGGCACTATTCTTTCCACTGACACCAAAGATGGGGCACTATTCCTTCCACTGACACCAAAGACGGGGCACTATTCTTTCCACTGACACCAAAAATGGGGCACTATTCCTTCCACTGACACCAAAGACGGGGCACTATTCTTTCCACTGACACCAAAGACGGGGCACTATTCTTTCCACTGACACCAAAGATGGGGCACTATTATTTACACTGACACTAAAGATGGGGCACTATTCCTTCCACTGACACCAAAGATGGGGCACTATTCTTTCCACTGACACCAAAGATGGGGCACTATTCTTTCCACTGACACCAAAGATGGGGCACTATTCTTTCCACTGACACCAAAGATGGGGCACTATTCTTTACACTGACACCAAAGATGGGACACTATTCCTTCCACTGACACCAAAGATGGGGCACTATTCCTTCCACTGACACCAAAGATGGGGCACTATTCTTTCCACTGACACCAAAGATGGGCCACTATTCTTTACACTGACACCAACAGTAAGGAATCATTTTTACCACTGACACCATTGATGGGGCACTATTACTCCCACTGGCATCAACAATTCCTTCTACTGATACCAATGATAGGGCACCAATCCTCCTCCTACTGACCACAAGTGCTATGTGATTTATTTTTTTTATTTTTTTACTTCCACTGACCACTAAGCTTGAAACATTGTATACTCCCGCTGATGCCAGGCATTCTCTGTTTCCACTGGCCACAGTCCATCCCCCCTAATGTCTGAAAGACAGTAAAGTGGCCCTTTGCTTAGAAAGTTTGGAGACCTCTTCTCTCTATGTAGTATTTCCCTTTGCTTCTCCCTGGCTGCTACATAAAAGCTTATGTAGTAAGGTGGGAGGAGGAGCCGAGGAGCTGGGCCAGCACAGTGAGCAGTTAGACACTCCCAGAAAAGTGGGGGGCTATGATGTTGGAGGAGAATTGTGCTAAGAGGATGACTTCCCTGCAGTGGTCACATTTTATGCAAGAAAGATTTTAAAGTACTTGATTTAGTTTATCTCATAAGACTAGACTACTTTGCTATTAATTACTCAGTAATCTCCTACAGTATCACCTAAGGCTAGCCATGCATGGATAGGGACCTTTCACACAGCGGGTCCGATCAGGTGCGCCTATAATTTTTTTTCGGCAGATCTGATTGGATGGTCCATTCACCCCTATGGACAAGCGAATGTAAACATTTTTTTGTCTATTTACACCCGCCTACCCCCGGGTCCAATCCGATCTAATAAAAAAAAACTCTTCCATTTAGGTGGAGCAGATCGGAGGGTCGCCAAGTGTAAACAGACAGCGGAATTCATTTACTCCCGGTGGCCCATAGAGCAGACAAGGATTTATCATCTGCCCATTCTGCTCAGATCAGCAGGGGATCTGTGAGTGGATCCCCTGCTGATTGGGATAGAGTCCATCCCATGTGAAAGGGGCTTTAGGTTTCTCTTGGTAAACCTTGTGGGATGAATGAGAGAAAACCAATTGACTCCTCCATTTGTACTATACAGCATGGGTGAAGGAATTTCCCCTGACAAGTATTGTATTCAAGCAGCTGTGACACCCATGGCTGCCTAAATACCTTAACAGTGGCTATATCTGATATGATAAAGTCACTGTTCAGCCAATTTTTTTACACCCAGCTCAATTGATTTTTAGATCTAGTCTTGTCAAGCTGGGTGGTGCCAATGAGGCCACCCATGGCTCAAATTTTAAGCGATTTAGCAGGAATCAGCTGAAATTTAAGCCGTGTATGGTCAGCTTAAAGTCCAACTCTGGGAATACCTAAAAAAACACCCATTGTACTGGGGCCCCCTGCACTGCAAGGCTTAAATGCTCTTTGACAGTAGAGGATGAGGACTAAGATGTAATTTGCAGGTGGTCCCTCACTGTACTCATGTAGAATGAAGGTCTATTGGCCCTGTTGGGCTTTAAGTGCAATAAGAGCAAATAAGAAGTATTTTTCATCCTGCTCCTTTGAATTTTCCTGCCACTATGCTAAAGAACAAACTTCAGTATGACCCCACTAACAATTAGAACAAGGTTTCTCAACCAGGGTTCCTCCAGAGGTTGCTAGAGGTTCCTTGAGCAATGAGCAATTTCTGCCTCTCAGATAAGTTCCCACTGACACCATTGATCTTTTTAGCTATCTGTGGTGCCCTGTACATACGGTTGGAATTTTCGATGGAAAAACTCAGACGGAGCTTTTCATTGTGTATTCCGACCGCGTGTATGCCCCATCAGACTTTTTCCGTTGAAAATTCCGATGGACTTAGATAGAAAACATGTTCTATATTTTTCAGATGGAGTAAATTCCTATCGGAAAATCCACTCTTCTGTATGCTTTTCCGACGCACCAAAAACCACACATGCTCAGAATCAAGTCAACGTTTGGAAGCATTGAACTTAATTTTTCTCGGCTCGTCATAGTGTTGTACATCACCGCATTCTTGGCGGTCGGAATTTGATATGACCGTGTATATGCAAGACAGCTTGAGCGGAATTCCATCGGAATTCCATCGGAGAAACCTTCCGAGTTTATTCCAACGGGAAAACCGGTCGTGTGTACAGGGCATAAGGGGGAATTCATCCCAATGACCACAATTATTAGGAGCATTCTTCCAACTGTCCATCACAATAATGTATCATTCATGAGTTGTAGATATAGTCATTTTTAGCAGGGGTTCCCTGAAGCCAGAAAGTTATTTCAAGGCTTCCTTTGTGTTGAAAAGTTTGAGAAAGGCTGCATTAGATAATCGAATGTTCTGAAAATGAAAGTTTTCAAACAAATGTCTACTGGTATATGGCCAGTTTTACACAATATATGCAGTCCAAAGGATCAGATCCTACTGCCACCCTGCATAGGACCCCCCTCCCTAACAGGCCACAGGAAGAGGTAGGTGGATGAGTTGCCATGGCATATACTGTATGTGCTGCGAGCATAGGGATTGGTGCGCCTACCACCAAAATAAAGTACAATCAGTCCAAATCAGTTTTTTGGCCTCCTTGTAAGCCCATATGTCTAGACCACGTGGTTCTCATCTGCTGTTAAAATCAGTGTTCAAAAGAGCGGAAAAGTCTTTTTTTACTAGGTATTTACATTTGTCACTCAGTAATGTGTTTGACTTAGTGTATATGAAGCCAAGTATTCTATATATTTTACTTAAGATTATAGCTGAGACTGCTCCCATACCAAAGTGGTGAGACAACCGTTCTTACACAGCCTCATAAAGTCTTGTTAACAATTGTTATATTGACATTGCACAGTCTGCCAATCTATATTTGTGCTTATGTGGTTTCCTGAGACAGTGGAGAGATAAACTGGTGGTATGGGCACATGGTCATAACTCACAGTCACAGTATAGTTTATTTACATCTGGAGCTGATAATCATCAGTCAGAGCCTCACACATTGTAAATCTGAAGATTCAATCACTCGAATTTATAATTTGCCATAGGGAAGGTAGATCTTCAGAACAGGTGAGGGGTGTATGCAAACACAAGGTTAACTTTACAGTATATTGCAGCAGCGCTATAGTCCCTATTTCACCGAGGACTTGCGGTAAAGATGCAGATGAATTCACGATCAATAATAATCTGGTAAAGGGAGTGCCAAAGTCTCTAGTGTGATAATCATAGAAGAAGCTTCCACCGATATTTATCCACCAAGAATCCACCACGTGAGATCCAGACTCCCCTATGGGGATGCACTCACCAGAGGTTAGATCAAAATAAGCCCTTCAATCAATCCACAGCACCACTGCTCCTCTCCTTACTCTCTCCTCTCAGAAGCGAGCCGTCAAAATAGCCTCATACAGGGAAAAAAATAAGGTGCATAGCGTAGTACAGTTTTTTTAAAAGAAAGGGTATTTTATTGAAACATCCATAAAACAGAAGCCCCCCCTAGTACTAAATGCGTACCATAAACACAATTAAAATGAGCATATAGTGCACTGTGCCTGATCCTTGTCGCATCCGCCGGAACTCCGCTCATCCCACACCGCCGTATAGAACTGCGCTGTGTTTCCTGTATGCTGAGACCGTCCGGAGCGCACGGTGAGGCGCACGACGTCACTTCCGGTTGTAGGTCACGACCCTGACGCGTTTCGTCACTTCCTGACTTCGTCTGAGGGCGTGACCTACCAACCGGAAGCTTAACCTTAAATAGTACTTCAGCCCAGGGCCCTCCAATCAGGGCGCTGTATGTGAGATGGACATGTCTGGCGCTCAATCGAGACAAGCCACTCTGATGTGTTCTACACGTACATTGCTGATAGTACAACCACAGTACCGTTCTGGGGTTTAGTTTGACATGCCAGCGCAGTGTTATGTGACCCGTTCCGGCCACAAAACAATGCTAGTATCGGGTAGATGGTTATACACATACAATCCGTGTTATACCATACCCGTTTTTGTTATTATAAAAACGGGTATGGTATAACACGGATTGTATGTGTATAACCATCTACCCGATACTAGCATTGTTTTGTGGCCGGAACGGGTCACATAACACTGGTTGTACTATCAGCAATGTACGTGTAGAACACATCAGAGTGGCTTGTCTCGATTGAGCGCCAGACATGTCCATCTCACATACAGCGCCCTGATTGGAGGGCCCTGGGCTGAAGTACTATTTAAGGTTAAGCTTCCGGTTGGTAGGTCACGCCCTCAGACGAAGTCAGGAAGTGACGAAACGCGTCAGGGTCGTGACCTACAACCGGAAGTGACGTCGTGCGCCTCACCGTGCGCTCCGGACGGTCTCAGCATACAGGAAACACAGCGCAGTTCTATACGGCGGTGTGGGATGAGCGGAGTTCCGGCGGATGCGACAAGGATCAGGCACAGTGCACTATATGCTCATTTTAATTGTGTTTATGGTACGCATTTAGTACTAGGGGGGGCTTCTGTTTTATGGATGTTTCAATAAAATACCCTTTCTTTTAAAAAAACTGTACTACGCTATGCACCTTATTTTTTTCCCTGTATGAGGCTATTTTGACGGCTCGCTTCTGAGAGGAGAGAGTAAGGAGAGGAGCAGTGGTGCTGTGGATTGATTGAAGGGCTTATTTTGATCTAACCTCTGGTGAGTGCATCCCCATAGGGGAGTCTGGATCTCACGTGGTGGATTCTTGGTGGATAAATATCGGTGGAAGCTTCTTCTATGATTATCACACTAGAGACTTTGGCACTCCCTTTACCAGATTATTATTGATCGTGAATTCATCTGCATCTTTACCGCAAGTCCTCTGTGAAATAGGGACTATAGCGCTGCTGCATTATTCTTATAGACTTTATTTACAAAGCACTATTTTAGACTACTGCCATATTCACATACTGTTCATTTTAAGCAGCTGCTTGTACCCTGAATGGGTGTATACCTTTAGCAATTGTATCCATTGTATGTATATATTTTTAAGAGTACACATCTAATAAGCGCGGAGGGGTGAACCTTAGGGCGGTTTTTAGTGTCATCCTATTTATCTAACTTTACAGTATGTAGGGTTGGGCTGGCCATACTTTGCTTACATTTTGGCCGATTACTGCCAAATTGGCCAAAATTTAAGCAAAGTTGGCAAGCACGAATTTAAAAATGGATTGATCGAAAGTTATTGGATAAACAGGGGCTGCAGCCTATAAGATACAGTCACTACTCAGGTATTCAGCATTTGTAGGTGGTTGGGTACAATAGCCGGTAGTGGAAATTGCTCAATTCACCCTCTTTAGCATGAAGGGGGAAATCAATTCATTTTCTCCTGTTCAATCTGTGGCTAGCGTAAGCTGGTCATAGATGGGTTTGTTTTTGTTCATTCCGGCAGTGATTTGAATGAAAACACTGACCAGATTCTCCTATCTACACACTTGATGTTTGATGGGGAAATCACTCCTGCTGAGCTATTGTGCTCTGATGGCAGTGATTATCGAGCAGCATTTATCCAACAGACTAGTTGTGCAGAAGTAAATCGGTAGACCGACTTCTGTAAAACAAGGGTCCCATACATTGAACAAAATGTAACCAGGCCTTGCTGAACTGACCGAATTTCGATATACATGTATGGCTGGCTTTAGTGTAATGCCGTGTACACATGAGCGGACTTTTCGACGGACTAGGTTTGACGGACTTTTGGCGGAGTTCCGACTGACTTTTCGAATTAACGAACTTGGCCACACACAATCGCACTAAATTCTGACAGATTCGAATGTGATGACATACAACCGGACTAGAATGAGTAAGTTCAAAGCCAGTAGCCAATAGCGGACCTAGCGTCTTTGTTTGTCCATCGGACTAGCATACAGACGAGCGGATTTTTCGATAGGTCCGGCGGAGTTCCGGCGGGAAAATTTAAAACATGTTCTATTTCTAAAGTCCGTCAGAATTTTCGACAGTAAAAGTCCGATGGAGCCCACACACGATCTAATTGTCCGACGGATTCGTTCCGTCGGACCTTTGCTGTCGAAAAGTCCGCTCGTGTGTACGTGGCATAAGAAGTAGGTTTACCGAGAGAGTTTGCTGACCATACACTAGTAAAATTCTAATTAAAAAGTTTTGTTTTAAGAATGTTTATTTGATTATCTAATCATTAGTGGTGTTAAATCGACTACAATTTTTGACCGCAGTGACAAAATAATTTGAAGGAGCAGGACTGAAAGTTTTTCTTGAACTAACAAATTTCTAACAGTACATGAGGTTTTTGTTCAGGAAGTTACATTCATTCCAAAATCGAATGTTTAAAAAAAAGGAAATGTTGAAGTACTTTCAAATGACATTTGTCAAGTCATGAAATGTACTAAGACATTTTTGTATAAATGTTTGTACCACTGTTTGTTCAAAAAACTACTAGTGTATACCCAGCTTAGGTGGTACAGGGAGGGATCACACAAGGGTTAAAGGGAGGGCTAGTGTTGGGGATATTACGTTTGGATGGGGTTTTCAGAGAGGCATAGTGATTAGTGTTGGGGTTACAAGAAGGGTTTGTGTTAGGGTTACAAGGATGAATAGTGTGAGGGTTAGGGTTACAGAGATGTGATTGTGATTGTGAGGGTGATTGTTAAGATTTACAGGGAGGGTTAATGTTAGGGTTGGGGTTAAAGGGAGCATTGTTATAATATGGTTTTCGCTGGGTATGAGAATATGGGGGAGGGGTTAATGGTAAGATTACAGGAAGGGTAGTGTGAAGGTTATGGGGAAAGTTGGTGTTAGGGTCAGGGTTAAAGGAAGAGGTAGTATTAGGATAAGGTTTACACTGGGGTTAGTGTAAGGTTTGGGGGTACAGAGAGGGTAGGTTAGGATTACAGGAAGTGTTAGTGTGAAAGTTACAGGGGCAGTTAGCTTTGGGGTTACAGAGAGGGTTAGTACAAGGAGTACTGGAAGGGTTAGTGGGTTAATATTGGGGTTACAGATAGGGATTGTGTAAGGGTTACTGGGAGGGTTAGTGTTGGGGTTACAGAGAGAGTTAGTGTGAGGGTTTTGGTTATAATGAGGGTTAATGTTAAGGTTACAGAGAGTTTTAGTATGAGGGTTACAAGGAGGGTTGGTGTTGAGGTTATAGGAATGGTTAGTGTGAGGGTTAAAGAGAGGGATAGTGTTAGGGTTACAGATAGGGATAATGAGAGGGTTACAGGATGGGTTAATGTTGGGGTTACAAAGCGTGTTAATATAAGGGTTTCCAAGAGGCATAGGGGTACAGGAAGGAATAGTGTGAGAGTAATGCCCCATACACACGGTCGGAAAATCCGACCACAAAATCCATCGGATTTTGTCCGACGGATTTAGTCCGACACTGGTGTTGCATACACACGGTCGGACAAAGTTGTCGGAAAATCCGATCATTCTGAACGTGGTGACGTTTGTTGCCTACGACGGAACTACGTAGAGGCTAGTAGCCAATAGCTTTGGTCTTGTAATGTGATCTGAGCATGCGTGGCACTTTGTCCGTCGGAATTCGCTACACACGATCGGAATTGGTGTGATCGGACTTTGTTGTCGGAAAATTTTTCCAGCAGGAGATAGAACTTTGTCCGTCGGACAATCCGATGGAAACTGTCCGATGGTGCCTACACACGGTCGGAATTTCCGACAACATTGTCCGATAGGACAGAATCCATCGGAAAATCCGACCGTGTGTATGGGGCTTTACAGTAAGGGATAGTGTTATGGTTACAGATAGGGATAGTGGGAGGGTTACAGGATTGGTTAGTGTTGGGATTACAGAGGGGGTTAGTATGGGGGTTAAAGGATAGGTTGGTGTTGGGGTCCAGACAGGGTTAGTATGAGGGATATAGGATAAGTTAGTGTTGAGGGTACAGAGAGAGTTAGTATGAGGGTTACAGGATTGGTTAGTGTTGGGGTTACAGAGAGGGTTAGTGTGAGGGCTATAGGATGGGTTATTGTTGGGGTTACAGAGAGGGTTAGTATGAGTGTTACAGGATGGATTAGTGTTGGGGTACAGAGAGAGTTAGTATGAGGGTTACAGGATTGGTTAGTGTTGGGGTTACAGAGAGGGTTAGTGTGAGGGCTATAGGATGGGTTAGTGTTGGGGTTACAGAGAGGGTTAGTGTGAGGTTTACAGGATGGGTTAGTGTTGGGGTTACAGAGAGGGTTAGTATGAGTGTTACAGGATGGATTAGTGTTGGGGTACAGAGAGAGTTAGTAAGAGGGTTACAGGATAGGTTAGTTTGGAGTTACAGAGAGGGAAAGTATGAGGGTTACAGGATGGGTTAGTGTTGGGGTTACAGAGAGGGTTAATATGAGGGTTACAGGATGGGTTAGTGTTAGGGTGGCAGAGATGGTTAGTATGAGGGTTACAGGATGGGTTTTTGTTGGGGTGGCAGAGAGGGTTAGTATGAGGGTTACAAGGAAGGTTAGTGTAGAGGTTACAGGGAGAGTTAGTGTAAGGGTTACAGGGAGGATTAGTGGGTCAGTGTTAAGGTTACAGAGAGGGTTAATGTGAGGTTTATAAGGAGGGTTATTGTTAGGGTTGGGGGTTAAAGGTATAGTTAGGTGTAGGGTTGTGGAGGGGCTAGTTCTAGGATTACAGGAAGGGTTAGTGTAAGGTTTGGGGGATACAGGTAGGGTTAGGTGTAGGGTTGTGGAGGGGCTAGTTCTAGGATTACAGGAAGGGTTAGTGTAAGGTTTGGGGGATACAGGTAGGGTTAGGTGTAGGGTTGTGGAGGGGCTAGTTCTAGGATTACAGGAAGGGTTAGTGTAAGGTTTGGGGGATGCAGGTAGGGTTAGGTGTAGGGTTGTGGAGGGGCTAGTTCTAGGATTACAGGAAGGGTTAGTGTAAGGTTTGGGGGATACAGGTAGGGTTAGGTGTAGGGTTGTGGAGGGGCTAGTTCCAGGATTACAGGAAAGGTTAGTCTGAAGTTTGAAGTTACAAGTTAGCAAGCTTTCTGCTCTCATACTTTTCTGGGGAAATGCACTATAGAGACTGAATAGCTGCTATGGCAACAAGAAGTATTGCTCATTTATGAAATTCAAAGCATTAGGGTGCTATATTCATATATTCATTTCATGTGGTGCTGTTTCAGTGCAGTGAATTTTAAGTGCATGTCAGTTCATCTTTATGAAGGTTGCATTTTGCTGAAAACGACTGCACCCGAAACACACCAAATGCTGGGGTGTGCCCTAGACCCAGATACAGGTCATGGGACTCTGGGGTGACCTCTCACGTTCTGATTCCATGGTTATGGATGAAACATTCTTTACAATACACCTGAAACACATTGACAGACAAATATTGGCTCAGACTGACAGGTATTTTGCAATCTGTTACCATGGTACCCATGACTTTATAATGCAACAGACACTGCGTATAATTTATTTCAGGCTTCTCCGGCTGTCTGTAGGGATTGAGACCTCAAACCATAAAGGATATGCTGCCTGCCCCGATCACTGGCTGAGACTAGAGTGCAGCTAATCCTTTGAATTCCAAGTACATCATTCCTTTTCTCATCAAGGATGAGTGAAACTGAAAGAAGAAGAAATAAGAAGATTTCTGCAAAATGTCACCATTTTGAGGAAATGGCCCATGGGGAAGGCAAAGTGAAGGTGGTTTTCGGTGATAAGTGTGCAGCGCCGGCTTTAAATAACTTCTGAGAGTTAAAGATGTTCCTTTCAACTCTCCTGGACCTTGTGGTAAGAACCTGACCATTGATTAACCTAGTCATTTCATTTTTTTTTTACCCCAAAATACACCCAAAACACCAAAAAGAAAAAAAAAAGATCCTTGTTGAATTTTCACCAATTGTAAAGGTAATGTTGCTAAATCACTCTACTAATCCCTACCGTATGCAGGTAACCCTATTAAACTGGGAGGATGTCATCTCTTTATTACAAAATGAGTCCACTACATGCACTTACAGCTGACACAAAAATACATTGCGCATGTGAAAGACTACCTTCTAGCCACAAGAAAGCAAGTGATTGGCCATGCAGGGGCAGTGCACACTCTATGCCAACCATGGGCAGTTGGAGCAAGAGGGCAAAGAATGGGCACAAGATGGTACCCAGTCTATGGCATGCATTGGAAAGGGGACGCAGGTCTGCATCCTTGACCTGGGCGCTGGACGAACCTGTCCGGGTATTGACAAGGAACCTAAAGTGGGTGTGTTTGGGATTAAAAAAAACTAAATAACTAATGTGCAAACCAAGTGAACCTCAAACTAATTTCAGAGTGGCAGCCAACATTAAGAATGTGTCCCCCACAAATAGATATGTAAAATATTGAATGTGGCGCTAACTCAGTAGGTACAAAAAAAGTTTGTAGTGCAAAAACATCAAATAACAAAATCAATAAACAACAAATCCATAAATAGTCCCAAATTGATTTAAAGTGTACAAAAGTGCATATGCAAAAGTGAATAAGGATCCACAATCTTTAATATCATGGACATATGGAAGTAAAACGTGCAGTGATAAAGTGCAGGAAAGTTCATCCAATCCTAAATGTGTAATCGCACTCTCTTCCACCATCCGTGATCCACCATAGGTGTGCCCCAGCCTCTCGTCTCAGATAAAGAGCCCAATGGGTCTAATGACACTTCTGGTAAATAATCAAAGGACCCCCTCCAATCACACAATCTTCCACTTGGTGTATCAGAAAGTCACGTGATCTGTGACGCAACGCGTCGAGAGGAGATGGGTGATGTCACGGCCGAGATCGGAAGTAACTGTGTTTATCTTTGCTGAATACTCTGATTTTAAATGTAAGTTACTGCTTTGAAATAAATCTTTTTTTACCAAATCACTACACTATGGAGATCTCCTTTTTCTTCTATGAGTTTTATATGGGGGAGAGTGGAGGAGTTTAAAGAGGATGTATTTAATATTAGAGGAAGAAAAGTGTTTTCTTATCCACCAGCACTACTGCTTAACCCTGCCTTCTCTGATACTCCATTGGGGTCTTTATCTGAGGTGAGAGGCTGGGGAACATCTATGGTGGATCACGGATGGTGGAAGAGAGTGTGATTACAATTTTAGGATTGGATGAACTTTCCTGCACTTGATCACTGCACCTTTTACTTGCATATGTCTAGATGATATTGAAGATTGTGGATCCTTAGTCACTTTTGCACATGCACTTTTGTACACTTTAATTACATTTTGGACTATTTATGGATTTGTTTGTTGATTTTGTTATTTGATGTTTTTTGCACTACGCACTTTTTTGTACCTACTGAGTTAGCGCCACATTCATTATTTTACATGTGTGTGGGAATACCTCTCCCACATTACACACATTTAAGAATAAAAAAGTCCCCTGATCAATGTATTACTGACAAAAGGTAGTGAGTGCTCTGATGTATTACAACCACATGTATTACATATTCATGAAAAATGTAAGTTCTAACCAGATTGGCTGCATTTCTTCTATGCATTTAAAGAATTTTTAGATTTCCTGATTGGCTGGTATGGGACGTTGCTTTATCCAAACACATATGTCCTATTGTTATATGAACAAGACACTGCAACCTGCGCCCTTTGGAATGACAGTCAGACACTTGAGGCAATTAGGAACATGGTTTACCGATACTTAGCATAAATGACTATTGCGATTTATGAAAGCGCATTATTAGGTATATTGTCAGCAGATTTGTGTAAATCTGTGTCCATTCCTTATCTGTCTGAGCTAAGCTATCTGCTGGGTTGTAGTGGGACAAACTCCATGAGTGGTGACAGCCTGGACAGCCCTCTTCTAGTGAGACTTCTACACTACGTAAAATTGAGCCAGGAGAAGACAGATTAGCTGCTGGAGATTAGCTGCAGGCGAGAATCAGAGGTGGCAGAAGTGGCATCTAATACTCGAATATGCTTAACTATAAACCAGTGGTAATTATATACAATGCATAATATACGAATGTACAAGATTAAAATGACTGCTCGTAAAAACTTCTGAAAAAGAGCTTGAAGTGAACCTATGGTAGAGAAAGTAACAGGTTGACTTTGTAGCAACAGTAGAGTAAGCAAAAAGTAAAGTAAGGCCCCTTTCACACTGGGGCGTTTTTTAGGCGGTACAGCGCTAAAAATAGCGCCTGTATACCGCCTGAAAAAATCCGGCCCCATTCACTCCAGTGTGAAAGCCGGCGGGCTTTCACACTGGAGCGGTGCGCTAGCAGGACGGCAAAAAAAAAGTCCTGCTAGCAGCATCTTTGGAGCGGTATAGGAGCAGTGTATTCACCGCTCCTATACCGCTCCTTCCCATTGATTTGAATGGGAAACCGCGGTAATACCGCGGCAATACCGCCGCAAAGCGCCGCTACGGCGGCGCTCTGCAGGGGGTCTTTAACCCTTTTTCGGCCGCTCGCGGGGGTAAAACCGCACCGCGAGCGGGCGAATACCGCGGCTAATTTGTAGGTGTGTAAATGCAGCGCTTGGACCCCAAATACTCCCTTTACAAGAGAAAATTCTTACTCAAATGAGTTTGGGTTTATAGAGAAAAAAGGTGGTTCTGGCGTGATGCCAACCTCTAGTACCATAAATATGTATAAATATACAGTGCTGAACCATATAAAAGACACATAAAACTTATAAACTTTTTCAATAAAAATGTGGGTATAAGAAAAAATATATAACTGTGATTAAAATCGGTGAAGATAAAATCGAAATATTATTAAAATGTTATTATACTGTGAAAAGATATCGTGAGAAAAATGAAAATTTATAAAACTCAATATCTGTTAAAATCGTGGGTGCTAGGTGGAAAAAAGAGCTATACATAAAAGTGTATAGAGGTGAAGTCCATAGCATTAATTGGTGGTCAGGTGAAATGACACTTGTGGCAATAGGTGACTTCGTTCGGTGTAATAGTGACGGCTTGTCTCATGGCTCTCGGGCCTAATAGAGTAAGGCTTACCGGATGGATTGGACTTGAAAAGGCTTATGCCTCACAAGTCGCAAAAGCTTAAAACGTTTAGGGACTGGCAACTCTCAGCTCCTCATGATGGCTCCAGAACTTTCTCAGGTAACAGGAGGGTAGGTATCGGATGGGGAAAGGTGAGCGTCAGAAATCCACGTTTTCAAGTATGTTGTGTGATCATATTGAAAGGAAGAACTTACATAGCGTAATACCGTTGAGAAATGTTTTTAATGTTTAAGAAAACAGTTTAAAAACACTCACATTTGGATGGTTAAAAACAGGCCTGTTTTAAAATTGGAGTTGGCGTGGTGCTGTCCTTGTAGTCCTTGTAGAATACCGCGGCTAAAACGACGTAAAGCAGCGCTAAATATAGCGCTGCTTTACCGTCACCGCGGCTCCCCGCCCCAGTGTGAAAGGGGCCTAAACATCTTATACTCATCATTGCCATGCTACCCTCTTAAGTTGGCAATAGATAGTTAAAATCTCGGACCAGCCAATTTTTAATCCATCTATGGGCAAGTTGATTGACTTGGGTACAACCAGTATGCCGGATTTCTAGCATCCAAAGTTTGCCAGCGGCTATAGCCACTAGCAATAATCATTATGTTCTCCTGGCAGGGATGGCTCCCCACAGCTCCCCACTCTCCTCCTGCCAGAAGAACACAATAGTCCCATGGGAGGAATACCATGGGAGGGATACCCTCATCAACACTGACTGTGTTAATGGGGGGAAATGCAGTAAAGAAAATCACATAATCTATGGCCTACCTTACCCTTATCCATTCCCAGATCTTCCAGAATCTTCTGTATAAGGCCCCTTTCACACGGGCGCCTTGGTCTAGTGGATTCTGCTTGCTCAGTGGGAGGATTGCTCTGCTGATCTCCACTGAGCAGGTGGATGATAGGTCCTGTCCGCTCTGTTGTGCAGAGTGGACACGGACAGAGCCCCGCTCTCCCCTATTGGGAAATCAGGTGAAAAAGGACTGCCTGTCCACTTCTATCTGATCCACCAGATGAATGGAAAATAGAATCACCATCCCTCTGTTTTTTGCAGGCAGGATCGGATTGGGTGGCGGTGGGTGTCAGCAGAAATGTGTCCGCTGACATCCGCCGTTCCATAGAAGAGACTGGAAGGTCTGATCTGGTCCACCTGAAAAACTGACAGGTGAACCTCATCAGACAGCCCCGTGTGAAAGGGCCCTAAAGCTGGCCATAGACTGGGCGAATTTTGGCTGGTTCAGCAGGGACCAGCCAAAGTTTGATCAATGTGTGGCCGTCCCTGCTCAACAGAAGTCACTTGTTTTATCGATGTCTGCCGAAGGGAATTTTTTTTTCTTTATACTGTATATGTACTATATTCTAACTGCTGTAAAAGCTGCTGGCAGAATACAATAGGGGTGAAATTCTGCCATCTATCTCATTTGTGTGGATGGAGGAATTGGTAAGGTGGGCTGTTAGTTTAGCCATCTGCTGGCTGAACAAAAAAGGTTTAAGTTTCAACTATTTAAGAAATAAACTTAAATGGAGCCTTGCATGCTCCCTACTTAGGTGACAATTGTATAATGCTCAAGAAAGGAACCCATTGGGTTCTAAATACTTGCACCTTTATTACCTTAAAATGGATCCAAAGTCCTGATACTTACCATTCCTTTTTCCTGATCCAACCTTCCTTGCTGGCACCAGCATCTTCTACCTGGCTTCTTATGAGTGCCAAGCTGCATTTGTCTTCATTGGCCAGCGTGGGATGATGTCACTCCTGCGCATGTGCAGAAGTACAGTCATCCCAGCGCACAGGCGCTCTGCCAGAATGTAAACTGAGTTGCAGGCAGGAAGGAAGAAGAAGAAACATTGCAGGTCTCGTCTGCAATAAAAAGCAGGGACTTAATTCTGCTTTTTACGTTTGCCACAGTTATTCACTGGGAAGCTCAGTGTGCTGCTGCGTCTCCTTCCCCCAGCTCTTATGCAGCTGAGAACAGAGGGAATGTAATCACTTATAAAAAAAGGGGAAAGGGTATTTATAATCTATTTTTATCTATACAAAAATGTTTTGCTTTTCATTTCTATTTTAAACGGACTGGGTTGTTTTACAAGGTGATCATTTACAACAACTTTACAGATTAGGGCTTTCTCACATCAACAGTATTGGTATTGGGTTACATAGCCCAAGATAGTCCCAACACAAGGACAAGGCAAATAGCCTTATTTACTATTTTTCTCCTCTGCATAAATGCATTGGCGTGTGTTGGAAAAAATTGGACATGTTTCATTTTGCGATGGACAGCCTGTTGCAATGCACTGTAAGGTGTTGCAACACTCCGCAGCACATCATAAAATAAAGTCCAACAAAAACGTTGGCTGTTTGAAGAGGGATATCATTGTTATGACAGCAGCTAGCTACCCTAACCCTGGTATCCTCTTCTTCAGCGGGCAGTCCACTTTCAGATACAAGTGGTCTCTGCGGCGGAGGTGGGAGAGGCCCCCGAGGACTCTCCAGTGCTCTCCGCTGCTTACCGAAACCACCAGCAGCGGCAGAGGCGATCGTGTCCTGTCTCTTGTTAGTTATGGAGATGAGTGAGGGGAAGATGGCCCCCACCCGTCTCCATACCATTGCAGGACGTAAGTGACGTCAAAACATCACTTACGCCCATAGCTCTTAAAGCGGAGCTCCACCCTAAAGTGGAACTTCCCCTCATCGGAACCCTCCCCCCCTCCGGTGCCACAATTGGCACCTTTCAGGGGGGAGGGGGGTGCAGATACTTGTATAATACAGGTATCTGCACCCACTTCCGGGCATAGATAGCCGCAGATTCTGCAGCTATTATGCCACTTCCTGCGGGGCCCTCGCTGCCTGCACAGACAGCAGGGACGGTCCTTATTGCGCAGCGCGACTTGCGCATGCGCAGTAGGGAACCGGGAAGTGAAGCTGCAACGCTTCACTTCCTGATTCACATACCGAAGATGGTGGCGGCAGCACCCGAGAACCGAACGGCTTTGGGTGCCAACATCACGGGCACGCTGGACAGGTAAGTGTCCATATTTTTAAAGTCTGCAGTATTTGTAGCTGCTGACTTTAAAAAAAAAAAAAAATTCGCCGGGCTCCCTCTTTAAAGCAACATTTTTTTTTTTTTTTCAATGACATTTCATTCTTTATTTCTTTTTTTATTGCATTTTAATTCATATTTAAGAGGTCCTGTTATGCTTTTTTTTCTATCATATGATTAATGTTTATAAATATGTTACTACCCGATATTACCGTTTTAGAAACTGGCACCATGGAAGTGTTTATTTCTTTGTATATGAAATACAATGTATGTAAACATGTATCTATATATTATTAAATATTTTACTATCCACCACTCTATTCATTTTGTTACCATGAGCTTCATATAAAGTCCCACCCTTTTTGTTGCATCTTTGCTGCTTTTTCTGCTGCATTTTTGCTCCTTATCCATTCCTTGTAATAGGAATAAAAGTGACACATTTTTTTATTTTTTTAAAGAACAGTGTAAAATGTATAAATAAACGGTAAAATAAATAAGAATTATTATTTTTTTTTAAAACGTGTGCAGAAGCAAACGCATACGTGAGTAGCGCTCGCGTATGAAAACGGTGTTCAAACCACACATGTGAGGTATCACCGCGATCGTTAGAGCGAGGGCAATAATTCTAGCTCTAGACCTGTAACTCAAAACATGCAACCTGTAGAATTTTTTAAACATTGCCTATGGAGACTTTTAAGGGTAAAAGTTTGTCGCCATTCCACGAGCAGGCGCAGCTTTGAAGCGACATGTTGGGTATCAATTTAATCGGCGTAACATCATCTTTCACAATATAACAAAAATTGGGCTAACTTCACTGTTGTTTAAATTTAAATTTAAAATTTTTTTCCAAAAAAAGAGCGCTTGTAAGACCGCTGCGCAAATACGAAGGAGCAAAAAGTATTGAAACGACCGCCATTTTATTCTGTAGGGTGTTAGAAAAAATATATATAATGTTTGGGGGTTCTAGCAAAGAAAAACGATTTTAACTTGTAAACAACAAGTTTGAAAAATAGTCTTACGCATGCCAGCGTATGCACATTATCCACAGTTTGGCTAGAAAAGTGGAAATACACTTTAGACACAACCATTTAAAGGGGAGAAATCCAAAAAGCCAGATTATTTAAACTATTCGCTACTGTAATGTTTGCCTTCAGGCAGTCTCGCCATCAGTTCACAGGCATGCAATGGAATGGCTCTGCAGATCAGCTGAGATACAGCGACACTTATTACCATCTGTTCCCCATTAGACTCCTGAATTTAGAGTCATTTACCCTTACATTGCTGATCTGGCTTTTCTTTTCATTCCAGTTAGCCGTTCAGACTGTGAGCATTTCATCTATTGTCATTGGGGGCTGCATTCACTAAGCTATTTTGCATGTGTTATTAGAATAAACAATTATTATTTTAAACTATGTGCATATTTTCTTCAGCTCTCATTGGCTGTGATTGTTAAAAATAATGACTATTAAAGTTACAGTTTAGTGAATTGAGTCTCCTGTACCCTACCATTAGTGATTTACCTGGGTGGAGGGTAATAGGTGGAAAAACTTGACAAAGTGTTCCACCCTGTGGTTGCTGCTGGTAAGTGCACCTTAGAAATAGAGTGTTACCTAGCCCTACTGTGTGCGTTAGACAAGTTGATGTGTTAAAAAAAACTTAGGGTTGATCGGCTATACATCTATATATAGAGAGAGTGAGACAGAGCGAGAGAGAGGGGACCAGTTCACCCCGATACATTAAATTGTGCATTGGGCTAAGGCTAGGCTCACACCTATGCATTTTGCAGTGCATTTGCAGAAACACACTACAGTCCATTTAACATTTCTATGGGTCACATTCACATCTATGCAGCTTTCACTGGTGCCTTTTTTGGAAAGGTGCAGGGTTTTCTTTTTACGCACAGTATGGTGCGTTTTTGTCTCTATAGACTTCTAAGGAATCAGATCAAAACCACATGAAAACGCATGTAAATTCATAGCCATTTTCATCAATAGACCCTTTGATCAGTGGCGGTCGCTCCATTAGGGCTGCAGGGGCGCCGCCCCCCCCCCCCAACCCACAACAGTAAAATCAGTGTGTATATGCAGTAAAGCATGCTTATTATACTCACTGTGGAACCTAAGGAGTTAATCCTCTGAATTGTGTAATAAGGCTGTTTGATCCTGTCTTCTCTGCTCCACCCCTTCTTCTACTGTCCCCAATCCATCCGCTGATAATACAGAACCTTGGAGGCACTCTGCACATGCTCAGTTTTTTGTGTATTGCTAGAGAGATTTTTTTTTCTTGGGAGAGTGCATGTGATCAGCACAGGGCCAATCAGCACTGTCCTGACTGAGGGTCAGGGATCCTGCAGTCTTATAGGACAGTAAGGCCTCATGCACACTGGACATTTTTTGACGTTTTTGGCAGTAGACATTTTTTTCCACAGTCATTAAATTCTCCATCATGTTATCCTATGTGTCATGCACACATAGGCTGTTATCAGCGGTTTTGGGCAGTGGCGTTTTTGAGCAGTAAAAAAACAAAACTAGTGGGTTCTGAGAGATGTTTTTCAGCTGTAAAAGCGCTCTAACGCTGATAAACTTTGATAAACACTCAAAAACACCGCTCACCAGCATTTTTTTAGAGCCCTTTCACACGAGGGCGTTTTGCAGGCGCTATAGCGTTAGAAATAGTGCCTGCAATCCGCCCTCAAACTGCTGCTCCATTGTCTACAGTGTGAAAGCCCGAGGGCTTTCACACTGCAGCGGTGCGCTGGCAGGGCGTCACAAAAAGTCCTGCCAGCAGTTTCTTTGGAGCGGTGAAGGAGCGTGAACTCACCGCTCCTCCACCGCTCCTCCACCACTCCTCCACCGCTGCTCCCCATTGAAATCAATGGGGCAGCGCTGTAATACCGCCGGCAAAACGCTGCTGTTGCAGCGTTTTGCCGGGGGTTTTAACCCTTTCTCGGCCGCTAGCAGGGGGTAAAAGCACCCCGCTAGCGGCCGAAATGCGCCGCAAATCCGACGGTAAAATGCTGCTAAAAATAGCAGCGTTTTACCGCCGACGCTATTGGCATTGTGCTGTGAAAGGGGTCTAAACGTTTTTGATCCATTGAAAAAAAAATAAAACACTAATAAACACTAAAAAACGCTATTGAAAAAACATTGAAAAAAGTTGAAAAACTCACTGCAAAGCTACTGGCGTTTTTATAACGTTATTTTAACGTCCAGTGTGCATGAGGCCTAAGAGTAGAATGAAAACTCTTCCTACAAGCTTAAACCAGACACTGATAAAAGTCACAAGACTGCTATATACTGCTGATGCGAAAAGGTATTTAGCAGTTTATATTGACTAAAATATTTGCATTTCCATGTTCTTCTACTGTGGGAGACCAGATATAGTGAATGCAGAGTCCTGGGTTTAGTAACACTTTAAGTTAGCTAGTGGGTTGCCTATCAACACTATCAAATAGGCACCCCAAATGGGCAATGGAATTATCATACCTCCCAACAAGGGACACCTATTAGAAAAAGTATGTAGACATAGGCCACACCTCCTGCCACACCCCTTAAAGGAAAATTGCACAAAAAAAGATTAGTTAACCGCTTGCCGACCAGCCGCCGTCATTATACTGCGGCAGGTTGGCTCGATCACGCGAATCGCCGTAGCTGTACGTTGGTCCCTTTAACAGCTATAGCAGGCACGCGCATGCACCCACTGCATGGTGGGAGAGCTGATGTGCATGGCCGGCGGCTGCGATGTCCGCTGGCCACCCACGATTGCTCCACAGAGAGCCAGAATGGGGATCTGTCAATGTAAATAAACAGATCCCTGTTCTGACAGGGGAGTACAGAGTGATCGTCTGTTCCTAGTTATCAGGAACAGCGATCTCTCTTTACTCCCAGTCTGGCCACTCCCCCCACAGTTAGAAAGACCTCCCAGGGAACATTTAACCCCTTGATCGCCCCTTAGTGTTAACCCCTTCCCTGCCAGTGTCATTTATACAATAATCAGTGCATTTTTATAGCACTGATTGCTGTATAAATGTCCCTGCTCCCAAAAAAGTGTCAAAAGTGTCTGATCTGTCCGCCGCAATATTCCAGTCCCGCTAAAAATCGCTGATCACGGCTATTACTAGTAAAAAAAAAAAATTATAATAAAAATGCCATAAATATATCCCCTATTTTGGAGATGCTATAACTTTTGCGCAAACCAATCATTTTACAATCATTTTACCAAAAATATGTAGAACAATACTTATGAATACATTTTTTTTTTGGGGGGGGGGGATATTAGTAAAAAGTGAAAACTATATATTTTTTTCAAAATTGGCGCTCTTTTTTTGTTTATAGTGCAAAAAATAAAAACCGCAGGGGTGATCAAACCAAAAGAAAGCTCTATTGGTGGGAAAAAAAGGACGGCAATTTTATTTGGGTACAGAATCGCATGACCGCGCAATTGTCAGTTAAAGCGACGCAGTGCCGTATTGCAAACAAATGACCTGGTCATTAAGGGGGTAAATCCTCGGGGGATGAAGTGGTTAAAGCAACAAGTGCTTTTTACCACTACTATACCTTTATATTGGCTTTTGAAATTCAGCAATTTAGCACTGGGAAACACTTTTTGAAAGTTAAAACGTGCATTTTATATACAACTATATACAGGGCTGGTGCAAGGATTTTTGACACCCTAGGCGAAACCACATTTTGCCCCCCCCCCATCTTGCCTCCACCCCTGACTCCACCCCCTTTGCCCTGCCCATGTATATCCCACCTTTTTATTGAAGCGCCCATCAAATGCAGCCTCACCAGTACCCATCAAATGCAGCCTCACCAGTACCCATCAGTGCAGCCTACCAGTGCCCATCAATGAATGCTTGCTTCCATTCATTCAGGAGTCAGACACAGAGACAGTCCTCCGCCGCCCCTGCGCCTCTGACACTATGGGGGTTATTTACTAAAGAAAACTCCACTTTGCACTGAAAGTGCACTTGGAAGTAAAGTCGCTGTAAATCTGAGGGGGACATGCAAGGAAATAAAAAACAGCATTTTAGCTTGCATATGATTGGATGATAAAATCAGCAGAGCCTCCCCTCATTTCAGATCTACCCCTTAGATTTAGAGCGACTGCACTTCCAAGTGCACTTGCAGTGCAAAGTGGATTTGCCTTTCGTAAATAGCCCCCTATGTGCGAATGGAGCTGCAGCTGCTTGCTGATCCTGAGACTTAGTTGCTTGCTGCAGAGAGAAGAGAGTAGGAACACCAGTGGCCGGGCGCCCTAGGCAGCTGCCTAGTTTGCCTAGTGGTAGCAGCGGCCCTGACTATATAGATCAGACCAAAATGAGGGACAACTGAGGAGGAAAGAGAGTCAGAGGGACTTTGTTCCAAATAAGGGACAGTCCCTTCAAATCAGGGACAGTTGGGAGCTATGAATTAGCACAGATGTCAGGCTGACAACACCCCTGCTGATTAGGCAGTGGCCTAGTGTTGTCAGACTGCAACAGGAAGTACTGTTACTGGCATGATCTTCAGGTATAAAGCTTTGCAACAGATTCACAAAAACAACCATATACAGTTTGACCTTAAAGGGGTTGTAAAGGCAAATTTTTTATTTTTTTAAAATAACAATAATACTTACCTCCACTGTGCAGCTCGTTCTGGGGTCCCTCGGCGGCTGTCTCAGCTCCTCCCCGCAAGAACTAACCACATTCATGCGCGCTCTCTTGCATGGTGGTTAGTTCTTGCGGGCGCGCTCCCGTGATACAGCCGACGGCTATAGCCGCTCACTGTATCACTCAGCCCCGCCCCCCTGGCACGCCGCATCATTGGATGTGATTGACAGCAGCGCAAGCCAATGGCTGCGCTGCTTTCAATCCATCCACTCTAGCCAGTCAACGGCCAGGCTGAGCGGCGAAGAGGGGATCGGGGGCGAGCGCAGCAGGTGAACAGGCTCAGGTAAGAAAAAAAGGGGGGGGGGCTGTCGGATGTTTTTTCACCTTAATGCATAGGATGCATTAAAGTGGGTTGCCCCCTAAAAAAAAATATTTAAAAGTCAGCAGCTACAAATACTGCAGCTGCTGACTTTTAATAATCGGACACTTACCTGTCCCGGGGTCCAGCGATGCGGGGGAACGAAGCCCCCCCGCTCGTTCCCCGCTCCGCTCGCGGCGCCGGCATTCTTAATGTGGGCACGCCGCGCCGTCATCTGCGACGTGTGACAGGTCCCAGATGACTGTGCGGCGCCGAGGGGGAGTGATGTCAGTGCCCGGGCACTGAAGGTGGCAGACTACGAGGGACTCCCTAGCAACAGGCATTTAGAGGTGAGTAAAATAAAAAATATTTAATTTTTTTTATGATTTTTAAGCTATTTTTTTTTTTGGGTGGAAACACCACTTTGAGGTGAAAAACGCAAACCTTTACAACCCCTTTAGACATGTTAAAAAAAAAAAAAATCTGTTTGGGTTTACATACACAATAATCTTATAAAATGTGCACAATTATCTATTTAGATTAGTTAATGCTAATCCTGCTATAAATTTATATCGTGGCATTTTTCTGTACGGCGACCAACTGCAGCCATTTTAGATCTTTAAAAACTTTTTGTTTCCTTCTTCATTTTTGTGGTTTTGGAAAAGTACAATGCTGACTGGCAAAAAAAAAAAAAAAAAAAGTAATCATTATATTTCAGCCAAGACTGAAGATTTCTAAGTTATCATCATCCCGTCACCCCCAGGCTGGGACAGCTGCTCGTAGAAAGTGATATATTAGGAACTGCTTTATTCTTTTTTAAACATTACCATCTGTTAGAACAGGAGACGGGCCAGGCTTTATTAACCCTATTTAGGCTGAAGACATAAGATGGGATTGGAAAACGTATACATGGTATTCCATCCTGATCTTTTTTTTTGTTTCTTCCCCCAGTATGCATTGATTCCTTGGTAGACGTGAGCTGAAAAGCTTACAATCTAATGCATTTGTTGCTAGTAGTAGCAATAAAAGTGCAACAGCAGTAAAATATTGACAGCAGCAGGAAATTTTAGAACGTTACCCATCACGTCAAACATGTATCTGTGTTCTCATCCTACATCGCCCACCATTCCTCCCAACCCCCCCTCGCTGCCATCTCCTTGTAAGGCCACACAGCTAAGATCTGCAGAGCTGGCAAGATGTCCCTGCCTGGGCAGCCTTGTGTCACTGTCCGTCACCGCCGGATGCATATGTCCCCAATGTCTCAGCTTCTCCTTAAACTGCCCCTTCCAAAAAACTCCAGACATGCCTTAGGAGAGACGTTACTAAGTTTAACATGAGGGAGCTCAACACAGGCGTGTGGCCGAGGAGCATGCTGGGAGGACGGCTATTAGTCCTAATATCTATTCCTGTATTATCGCCTTCTCCTCCGCAATGGCGCGTTCACATCTCAAGTACATCGATTTACTGCTATTGTTTGTAAACAAAGTTGTCCTGTATATAGGCTACAAAAAGGCAGTTCAGCCCATATATCTCAAATATATATACACTTTATTGTGAAAAGTATTGGGACACCCGCCTTTACACGCACATGAACTTTAATGGCATCCCAGTCTAAAGCCTCGTACACGCGATCGGATTGTTCGCCAACAAAACCGTGTAATTTTGTCCCAAGGGCGTTGGCCCAAACTTGTCTTGGCATACACGCGGCCACACAATTGTTGGCCAACAAATACGAACGTAGTGAAGTACTACGTTGTTTTTCAACTCTTTAGCGCCACCCTTTGGGCTCCTTCTGCTAATTTCATGTTAGTAGCAGTTAGGCGAGTGTTTGATTTGCGATTTTCATTTTGCACTTTTCATTTCGCACTTTTCATTTCGCACTTTTCAGTTCGTTTCTGAACGGGCCGTTCGTCAACCAGCCATGTTGCGCAATCACCTTGGAGTTATTGCTTTGACATTATTGTTTTGGTTGAATAATAATGATTTGATTTGGTATAATTTCTATATTTTTGGATGCATAGAATGCACTTTTTGGTTAAAACGGAGCTCCACCCTAAAGTGGAACTTCCGCTCATCGGAACTCTCCCCCCCCCCTCCGGTGCCACAATTGGCACCTTTCAGGGAGGTACAGATACCTGTATAATACAGGTATCTGCGCCCACTTCCGGGCATAGATAGCCGCAGGATCTGCGGGTATTTACGCCACTTCCTGTCATCCCCCGCTCTCTGCTGGGAAATACGCGGATCCCAGAAACAGTAGCGAGCATCCTAATTGCGCAGCGCGACTCGCGCATGCGCAGTAGGGAACCGGGAAGTGAAGCCGCAAGGCTACACTTCCTGATTCCCATACCGAAAATGGCGGCGGCAGCACCCGAGAGACTTTCAGGTGCTGACATCGTGGGTGTGCTGGATGGGTAAGTGTCCATATTTTAAAAGCCAGCAGCTGCAGTATTTGTAGCTGCTGACTTTTTAAAAAAAAAAAAAAAATTCGCCGGACTCCCTCTTTAAGTTCTATTGGCAGATAGCATGTCTAATTTTATTTGTTTTCTTTTTTTAATGCACAATTAACCACTTCAATACCTGCGTATAGTCATATGACGCCCACAAGGTGGATCTACCATCCTGGGTGGGCGTCATATGACGTCCTCGGATTCCCGGCCGCCTGGGGGGCGCGCGGCATCGCTCGGGACCCGGTGCGAGTGCCCGGCGGCCGCGATGTCCGCCGGGCACCCGCGATTGCCCGTTAAAACAACGGGACCGGGCGGGACCGTGGAGCGGTGTGTGTAAAAACACACCACCACGTCCTGTCAGCGGGGAGGAGACCGATCATGTGATCCCAGTACAGAGGATCACATGATCGGTCTCCTCCCCTTAAGTCCCCTCCCCCTACAGTTAGAATCACGTCTATTAGGGACACACATTAACCCCTCCAGCGCCCTCTAGTGTTAACCCCTTCCCTGACAGTCACATTTACACAGTAATCATTGCAATTTTATAGCAACGATCGCTGTGTAAATGTGAATGGTTCCAAAAATGTGTCAAAAGTGTCCGAAGTGTCCGCCGCAATGTCGCAGTCACGAAAAAAAAATCGCAATTCGCTGCCATTACTAGTAAAAAAAAAATAAAAAAATAAAAAATTCAATAAAATCTATCCCCTATTTTGTAGACGCTATAACTTTTGCGCAAACCGATCAATATACGCTTATTGCGATTTTTTTTACCAAAAATATGTAGAAGAATACGTATCGGCCTAAACTGAGGAAAAAAATAGTTTTTTTTTTAAAAAAAATGGGATATTTATTATAGCAAAAAGTAAAAAATATTGTGTTTTTTTTCAAAATTGTCGCTCTTCTTTTGTTTATAGCGCAAAAAATAAAAACCGCAGGGGCGATCAAATACCACCAAAAGAAAGCTCTATTTGTGGGAAAAAAAGGACGTCAATTTTGTTTGGGTGTAACGTCGCACGACCGCGCAATTGTTAGTTAAAGCGACGCAGTGCCGAATCGCAAAAAGTGCTCTGGTAAGGAAGGGTGTTTAAAAGCCCTGTATTGAAGCGGTTAAAAAATTGTGTAGAATAATACTTGGCTATGTGTTTTACTTCAAATGACAGTTTGGGAGTAGGGTGTTACATTTAAAAAAATACAATGTAAAACTGACAAGGGGCACCAACATAGTTGTATCTTTGATCTTAAAAACTACAGGATAATGGTATTGTGGTAACTTGCCCAAATTAAAAAAAAAAAGCATAATAATATTATTCTTGATATCACTAGAAAAAAAAAGCCTTTGAAAATGTATTTGCAATAACTCCATCAGTATCACCAGCAAAGCAGCTTCATTATTATCCCATTAAAGAAGAGAATATGTGCTGCATTTCGAGATTTCATAATTTGCCACGTCACGAATGTTAATTCTCCATTACGAATGCTAGTTTACAAGACCGACCGCTTCTGGCTCCTTGCTTCAGAGCATGCGTGTTTGTACTTTGGACTTTTGTCCGACGGACTTGTGTACACACGCTCGGAAAAAAACACATTTTTTTGCAAAAAATATTTAAAAATCCTATCCAACATTTGTCCATGGAAAATCTGACAACAATTGTCCGATGGAGAATACACGCGGTCGGATTTACCGCCAACAGCCTGTCATTGAACATTTCCCGTCGGAAAGTGCGATCGCGTGTACGAGGCTTTAGTCCGTAGGGTTCAATATTGCAGCTATAACAGCTTCATCTCTTCTGGGAAGGCTGTCCACAAGGTTTAGGTGTGTGTCTATGGGAATGTTTGATCATTCTTCCAGAAGCACATTTGTGAGGTCAGGCACTGATGTGGACGAGAAGGCCTGGCTCACAGTCTCCGCTCGAGTTCACCCCAAAGGTGTTCTATCGGGCTGAGGTCAGGACTCTGTGCAGGCCAGTCAAGTTCCTCCACCCCAAACTCGCTCATGCATGTCTTTATGTACCTTGCTTTGTGCCCTGGTGCGCAGTCATGTAGAAACAAGAAGGGGCCGTCCCCAAACTGTTCCCACAAAGTTGGGAGCATGAAATTGTCCAAAATGTCTTGGTATGCTGACGCCTTAACCGCTTCCCGACCGGCGCACAACGATATACCTCGGCAGAATGGCACGGACAGGCATAAGGGCATATATATACGTCCCCTTTAAGATGCCGCCGTTCTATCGGGCGTGCGCGACGAGCGGCGCATGCTCGCACCGGTCGGGTCCCCCGTGAGTTTTTTTTACCAAAAATATGTAGAAGAATACGTATCGGCCTAAACTGAGGAGAAAAAAATGTTTTTTTATATATTTTTTTGGGGGATATTTATTATAGTAAAAAAATAAAAAAGAATGCGTTTTTTTTCAAAATTGTCGCTCTTTTTTGTTTATAGCGCAAAACATAAAAACCGCAGAGGTGATCAAATACCACCAAAAGAAAGCTCTATTTGTGGGAAAAAAAGGACGTCAATTTGGTTTGGGAGCCACGTCGCACGACCGCGCAATTGCCAGTTAAAACGACGCAGTGCCGAATCGCAAAAAGGGGCCTGGTCCTTTGGCTGCAAATTGGTCCGTGGTTAAGAGTTCCCTTCACTGGAACTAAGGGGCCAAGCCAAACCCCTGAAAAAACCCTCACTATAATCCTCCCTCCACCAAATGATTTGGACCAGGGCACAAAGCAAGGTCCATAAAGACCTGGATGAGCGAGTTTGGGGTGGAGGAACTTGAGGAACTTGACTGGCCTGCACAGAGTCCTGACCTCAACTCAATAGAACACCTTTGGGATGAATTAGAACGGAGACTGCGAGCCAGACCTTTTTGTCCAACATCAGTGCCTGACCTCACAAATGCACTTCTGAAACAAACATTCCTATAGACACACTTCTAAACCAATTAAACAGATTTCCCAAAGGTGTAAATGGAGCCAGTTCACATGGGTCTGGAGTGGCCGCGGTCTGGATTGCATCTTTGGATCCAGTTCAGGTGGGAATTCAGGCCGCACATATGTGAACCTGGACTAAGACTGGGATGCCATTAAAGTCCATGTGCGTGTAAAGGCAAGTGTCCCAATACTTTTGACAATACACTGTATATATTGTATACTTATATAAACTATAACATAAAACGTTGTCGGTTATTGCAACCAATCGGTATCCATCTTGTAAGTTTTATAGTTTGAGTAAACCCAGAAATGTATGTAGCTGCTGATTTTTAATAAAAGAACACCTATCTGTCCAGGGGTCCAGCGCCATCCTCAGCTGAACCAGTTCTTCGCCAGTCTTGGGGTCCCTGGTGCCGGCATGTTTACTGTGGGCATTTTGCTTTTGATCCCTTGAGGCTTCACAGCCGGCTGCCCACTGCACATGTGTGAGCTGTACATGAAAATGATTGCACAGCCTTCTGGGATCTGTGATGTTGCGGGCAGGGAGGGGGGGGGGCGGAGAAATTCTGGTGGATCTGCCGCTGTGATCCGGTACTAGGGTTGCACTGATACCTGTATTGGTATTGGTGCTGATACTGAGCGTTTGCATGAATACTTGTACTCGTGAAAATGCTCTGATACGTAAAACCAACACCTTTCCAGTGCGATTTGAGCCGATACAAAATGAGTACGCTCAAATTGCCCTGCAAAGAATAACATGCGACTTCAGCCTGGGTTCACACAGAAGCGGTCCGGGAAACCGCATGCGATTCGGACAGGAATTGCAGCGCATTTCCATTAAAATCGAATGCAATTCTTTGCAGTGTGATCTGAGCCCACTCATTTTGTATGGCCTTAAATCACACTGCAAAGGTATCGGTGCTCAGTATTGGCGAGTACTTGAGCATAGGTATATCATACTCGTCGACAAAAAAAGGGTATCAGTACAACTCTGTCTAAATCAGGTACCCGCTCCCCCTTGTCCCTCCCAAAAAGGTGCCAAAAACAGAAGTGGAGTGGGAAGGAGGGCATAAAGTGGAAGGTCCCCTTTGGGGTGAAGTTTTCTTTTAAAAGAGTTGTAAAGATTTGTTTTTTATTTTCTAAATAGGTTCCTTTAAGCTAGTGCATTGTTGGTTCACTTACCTTTTCCTTCGATTTCCCTTCTAAATGTTTTTTTTTCTTTGTCTGAATTTCTCACTTCCTGTTTCTCCTCAGTAAACTTCACACCATCATCCGAGCGGTGTTTAGTCAGCCAGAACAGCTTACTGAGGAGGAACAGGAAGTGAGAAATTCAGACAAAGAAAACAAAGAAAAAAAAACATTTAGAAGGAAATCGAAGGAAAAGGTAAGTCCGATGTAGGTAAGTAACAATGCACTAGCTTAAAGGAACCTATTAAAAAAAAAAAAAAAACCTTTACAACCCGTTTAAGTTGGCCATAAATGGATTCAAATTTAGCCAGTTCAACAGGGACTGGCCGAATTTCGGTCCACATATGGCTGCTCGATCTAAAGCCTCGCACACACAATCGGACTTTAAACAAACTTTTCGTTTTGCATACACACGGCAGGACTTTTTCAGCCAACTTTCACCAAATCACATGTTTTTTTCTGCTCTTTACCGCCACCCTTTGGCCAACTTCTGTATTGTTGTCTGATCTCTTGCATTGGTTCTGAGCATGCGTGTTTGTAATTTGGACTTAAGTCCGATGGTTTTCTGTACACACGATCGGACTTTGCTCCATCGGACTTTTGTTGCCGAAAAGTTTGTCTGTTTGCAGAGTGAACTTTTGTCCGATGAAAACCGGAAAAGTTTGTCCGATGTAGCGTACACGCGGCCGGATGTTGCCTTAAAACAGCTAATTTGCATGTTCGTTGTCAAAAAATCCGATCGTGTGTACGGGCCTTAAGGATCCACTTCTGTTGAAAGGGTCTGCTGGAAAAAATTTCCGGATCAGTGGTGGCCGCCAATGGGTTGCAGCTGCTGATCAGTGTATCCCGAGAGTGGAAGAGTTCCAGTGTCATAATACAACGGCACAGCAGGGGGTACTTTACTTGTGTGATAGAGGAAATCTGTTCATTTCTTTTTGACCAGCCGCTTTACTGCGCACGTCCCAGTTCTTCTCCTAAGTGATTGCGTTCACTTCTTCTTTTGAACCTGCCCCATGTGACCCCTCTTCTTCTGCCTGTGGGGTGGCTACAGCATTGTGAGTGGCAGCAGGTCACTTGTGTCTTCTTCTGTCTGGCACAGAGGCTTCACTATGGTGATTGATGGAGGTCCCTGTATAAACATTTGTCATCTGCTGGCCAACTGGCTCTTTGTGGTCGCAGGGATAAGGAGGTGAATGTCCTGCTAGAACACATCACACGCTGGAAGTGCTCTCCACCAAATAGACTAATGCTTCATGAATTTGTTATGAATTCCTCGACTAGTAGGCCATTCCTCAAATTCTGCTCTTCTCTGCTAGACCCTGTCATTTCTTCCCATTGTCTATAGCAGGGGGTCTCCAAACTTTCTAAATAAAGGGGGCAAATTACCGTAGATCAGACTTTAGGGAGTAAACAATGCCCCATTTTTGGTGTCCGTGGGAGGAATAGTGCCCGATTGTTGGTGTTAATGGATGGAATTTTGTCCTATTGTTGATGTCAGTGGGAAGAATAGTGCCTGATTGTTGGTGTCAATGAAAGATATTATGTGTCAATGTTGGTGTCAGTGGGAGGAATAGTTCCTGATTGTTGGTGTCAGTGGGAGGAATAGTGCCTGATTGTTGGTGTCAGTGGAAGGAATTATGTCCCATTGTTGGTGTCAGTGGAAGGTATAGTGCCTGATTGTTGGCGTCAGTGGAAGGAATTATGTGTCATTGTTGGTGTCAGTGGGAGGAATAGTTCCTGATTGATGGTGACAATGGAAGGAATTATGTCCCATTGTTGGTGTCAGTGGAAGGAATGATGTCCCATTGTTGGTGTCAGTGGAAGGAATAGTGTCTGATTGTTGGTGTCAGTGGAAGGAATTATGTGTCATTGTTGGTGTCATTGGGAGGAATAGTTCCTGATTGTTGGTGACAATGGAAGGAATTATGTCCCATTGTTGGTGTCAGTGGAAGGAATAGTGCCTGATTGTTGGTGTCAGTGGAAGGAATTATGTGTCATTGTTGGTGTCAGTGGGAGGAATAGTTCCTGATTGTTGGTGACAATGGAAGGAATTATGTCCCATTGTTGGTGTCAGTGGGAAGAATAGTGCCCGATTGTTTGTGTCAATGGAGGGAATTATGTACTATTGTTGGTGTCAGCGGGAGGAATAGTGCCCGATCATTGGTGTCAGTGGAAGGAATTATGTGCCATTGTTGGTGTCAGTGGGAGGAATAGTGCTCGATTGTTGGTGTTAGTGGATGGAATTTTGTCCCATTGTTGGTGTCAGTGGAAGGAATAGTGCCTGATCGTTGGTGTCAGTGGAAGGAATTATGTGTCATTGTTGGTGCCAGTGGGAGGAATAGTGCCCGTTGTTGGTGTCAATGGAAGGAATTATGTCCTATTGTTGGTGTCAGCGGGAGGAATAGTGCCTGATAGTTGGTGTCCGTGGAAGGAATTATGTGCCATTGTTGGTGTCAGTGGCAGGAATAATGCCTCAATGGCTGGATAAAGGCAAGCAAAGGGCCACATCTGGCCTTCGACCTGCAGTTTGGAGACTACTGGTCTATAGAATACAATTCAAATGCCAAGTTCTAGGAAATCTTATGAGTCTGGTTCCCCTTATTACCACTTTGTGAGCACTCAGGTACTTTATACATCCATCCAGAACATTTGCTTCACAAAAATAAAATAAATAAAGATATCCCATAGTTTGTAGACACTATAACTTTTGCAGAAACCAATCAATCTACGCTTATTGGCATTTTTCTAACCAAACTTATGTAGCAGAAAACATATTGGCCTAAATTGATGAAGAAATTCGATTTTTTACTTTTTTTTTTGGATATGTTTTATAGCAGAAAGTAAAAAATATTGTTTTTCTTCCCCAAAATTGTTGGCCTTTATTTTGTGCAAAAAATAAATAAAATTTAGCACAAAAAATAAAAAAAACAGAGGTGATCAAATACCACCAAAAGAAAACTCTATTTGTGAGAGAAAAAAAAAGGACACAAATTTGATTCGGGTACACGACCGCGCAATTGTCAGTTAAAGTAACGCAGTGCCGTATCGCAAAAATCGCCTGGTCATGAAAGGGGGGTAATTCTTCCAGAGGTCAAGTGGTTAAAGTAAGTATTTTATTTTTTAATGTCGCTTGTTTTACTCAATGTATTAGCAAACTAAAGTAAAGCTTTACATCTAATTTAACAAATGAAAATACATTACAGATCAGAGGTACAACTCTCAGGACCCCCCTGGCACTTTTCCTCGTCATCACACTATTAATAAGACAAATAATACTGGTGAATCCCCTTTACGTTTGTAGACCTTTTAGAGTGTAAGCTCTTTTGTTAAGCATTGACCCATCCCCCCCCCCCCCTCCTATTCTTTTATGTGTGCATGTTGCAGTGTCATCATTATAGCTTTTGTACACATTCAGAGGTGTCAGTTTATTGTAATAAATTACATTGTATCACATCCTGTGTAAAGGGATGACTTTTCACAAGCAGATCATTAATATGAAGCCATTAGTAACAACAATAGGGTAGAGATCGGCTGTATTCATAATGGGTGGACAATTAGTACACGCCCATGGCCATAAAAGAGTTAATGCAATGTTAATGTAACAGCTGAGTCAGTGAGGTCATCGATGAAGTCACTCAGTGCAGGGTGGAGGCATCCAGATGTGAACATGTGGCGGGTTCATCCCAAATCCTCCACCCACTACTGAGCCTGTTATATAGCAATTCAGCTGATCCAGCGTATGGAAGAATAGCTTTATCCGGTTACCAGGCGTATCACATACAATTCCTATGTACCACATCCACAATAGACTTTATTCTAATACTCTATCGCTTCTCGGCTTCATTCTTCTTAAAGGAACAGTCAACTAAAATCTACTATTTCAGTTCAAGGTGGATGCTTGCAGGTTGAATCCCCCAACAAAGGGGATAAAGACAGCAGTAAAGACCCGTCAGACCTGACATAACGACCAGTCAGACAATCCAAGTATTCCCCATGCTATCCAAAACTATGCTAGAAGATGTTTTCAAAGTAATCCCACAAATACAGTGGAACTTTGGATTACAAGCATAATCCGTTCCAGGAGATCCGTTCCAGGATTACAAGCATAATCCGTTCAAGGAGATCCGTTCCAGGATTACGAGCATAATCCGTTCAAGGAGATCCGTTCCAGGATTACGAGCATAATCCGTTCAAGGAGATCCATTCCAGGATTACCAGCATAATCCGTTCCAGGAGAATATTTGTAATCCAAAGCACTCGCATATCAAAGCGAGTTTCCCCAAATTATCAATGGAAACAAAGATAATTTGTTCCGCATTGACTTCTATTACACTATTTGTGTAATGATGAGATTGCATTTATTTATCTTTAGATGCTTTGACACCTCCTGAAGAAGCGACCTTGTCGCGAAACTAGTTGAGGATAGCGTCCGCATCTGCATCAACTCTTCCCCCCCTACTTTATGGGGTGTAGATTTTTGTACTGCTCAAATCGTTTGTACCTATGTTATAGCAAGCCTTGGTTCGCTTTGTTATGAATGTATCTTTTGTATTTTTCTAATAAATATATTAAATTTTATTTTTTCTAATCTGCTTCAAATTATTGGGTATCGAGATAGTCCAAACCATGACTGGTGTTACATGGCATTTTTTATGGAGTAGTCCATGTTAACTCGCTTTTCTCTTTATTCTATTACCGTATATACTCGAGTATAAGCCGACCCGAATATAAGCCGAGGCACCTAATTTTACCACAAAAAAATGGGAAAACGTATTGACTCGAGTATAAGCCTAGGGTGAGAAATGCGCAGCTACGGTAAGTGTAAAAGAGGGTCAACAATGCCAATTTGCAGCCTCACTGTGCCCATTTGCAGCCATAGGTCCCCCAAACTTGGTAGTTAAGGGTTCCTAGATGCCCCCTAGCTGCAGCCAAAATTTGGGGTCTCTGGACCCAAAGGGTCCCGAAATTACATTGCTGCAGATGGACACAGTTGACCGACTTTGGGGCCCTGTATCTTGGCTAGGAACCCCCAAAAAAATGTGCTGAAAAACTCGGCTTATACTCGAGTATATACGGTACATGCAATACCGCATTTGGCCAGAGGTGGAGGGGGGCACCAGAGAGCCTCAGAAATACTCAGGGACAGCTCAGCTGAACTTGGAAAGCATCGGAAAGGCTCGGAAACACTCGGGAATGGAGTATTTCCGAGTATTTACGAGTGATTCCGAGTATTCCCGAACGTCTCCGAAACATTCTGAGTGTCACCGGCGCCCCCGCTCCTCTGGCCAAATGCGTTACTACACACCCCATTAGCTTGAATTCTGCTCGTTTTGCGAGACAACACTCACAAACTGAGTCAGAATTTTTTTTTAAAAGTTACCTTCCTGAGGACGGCCAATCTGATAGGCCGAAATGCATAGAGGTTGAGTCACTTTATTGTGACACACTTCAGCCCACACATTCAATCTGGAAATCAAGCCTGTTCTGAGCCAGCAGCTGCATGAACCAACCAGGCGGATTTCACGGATTTACTTATACCTGCTGTTCACTCCGGGTGCCAGGACATTAGGCACTCATACATGTGAGTTGAATATCTTTTGGAATAAAAATCTCTTTATCAACGGTACTGCGCAATGAGGCTTTTTCTATTATATTTATTTATATGAGGAACATTCACCGCTGCCAATCATCGGTCCGGAGGATATCCATAGGGGTCGCCCCACACGCGCATTTTACCTAACTAGCGATAGTTGGTCCACTCCCAGGGGTGAGTGCACATCTACTAGGGGGGCACCCTATTTAAAGCACTTAAGAAGCACGGAATCATCCATCTATTGCTCAAGTCACAGCATTGTATATTGTTTCACTAGCACGAGCACCTTCTTTTCACTGGGGACTGTTTGATTAATTTTATTTGTTACCAGTGTATCATTTATTACCTGTATGTCATTTTTTTTAGCATTTAGCGCGGTATACTTTTTATCAATATTGAAAATATGACTGATCATGCCAAAAAACTGTCTTTTATTTAAGGATAGCAATCACATGAAGCCATTTCTTATCACATCGTTTTTTGGATCCTTTTTAAATCATAATGATAACAGAAATCATCCAAATGGCCCTGATAAAAATTTGACATACCCTGGAATGTTTGGCCTTGGTACAGACACAGAAAGTGGCACACAAAGGTTAAAATGGCAATTAAAGGTTCATTTCCCACATTTGTGCCTTTTTAAAGCACAATTAGTGTATAAATAGTCAATGAGTTTGTTAGCTCTCACATGGATGCACTAAGCAGGCTAGACACTGGGCCATGAGGAGGTAGAAAAGAAAAGAACAGTCAAAAGACCTGCGTAACAAGGTAATGAAACTTTACAAAGATGGAAAAGTATATAAAAAGATATCCAAAGCATTGCATATGCCAGTCAGTACTGTTCAATCACTTAATAAGAAGTGGACAATTTGGGGATCTCTTGATACCAATCCAAGGTCAGGTAGACCAAGAAAGATCTGTGTCTGTACCAAGGCCAAACATTCCAGGGTATGTAAACTTTTTATCAGGGCCATTTGGGTGATTTCTGTTATCATTATGATTTAAAAAGGATCCAAAAAACTATGTGATAAGAAATGGCTTTATGTGATTGCTATCCTTAAATGGCATGATCAGTCATATTTCACAATCAGTCAAAATTTCACAATTTCGGTCAGGGTGTGCAAACTTTTGAGCACAACTGTACAAATCTTGTCTTTAAAGCGGAGTTCCAGCCATAAAAAAAAGTTTTTTTTTTTTAAAAAGTCAGCAGCTACAAGTACTGTAGCTGCTGACTTTTAATAAGGACAGGGAGCTGTCGGCCCTCGAAGCCGATTTATCCCCCGACTTAGGTGCAGGCGCCGCCATTACAACTAGGGGAAACCGGCAGGGGAGCCTTCCGGCTTCACAGCCAGTTTCTTACTGCGCATGTGTGAGTCGCGCTGCGCTTTGTGAATGGCCACCTCGTCTTTTGGGACACACACAGGTCCCAGAAGGCAGTGGGGGAGAAGGAGGAGGGCTCGTCGCAGAAGAGGACATGACGTACTTTGCCGCGGACAGGCTAGGACGGAAGTACACTATGTACTTCTAAAAAGGTAGGAAAGGAGAAAAATATATATATAGATATCCAAAAACAAAGGGTGGTCTTTAGTTTAAGACCACCTTGTAAAAGTGAGTGGAACTCTGCTTTAAAGCAGTATTAAACACAAAGGCAAACATTTTATTATTCTGCATGTGGTGGCTGCATTACTTTTCTTTTTAGGCTTTCTTTCCTTTAATTTCACATGGTGATCTGGCCAGCAAGTTTGTTGTTTTTCCATCAGAACAACTGCAGATGTAGCAGTTAAAGAGATTAGATAAACCATTTACCGCTGACGGGGGGTGCTTACAATGATCAGCTTTTATATATTTATGCAAAATCTTTATACCAAAAGGAACATAACTGATGTTGTCGCTGCTTAAAAAGTGTGAGCTGGAGTTTGGCTTAAATTTGTGTATTTAAAGTGGTGTTGCCACCAAAAAAAAAAAATGTGCTTAAAAATCATAAAAGAAATTAAAAAAAATAATTGGAAAAAATTTATTTTTTTACTCACCTCTAAATGCCTGTTGCTAGGGGGTCCCTCGTAGTCTGCCACCTTCAGTGCCCGAGCACTGACATCACTTCCCCTCGGCGCCGCACAGTCATCTGGGACCTGTCACATGTCTCAGATGACTGAGTGTCGTATCACGGCGGCATTCGCGCATGCGCAGTGGGTGCCCGGCTGTGGCTTCACAGTAAGGATGCCGGCGCCGCGAGCGGAGCGGGGAACGAGGGAGGGGGGGGGGGCTTCATTCCCTCGCATCGCTGGACCCTGGGACAGGTAAGTGTCCGATTATTAAAAGTCAGCAGCTGCAGTATTTGTAGCTGCTGACTCTAAAAAAATTAAAAAATGTAGTGGGCAGTGCACTCCTCTTTAAATCTGCTAATACATCTAACACTTCTCTACTCCAGACTGCTGCTGTCTGCTGTGCCCCCTGTACACTTTCATCCAGCGTGGGGGCGCTCTAATACAGGAGGTGTGTTACTGGCCAGACCACCTGGTAATAAATCGGGGGGGAAAAAGACTAAAAAAAGAAAAATAATGCAGCCATTACAACTAATGATTGGTAAGCTGCAATAGATCACATTTTTGGTTTTGGGTTTAATAATGCTTAAAGTCCCTGTTCATACCTTGCGGTTTGCTTAATGATAAGAGGAATCTTATTAATGTCTATGTGGCCCATTCACATCCATGCATACCCTCTACCTCTCCATTATAATGCATGTGCTTCTACTATAGAGGCTCTCACAATTTAGAGTTAGGACTGCAGTAAAATTGGGTTTCCGTGATGTGGCTCTATAGCTTATGCATGTATTTGCAAATGTGTGCAAACTAAACCCCTGTTTTTAACGCATACTGTTAGACTGGATCATTTGGTTGGTTGCAGGCTGGTCGGTAAGTTGAGCTGGGAATTTTCTTTGGCTTTGTTTGCCATTCACATCTATGCAACACGCTTCTGTGACAAGGATTTTAATGAAAAAATTGATACATAGCACAAAAAAACAACGCGTTTCAGGGGCCACACATATTCCCCATTCATCAGGTCTTGGGAATTCTGACTGTGCTTAAACTGACTCAAATGCCAAATAAATCTGTGATTTAAGTCTTGGAACAGTTTCAGGAGGGCAGGTTGGTGAATGTAGCAAGGCCATGACTGTAGTTCCACTATTAGGGGTTAACAAGTACGCAGTAACATTACAGTACAGAGATATGAAATTGAAATATACTGTATGTATGTATGTGATGAGAATATAAATAATCCTGTCTCAGGGTCAGTTCACAGTAGTCGCATATAACCCAAACCACTTTGTTACAAAATTGAAATATTGCTGCAGAAAAGCCCAAAGGAAACCATTGTGGGCTAAATAGCGCCGATAAATAGATAACTATATCACATTATAATGATGCTTTTCCTGTTATTTACCGTATTTATCGGTGTATAACACGCACATTAATTTTAAGAGGGAAGTTTCAGGAAAAGAAACTTACATTTTAAATAAGGAAATTTGAAGCAAAATAAGGGTCAGTGCCCATCTACAGCCCCACCATTGCCATCAATGCAGCCTGATCAATGCCCATCTGCATCCTCACAAGTGCCATCAATGCAGCCTCATCAGTCCACATCAATGCAGCAGCCTCACCATTGCCATCAATGCAGCAGCCTCGCCATTGCCATCAATGCAGCAGCCTCACCATTGCCATCAATGCAGCAGCGTCACAATTGCCATCAATGCAGCAGCCTCGCCATTGCCATCAATGCAGCAGTCTCGCCATTGCCATCAATGCAACAGCCTCGCCATTGCCATCAATGCAGCAGCCTCGCCATTGCCATCAATGCAGCAGCCTCACTATTGCCTTCAATGCAGCAGCCTCACCATTTCCATCAGTGTAGCCTGATCGATGCCCATCTGCAGCCTCACAAGTGCCATCAATGCAGCCTCATCAGTCCACATCAATGCAGCCTCACCATTGCCATTAATGCAGCAGCCTCACCATTGCCATTAATGCAGCAGCCTCACCATTGCCTTCAATGCAGCAGCCTCACCATTTCCATCAGTGCAGCCTGATTGATGATCATCTGCAGCCTAGAGGGGACAGGGAGGGGGGCGGGAAGAGCGCCGACAGATTACATACAGTGAGAATCTCCTATGATAGACAGAACAGTGGTCCAATGGCGGCCCAGGAGACGGAACTTCCTATTACAGAGGCCGCCAAGTAAACAGGAGATTCTCATTGTATGTAATCTGACGGCGCTCGTCCAGCCCCCCTCCCTGTCCCTTCCGAGGCAGCTAAAATTTAAGTATTGGCGTATAACACGCACATGCTATTTGCACGCGATTTTCATGGTGAAAAGGTGAGTGTTATACGCCAATAAATACAGTATATTCTTCTGCTCCTGTCTCCCCTCATTTGGATTAAGTAATTCCCCCCAATTTAAAAGTTACGTCTTATATTATACAGATATTACTACAACTTATATTCAGACTAGGCACCTGGGCTCTGGAATCATGGGAAATACCCATAATTCTTAAAGTGGTTGTTAAGCCACTATAAGATCTTTATACTATCAGCGCTGTCTCCTAATGCTGTGTCCCCCTGTGTGTGTGATTTATAAAAAAAATGCAGTATATACAGTACCTGATTTCAGAGTGCCGATCGGCGCTCACGTGACCGGCTGGCTCTCTCCTCTCCCCATCTGACAGCTGCAGCAGGCGGGACCAGGATTCCCCCGCTGACGTCAGGTATACACTGCATTTTTTTAAATAAATCACACACAGGGGGACACAGCATTAGGAGGCAGCGCGGATAGTATAAAGATATAGATGTTATTCCAGTGCGGGAGCTGTATAAACCGCTCCCGCACCACCCCAAAGATGCTGTTTGCAGGACTTTTTTTTTTCCCCGCTCACCGCCCCAGTGGGAAAGCACTTGGGCTTTCCCACTGGGGAGGCTTTACAGGCACTATTTTTAGTGCTAAAACGCTTGAAAGGTGTTAAGGGGTCTAACTGACGCTGGGGGGAACTGACTAACTGCCACTGACATCACCACTGTACAGTGATCAGTGATGATACTATACATTGTACTAATGACGCTGGCTGGGAAAGAGTTAACATCTAGAGTGATCAAGGGGTTAACTATGTGCCTAACTATGTGTAAAGTGTGCTGCTTTTACTAACTGATCTCTTAGTTTCTCATCCTGCTTTCCAGGGATGAGAAACTGACAGATCATTCTCTTCCTATAGAGCTTTATGTTGTTTACCAACACAGAGCTCTGGGCAGGTCCCACCATGAATCATTGTCTGGGACATGCTGACAGGCTCCCAATATGTACAATCACAGTGGGAGCCGGGCAGGGGGCGCGCATGAGCGTGGCCTAAACCCGGAAGTTGAAAGCGATGTATGGGTATGCCGCTTTGCCTACAACCGTTGCTTGCCTGTGAGCGGACAGTCGGCAAGCTGATGAAGCTCAGCACTAGTTACATCTGAACGATGATATCCTTTATGGTAGAATGCGCTAAGCCTTTGGTTTGTTTTATACAGGGGCTAAGTGGTTAGCACTTCCGCCCCGGGTGCCACACACTGGGGGGGTGTCAGGCCAGCGCCCTCCCCCTCCGCGACTGAAGAGGAGACAGCGCCGCCGGTTAGGCAGCGGCACCGCTCGGTGACAGACCTCACTGAGAGCCTGAGGCAGTGGCATTGCGCAGGGGGGCGGGTGCGAGCCGCACGCCGTGTGGCACCTGTTGGCACAGTGACCCGGGACCCGGCGCTATCCCCTTCTCTCTGTGGTCGCGGTTCTGATCAGTCTCGGCAGCGGCTGTCATAGCCGAGCAGAGTGAAGCCGCCTCCCCCTCCTCCTGCATGCACAGCACTGTGTAGACATAAAGGAGGAAGGGGAGGCGGCTTCACTCTGCTCGGCTGTGACAGCCGCGGCGCTGTCGAGACTGATCAGAGCTCTGACCACTGAGAGAAGGTGATCGTTGCGCCGGGTCCCGGGTCACTGCCGACAGGTGTCTCGCACCTCCCCCCGCAATGCCACTGCCTCAGGCTTTCCATGTGTGTGAGGTACATTATGGGTCTGTAGGGGGATCTGTGCACTGTAGGGGGGTCTTTACTGTGGGGAGGTCTTTACTGTGGGGGGTCTGTGCACTGTAGGGGGTCTTGTACTGTAGGGGGTCTTGTACTGTAGGGGGGTCTGTACTGTAGGGGGGGTCTGTACTGTAGGGGGGTCTGTGCACTGTAGGGGGGGTCTGCACTGTAGGGGGGGTTTCAGGCCAGCGCCCTCCCCCTCCGCGACTGAAGAGGAGACAGCGCCGCGGGTTAGGCAGCGGCACCGCTCGGTGACAGACCACACTGAGAGCCTGAGGCAGTGGCATGGCGCGGGGGGGGTGCGAGGCGCACGCCGTGTGGCACCTGTCGGCACAGTGACCCGGCGCTATCCCCTTCTCTCTGTGGTCGCGGTTCTGATCAGTCTCGGCAGCGGCTGTCATAGCCGAGCAGAGTGAAGCCGCCTCACCCTCCTCCTGCATGCACAGCACTGTGTAGATATAAAGGAGGAAGTGGAGGCGGCTTCACTCTGCTCTGCTGTGACAGCCGCGGCACTGCTGAGACTGATCAGAGCCGTGACCACTGAGAGAAGGTGACCGTTGCGCCGGGTCCCAGGTCACTGCCGGCAGGTGTCTCGCACCTCCCCCCGCAATGCCACTGCCTCGGGCTCTCCATGTGTGTGAGGTAAATTATGGGTCTGTAGGGGGGTCTGTGCACTGTAGGGGGGTCTTTACTGTGGGGGTGTCTGTGCACTGTAGGGGGTCTTGTACTGTAGGCGGGTCTTGTACTGTAGGGGGGTCTGCACTGTAGGGGGGGTCTGTACTGTAGGGCGGGTCTGTGCACTGTAGGGGGTCTGCACTGTAGGGGGGGTCTGTGCACTGTAGGGGGGGTCTGCACTGTAGGGGGGGTCTGTGCACTGTAGGGGGTCTGCACTGTAGGGGGGTCTGTGCACTGTAGGGGGGGGTCTGCACTGTAGGGGGGTCTGTGCACTGTAGGGGGGTCTGCACTGTAGGGGGGTCTGTGCACTGTAGGGGGTTCTGCACTGTAGGGGGGTCTGTACTGTAGGGGAGGATTCTGTACTGTAGGGGGGGTCTGTACTGTAGGGGGGGTCTGCATTGTAGGGGGAGGGGTCTGTACTGTAGGGGGGTCTGCACTGTAGGGGAGGATTCTGCACTGTAGGGGTGTCTGTACTTTAGGGGAGGATTCTGTACTGTAGGGGGTTGCACTGTAGGGGGGAGGGGTCTGAATTGTAGGGGGGTCTGCACTGTAGGGTGGAGGGGTCTGTACTGTAGGGGGGTCTGCACTATAGGGGAGGATTCTACTGTAGAGGAGGATTCTGTACTGTAGATGGGGAGGTCTGCACTGTAGGGGGGGGTCTGTACTGTAGGGAGGGGGTCTGCACTGTAGGGGGTCCAGAGCTGTGGGGGGGCTGTGTAATGTAAAGGGGTGCAGAGGTACAAGGGCTGTGTAATGTAAAGAGTTACAAGGGCTGTGTAATGTAAAGGGGGTCCAGAGGTTCAGGGTGCTGTCTAATGTAAAGGGGTCCAGAGGTTCTGGGTGCTGTGTAATGTAAAGGGGTCCAGAGGTACAAGGGCTGTGGAATGTAAAGGGGTCCAGAGGTTCAAGGTGCTGTGTTATGTAAAGGGGTCCAGAGGGTCAGGGTGCTGTGTTATGTAAAGGGGTCCAGGGGTACAAGGGTTGTGTAATGTAAAGGGGTCCAGAGGTGCAGGGTGCTGTGTACTGTAAAGAGTTGTGGAGAGGGGGTACACAGTAGTGACAAAAAGATATTGAAGGATGCAGAGGTATGCAGGGGGCACAGTGGGGTGTTTTTACATTTTAAGGTGGGGTGGGGGTGCCATATATAGGATCCGCCCCGGGTGCCAAATTCTCTAGGTACGCCCCTGCATTAGGGTTGCATCCCAAAGCTCAAACATCCCTCAGCTGCACAGGGCAGTTCATTCACAAGCTGAAGCATAGTAAATAGTTTACTATGCTTCAGTTCTGAATAAACACATTGAGTGTGTGTGTTTAATGTGTTCATTTAGAAAAGAAAGATGCTGCTTAATGGAATATGTACTTGCCCCTTCCCCCCGCTCTTTATCCTGAAACATCCCTCATAGCAGCTGGGGTGAGAGGAGAGAAGCCAGCCGCACTGCAGGGCCAACATGGGGGAAGCCATACCTCCCAACATTTTTAAATGGGAATGAGGGACACCTACTAGCAAACGTATGAAGGCATAGGACACGCCCCCTGCCCCCTTAAAGGAGAATTAACCAAAAAAAGGTTAATTAAATCCACAAGGGATTTTTTTACCACTACTATTCCTTTATATTGGCTTTTAAAATTTAAAAATGCAACAATTTAGAATTTGAAAGGTTTAGCACTGGGAAAGACTTTTTGAAAGATAAAAAGTGCATTTTATATACAACTATATAGATCAGACCAAAATGAGGGACAAATGAGGGGGGACAGAGGGACATTGTTCCAAATCAGGGACAGTTGGGAGCTATGGGGAATCGGCACTGCACGTAGTGATTAGGGTGTGCAGAGAGAAGAGAGTAGGAACACCAGTGGCCGTGCGCCCTAGGAAGCAGTGCACCCTAGGCGGCTGCCTAGTTTGACCAGTGGTAGCACCGGCCCTGACTCTATAGATCAGACCAAAATGAGGGACAACTGAGGAAGAAAGAGAGTCAGAGGGACTTTGTTCCAAATCAGGGACAGTCCCTTCAAATCAGGGACAGTTGGGAGCTATGACTTAGCACAGATGTCAGGTTGACAACACCACTACTGATTAGGCATTGGCCTAGTGTTGCCCAGGCACACCTGGCACCAGGGGCAGACTGTCAACACATGGGGCCCCCGGGCAATAGGAGATTATGGGGCCCCCAGGCAATCAGAGATTATGGGGCCACACAATATACACACACACAGTATACAATCACACAGTATACACAGACATGTTTCTATTGGCTGAGAAGGTACTGAAGAGGTGGGGCAGCTATAATCTTGGGATTTTTAGACCAAAAGGATGTCGGTAAGGGACATTTCCGAAACAGATGTAAAAAAAACACAGATTTTTACATACTGTCCCTGGTTTTACTGAGGCTGGCAACCCTGATGGGGCCCCCTAGTGGCCCGGGGCCCTCGGGTAGTGCCCGAGTGGCCGAATGGTCAGTCCGCCCCTGCCTGGCACACCTCTTGCACACACCTATGTGTAAAGCGCTGCGCCAACTGTTGGCGCTATATAAATACCTCAAATACATAAACTACGGGAACACTTTTAAACTGTACAGACCATCAAACAATACAGCGGAGAGATAGCATTTTTTTTTTTTTCTGATCTATAAAGAGCCTTGTAACTCCTCTCTCGCCCCCTGCACCCTACAGTTCTTGTACCAAATTCTACTACAACTAACCAGAGGTCATAACAAGATGGAAAAAAAAAGGAACAAGTTCTCACAATCTGTACATTTTGAAGCTTGTTGCTGCCCTCTTATTCACTTGCTGCCCCTTTATATCCTATAATGTTCAGAACCCATCCCCGTCAGCACTGACAGGTGCTCTTTAACTTTAGGACCATGTCAGACAGATTTAGAACATGGGGTGACATGTTAAAGAGCCAGGAAGGGTGTCCCTTCTCCGTGTGCCATAGTAATTAGGCTAAAAATGTCAGTATCAGCACAAAGTACACCTCGCCCAGCTGGCCGCCGCGTTCTGTCCAGCCCTGAGCAGGAAAAGCTTAAGGTGGCTGACGTCAACAACTGTCCAGAATCCGCATCGCGATCATTTTTAGGTTTGTGCTATGGAGGTGTTTCTACATTTTAAAGGATTATCATGATGCATGTGGATAGGATTGTATGTTGAAGAATGCTGCATTCTGAAATACAGTAAAACCTTGGATTGCGAGCATAATTCCTTTCAGAAACATACTTGTAATCCAAGGCACTTGTATATCAAAGCAAATTTCCCCATAAGAAATAATGGAAACTGAAATGATTCGTTCCACAACCATTTATTCATAGATCTTTCAGTTTATAGTCCATACAAAAAGATTATAGCAATGTGATAGGTTGTGTAACCATAAAATGTCCATCCACACATGGGATTAGGGCTGATTTAAACAGTAGTCAACCAGCTTGAATCTGCGATTCTTGCCAGCAGAGAAACTAGCCCCATGTACACCTTGTGTGTGAACAGCCGCAGCCACAATTTTACCACATGCAAACCAATAGCTGGTGCTGCCATTGTTCATACCAGTGCTTACATGTAAATAGGGCTTCTGAACGGTGCTCTGTCAAAATAGGCAATTCATCGAGATCTCCAATCACATCACTTACTGTTATTAAGCATCGATAATTGGAGATTTAGACGAGTTGTCACACAACACCGGCATACGTGTACACTGAAGAGTTTGCTGTTTTGACAGAACAGCGGCAAAGGAGGAAAAAGTTGTCGCTGCCTTGAAGGCAGCCATGTTGTTGGTTAATATTGTGCGGACTAACTATGTCCACTCATAACATCCTGTACCGGAGTGCATGCCTCCCAACTGTCCCTGATTTCGAGGGGCTGTCCATGATTTGGAGCAATGTCCCTCTGTCCCTCATTCCTCCTCATTTGTCCCTCATTTTGGTCTGATCTATAAAATGCACTTTTTATCTATCAAAAAGTGTTTTCCAGCGCTAAACCTTTCATCTGATTCCTAAATTGCTGCATTTGTAAATTCCAAAAGCCAATATAAAGGAATAGAAGTGGTAAAAAAAAATCACTTATGGGTTTAACCAATCTTGTTTTTTTGTACAATTCTCCTTTAAGGGGGTGTGGCAAGGGGCGTGCCCTATGCCTGCATACTTTTGCTGATAGGTGTCCCTCATTCCCATCTCAAAAAGTTGGGAGGTGTGGAGTGTACATGCTTGCCGGTGTTGTGTCAAAACAGCAACTCCTCTAAATCTCCAATTACTGATGGTTTACAGTAACCGGAAGTGGCGTGATTGGAGGTCTCAATGAATAGGCTATTTTGACAGAACACCGGCATTGGATGCAGTTTACACCTAAGGACGGTGGTTGTGGAATGCTGGACAGAGCTAATGTACGGGACACACCTGTGGAATTAAATGGGTACTTATATTTACATATATTTTTGTTTGCTGTTCCATATTTGTATAACTGTATTTCACATACTTTACATATTTGTAATATTTTCTTCCTTTAACTACTTGCCTACCAGCCACGAACACCTCCTTACTGACCAAGCCATTTTTCAGCTTTCAGCGCTGTCGCATTTTGAATGACAAATGCGCGGTCATGCAACGCTGTACCCAAATAAAATTTTTATCATTTTTTCCCCACAGATAGAGCTTTATTTTGGTGGTATTTGATCACCTCTGCGGTTTTTATTTCTTGCGCTATAAACAAAAGAAGAGGGACAAGTTTGAAAAAACATAATATTTTTTACTATTTATTATAATAAATATCCAATTTTTTTTTTTTTTTAAACAAATTTTTTCCTCAGTTTAGGCCGATACGTATTCTTCTACATATTTTTGGTAAAAAAAATCGCAATAAGCGTATATTGATTGGTTTGCGCAAAAGTTATAGCGTCTACAAAATAGGGGATAGATTTATAGCATTTTTATTATTATTTTTTTACTAGTAATGGCGGCGATTTGCGATTTTTATCGTGACTGCGACATTGCGGCGGACACTTCGGACACTTTTGACTCATTTTTAGGACCATTCACATTTATACAGCGATCCGTGCTATAAAAATGCATTGATTACTGTATAAATGTGACTGGCAGGGAAGGGGTTAACGCTAGGGGGCGCTGCAGGGGTTAATATGTTCCCTATATTGGTGATTCTTACTGTGGGGGGAGGGGACTGACTGGGGGAGGAGACCGATCGGTGTCCCTATGTACAAGGGACACACCATCGGTCTCCTCTCCTCTGACAGGACGTGGATCTGTGTGTTTACACACACCGATCCACGTCCTGCTCGATTACCGGGCAATCGCGGGTGCCTGGCGGTCATCGCGACCGCCGGGCACGCGCACCAAGGCCCCAGCTACGCGGCGGGCGCGCGCGCGCGCCTCCCGCGGCGCGCGCGCGCCCCCCAGTGGCCAAATTGTAGACGACGTCATATGACGGCGTCCCGCCACAGTAGCTGAACCGTCCCGCCGTCATTTGACAGTGGGCGGTCAGCAAGTGGTTAAAAAAAGGTAGGTAGGTTAAAAAGGGTGATTAGTAACCCCTACTTAAAGTGGTTGTAAACTAAAAAATAAATAAATAAAAAACTTGCAAGACAAAGGCATAATGAGCTAGTATGCATCGCATACTAGCATGTTATGAAATACTTACCTTAGATCGACGCTGTTGCAGCAGTCCCCGCACACCGCTGTGACCGGAGTTATTTCGAGGTTTGCGGGCTCCGGCGCTGTGATTGGCCAGAGCCGCGATGACGTCACTCCCGTGTTTGTGTGGGAGCCGCCAGTCACGGCACGGGTACTGAAGAAACAGCACGAGCGAGACGTTTCTTCAGTGCGCATGCGCTAAAGACGTCGGCACAAGTGTATACAGTGAATATCTCCCCTAAACTGTGCAAGTTTAGGAGATATTCACGATACCTACATAGGCTTCCTTGTAGGTAAAAATGGTGTAACTTTACCCCTTTAAAAAACAAAAACAAAGTGGTGTAACTAGGTTTACAGCCCCTTTAAAGAGGAAGTAAAGGCAATCTAAAAAAATAAAAATAAATGCACCCTGCAAGGCAAAGGCATAATGAGCTAGTATATATAGCATACTAGCTCATTATGAATAACTTACCTGAGAACGAAGCCCCCGAAGCGGTCCTCGGTCTTCATCTTCACCGCTGCCATGTATCCCGGAGTGACTTCCGGGTCTCGCTGCTCCGGTGTTGTGATTCGCCGGAGCATGCCACGAGCGACATATCGCCACTGGCTGCGGCCTGCTCTGTTGTTTTTAAAAAGGATACACTCTCACTTCAATTTGTTAGTGTATCTAAACCTGCTAGAACATCTAACACTCCCCTCCCCCAAGACTGACAATGCTGCTGTGCCCCTGTGCGCCTTCATCCAGAGTGGGGGCACTCTAATACAGGAGGTGGGTTACTGGCCAGATTACCAGGTGAAAACAGAGGATAAAAGCCCCCAAAAAAGGAAAACTAATGCTGCCATCACATCTAAGGATTGGTAAGCTGCAATATATGATATTTTTATATTTTTCGTTTTGTGTTTATTACCACTTTAAGAGTAGTTAGACTTATGCCTTGTTTACGCGATCGGACATTCCGACCACAAAATCCATCCGAAACTTGTGTTGCATACACACGGGCGCACAAAGTTGTCGGAAAATCCGATCATTCTGAACGTGGTGACGTACAATACGTATGACGGGACTACGTAGAGGCCAGTAGCCAATAGGTTTCGTCCCCAAATTTATTCTGAGCATGTGTGGCACTTTGTGCGTCGGAATTTTATACACACGATCGGAAAAAGTCCGATCGGATTTTGTTGTCGGATTTTCCGACAACATAATCCGATCTGACTTTTCCGACCATGTGTACGGGGCATAAGGCTTTTCTTCTACTTGAAGTCGTAAAAGGAACTATCCAGTACGATTATAAATTCACAGCCCAGTAGTTGACAGTTGAAAGTTTAATATAAGGCAGACTTATGCCCCGTACACACGGTCGGAAAAATGTCCTATCGGACAATGTTGTCAGAAATTCCGACCGTGTGTAGGCTCCATCTGACTTTTTCCGTCGGATTTTCCGACGGACAAAGTTTTATCTCCTGCTCTCAAATTTTCCAACAACAAAGTCCTATCGGACTTTTTCCGATCGTGTGTAGCGAATTCCGACGGACAAAGTGCCACGCATGCTCAGATCAGCTATTGGCTACTAGCATCTACGTAGTCCCGTCGTACGCAACGAACGTCACCACGTTCAGAATGATCGGATTTTCCGACAACTTTGTCCGACCGTGTGTATGCAACACCAGTGTCGGACAAAATCCGTCGGAAAAAATCCGATGGATTTTGTGGTCGGATTTTCCGACCGTGTGTACGGGGCATTACAGTAAGATCCTGTGGTTTTAGTTTTCTGCACCCAATTTTTTGTATGATTTTATGCTGTGTTATAATCATCTAGGTACGTCAATTAGATAAATAATGAACTGAGTGTTTTGGGTTTTTACAAGGCCGGAAATGTCCCCTTTACCTCTCCCCATGACCCTGCATACAGTATGCATAGAAGTGTATTCAGCTGTCTACAAAGCAAGTGGCAAAATCCTCCTGGAGATATGTGGTGGCGCCCTACAAGAGGATGGCTTCAAATTACTTTCATTCCTTCGTCATTCAACAGCCAAGGCATACAGATTCTGCTTTCTGGATGGAGTTCAACAAAGTGTGTCCCAGACTATCAGCCCTAACAATATGATAGATATGGCGGACATCTGTCTGGGTTGTCTAGCAAGGGCAGTGCCCATAGGAATGGCATAAAATAGCCTGCAATAAGCATCACATTTCATCATTTAGCAATTTCCAGCATCAGAACGATGGAAAGTGGTTTTTGATTGGTTGTTACAGCTAATTGCACACAATACATTCCCCTTTACGGGTTTAAATGATCTTGTATCTATTGCATTAATGCTGTCTTTTAACCCCTTGTTTGTACATATATAATATACAGTATTAGGCCTCATGCACACGGACGTTTTAAAAAACGGGCTGTAAAGCTAGGTCGGATGCCTGGAAAAAGCAGCCTAAAAAAACTTGACTTTTACTGCGTTTTGCATTGGCGTTTTTGCCCTTTTTTTAGCGTCAGCGTTAATTGGCGTTTTACACATCTCTAATTTCCTATACAGGGATTACAGTGTCCAATTAACTTTTTGCAGCAAAAAAACGCTGCAGCTCAAAAACGCCGGTGCGCGTTTTTGCGCGTTTTTGCGCGATTCGCGTTTTTACAGCTCTAGCTCTGCGCCACGGAACGCACTGGTCCTGGGTTTTTTTTACAGCTTAAAAACGCCTATGCCATTTGCAGCTCAAAAACACCTAGGTGGGCATGAAGCCATAGACTAACATGGACAGGCTTTTTTAAGCTGCAAAAAACGCTCAAAAACGCGGCTGCAAAAACGTCCGTGTGCATGAGGCCTTACTGTTGATGGTTATCATAGAGAACAGGCTGTCATGTCATAATACATTGTTTTGTTGCTTACCTTAAATAAAGAATAAAAAAAAAAAAAAATGATCTTGTATCGTGTCAGCTTATCATATTTATTTACCACCAAATTTCAGTCAAAAATTTCTATTTCACTCTGGAGAGAGTAGGGAAGGATTAGAGCATCTTCCGGGTTTTTATTGCTGAATCCCTATTGGGGGGGATTTTCCCTCACTTCCTTTCAGGACAGGAAGTGATGAGAAATCTCTCCGGTGGGCATAGTGGGCATAGTCATCTATGTCACCTTGAGAAAGGTGGATGCATGTCCCAAGAAAAAAAGGTTATGGCTGTACATTTGATGACATGTTGCATTAAAAGAGAAGGGTATAGGTAAAAAAAAAAAATGTATACTCACCAAGATGGATTCAGCATCAGTCCAATAGTGCATCTTTTCTCTGCTGGCTCTAAGACCGAGAACAGAGCAATCAAACACCACTGATCACTCTCGGCCTTCAAGATGCAGAGAGCCGGTGACTGCCCCTCCAGTGCTCACTGGAGTGGTGGGCTGTGGGGGGGGGGGGGCGCAGGCAGGAGTGGCTGGCTCAGACTCTCAGTGGGTCGCTGAGAGGCTGAGCCAGCTACCAGTCCGGGCATCTGGGTGGATACTGACCATATGGTCAGGATCTTTTCAGAGCATGGACCAACTCTGTGACATCAGCTGACAGCAGGCTTTAGCCCACTGTCAGCTGAAAATGGGTAACAGGAGTGCAGAATAAACTCCTGTGATCCATAGGAGAAGTACAGCCAAAAGAGCTTTGGCAATACTTCTCCTTTTAAGTTGCACAACATGACCCATTCAAGTGAAGGAGGCGTGGTGCAGGCTTTAAGGGGATAAAACAGGCAGTGAGGAAATGGCACAATGTCTACTCACTGTCTTCCAAACGTCCTCTGAAAAACAATGCACCGCATTGTGCCTCTCCAGACGTTCCCAGCAAGGACAAGTACTATCAGTGAATAAAGCGGCGATGTGGCGGCCTTTTTTGGTGGATTGCCCCGGGGGAGGTGGCTGACGGATTGGATCCCCTGTCAGGTTTTTATTGCAGACTGTGCACCCATTTAAGGAGATTCGCCCTCTCTATTTGTCCTGTTTACCATTATCACTGAAAGTGAAAGTGAAAGTAAAAGAAAATCCCAAATTTTGGGTTGTCCCCAGAAAAGTACTAGAGGGGAACTCTTTTAATGGGGACACCTGTTCAGATGACCTGGGGGTCCCCAAGGAATTCTCCTAATTAACAGGGATTTCCTCTCACTTCCTGTTTGGCTATGCGGCAGGAATTACCGTATATACTCGAGTATAAGCCGAGATTTTCAGCCCTTTTTTTGGGGCTGAAAATACCCCCCTCGGCTTATACTCGAGTTGCCGCTGTCTGCCTACCTGATCAGTGTGTCATGCAGACAGACGGCGGCCTTGACAATGTTCAAACGCCATGCCTCCTTGTCTGTGATAGGCGGAACACTCTATTTCCCAGCAGTTAGTGTTCCGCCTATCACGGACATCCTCTCATCCTCGCCCGTGGTATGAGGATGAGCGGATGTCCGTGATAGGCGGAACACTGACTGCTGGGAAATTGAATGTTCCGCCTATCACAGACAAGGAGGAGGCGCGGCTTATGAATACTAGAATGGCCGCTGTATCTTTTTACACGCTGCGCTTTACATCGGTGCAAATGCGAGGGACAAGGAGGCTGCAGAGGGACACCGAGGCTGCAGAGGGACACCGAGGCTGCAGAATGGCACACGGGGGCATGCACAGAACACAGGTAGGCTGTGACCCTCTTTTCCACTTACAGTAGCTGCTGCATTTCTCACCCTCAGCTTATACTTGGGTCAATAAGTTTTCCCAGTTTTTTTGTGGTAAATTAGGGGCCTTGGCTTATATTCGGGTCGACCTATACTCGAGTATATACGGTAAAGATAAATCTCCCCAATGGGACACAGGTCCCAAAAAAAAAAAAATCTGACGGGTTATAACCCTCCCTTACTCTATCCAAAATAAAAAAAAAGTTTTGCCTATAGTTCTACTTTAAAGTGGAGTTCAAGCCTGTAAAAAATAAAAAAATTAAAGGCAGCAGCTACAAATACTGCTAACTTTTAATATAAGGACACTTACCTGTCCAGGGAGCCCGCGATGTTGGCACCCCAAGCCGATTCGTCCATTGGCTTCAGGTGCAGTCAGGCGTCAGTATTGCAAGTAAGGAAAACCAGCAGTGAAGCCTTCAGGCTTCACAGACGGTTTTCTACTGCGCATGCGCGAGTTGCACTGGGCTTTCTGAATGGTCCCATCGTCTTCTGGGACAAACACAGGTCCCAGATGGCAGCGGAGGGAAGTAGGAAGGGCCAGACATGACGCAGATCGCCATGCGGCGATCTTACCAGGAAGTGGGAGTGGGTACCTCTTACAACCAGGTACCCGCTCCCCCCTCCAAAAAGTGCCAAATGTGCCACATAACTAGACTTGCGACAATAGGAGGGGGGGGCGGGATACTACTTTTTTTTGTGTTGTCAACCGCTGAACGGACACTTAGGCCCCTTTCACAAGAGCACCTCTGATAAGCGGAATCTGCTTGCTCAACGAGGGATCTCTCGCAGTTCCGCTCTCCTCTATGGGGCAATCGGATGGAATGCAATCGAATGGAAACAGACCGCCTGTCCAGATCCGCCGGACGGATGGGGAATAGGACCAAAATCCATCTGTTTTTGTCAGACAGGATCGGATGTCGGCGGGTGTCAGCGGGCATGTGTCTGGATGACATTCTATAGAAGAGACTGGAGGGTCAGATCAAATCCACCTGAAAAACTGACAGGCGGCCTGATCGGACAGCCCATGTAAAACGTGCCTAAGGTTTTGATTTACTAAAACTGGTGCACCCAGAATCTGGTGCAGCTGTGCACAGTAACCAATCAGCTTCCACCCTTAGCTTGCAAATCACATGCCAAATTATTATTATTATTAAGGTACTTATATAGCGTCGTCAATTTACGTAGCGCTTTACATTGTACATTCACATCGGTCCCTACCCTCAAGGAGCTTACAAACTAAGGTTGGAGCCCAGAGACGGCTCTTTAATTAGGCAAATTAGGCGGTCGCCTAAGGCCTCGCACTCACGGGGGCCTCGCGGCCACCTAATTTACCTGTGGTCAATCACCAGGGTTGCGTTCCACTATTTCCGGTGCTGCCCTATGCTTTCTGATAATCGATGTCACTTAGCTGAATAAAGAAACCCCAGCTTCTGCAGAAGTGACAGCACAACTCTCCGGGCGGCTGCACTGAACTCTCCCCGCCCAGATGCAGCTGGTGTAATATACGGGAGGCGGGGAGGGGTCTGACATCGCTAGTGCCAGGCATCCATCCAGACACTTTATTTGCAAGTTGCGCCCGCAGCATCTCCCACGCCACGTTGTTGCAGTTGTTGTCTGCCAGCCCAGAGTAACAGAGCTGAGGGCGCTTTTCCCAGGCTCCTCCTCGGCTCTGATGTGTCTAATGACAGACCACATGAGAAGGAACCTGGGAGAAAGAACATCGTTCCTGCTGACCCTCCTCTCCTATTCATCCCATGTGATTGGCGCAGTACACATCCCTGACCCACACAAGCAACAGCAGTAATAACATGCTCCGTTTCGGGGGTTTTCCTTAACCCCTCCAAAGGGCGTGAATGGGGCCTCATGTTTAAATTTTGCCTAAGGCCTTACAAAGCCTAGAGCCGCCTCTGTTGGAGCCTATTTCCTGCACCGGCACCGTCCAAATCCTGGCTTTGCGGTACCGCAACGATTCCCAAAAGTAGTTCCTGCACTTTTTTGGGCGACTTTGGGGGCAATATTAATAGACATCAGTGCATAAACCCACACAGATGTCTCTCAAATAAACACCCCCCCCCCAAGTCGGAATGAAATGCTGGTTTGAAATTGTGCGAGTTCATCTGAGCTCGCACAATTTCAAACCTGTATTCAGTGTGAACCTAGGCTTAAACCTAGATACTGATTGTTTACTATCATAATTGTTTACTATGCACAGCTGTACTAGATGCTGTGTGCACCAGTTTTAGTAAATCCCTCTATAACTGCGTAATTTATTTTCTTTATATAGGTACCAGCTCATGCAGGACCGTTATCTCCACATGTGACAAATCTTCAAGCAGATTACAGGTAAGTATGCAAATGATGTGTCCTAACAGAATGCAGAGCAGTCGGTGGGGTTTATTTAGTAAAGCTGGAGAGTGAAAAATCCTGCTCACTGCTGCATAGAGGCCAATCAGCTTCCAGGTTTTATTGCCAAAGCTTAATTGAGCGAGCTGAGGTCAGAAGCCGATTGGCTACCAGGCACAGCTGTACCAGATTCTGGGTGCACCAGTTTTAGTAAATCTACCCCTGTGTCTGCCATGGTCCCATAGCTGGGGGTGGTGCAAATTGGCTGCTTCCCCCCCACCTTGTATTTCTCTGCAAGTGACTACTAAAAAATTTATAATTTTCCCACACTTTCCATCCTGTGACAATGGTCACCAGGACAAAGAGAGACGGCTAAGTACCACAGTGTGGACACAGAAAGCAATAAAAACCCTCACTTCATTCAAAACAAAAAAACAAAAAAAAAAGGTTTTGACTTTAGATACACTTTCAATTTTCATTGATTTACCTTCAGGATTGACTGAGTTATTGCAAATAATGATTGCTTGTTGTTTTACTAAAAAAAAATCCATAAACGATATTAGGCAAATCTGCAAATACATAAAGTGTAAAGATTTCTCACCTCTCGGTCTCCTCGAGTCTTTCTTGAAACATCTGCTCCTCGCACCCCTCCTCTCTCTGAGGTTCCTCATTGTCAGACATCTTGTCTTGTCAGTGTGGCACAATGTAACAGACTGTGTGTGAGGGTGCGGCAGACTGTGTGAATTATATGTGTCGTACTGAGGTCCAGATATCAGCTCTGTATGGGTGTTTGCAAATTTCTTCGATTTCTCCTTTTATTCTATTGCAGCCAACGCAGATCTGTGCGAGAATGACAGTACGGGTGTGTCTTCTGTGCTGTCCCTGTGGCTTTGCTAGGCTCAGCTCGAACCGTATTGTATTATTCTGCAATTTCTCTCTCCTGGTTGTCTCTCGATATATATGAGTCGTGTCACGGTGTACAACTCCTCTTTCTTCTTTCCTGTATTGTGTCACAATCGTGAGTCTCCTTGCCCACCCCCACCTCTTCACAGAGATGCAGGATGTGGTTTTGTGGACATATCAAACTTCTGTATTTTATACTGCACAGCTCGAGAGATGCAAATCTCAGAAAACAAGATGTGGAACAGGCATGATAAATGTGTTCAGATTTGGTGCTCAGAACTACACTTCAAGGATATGTAAACCTAGCCACTAAACTTTTAAAAAACCTTTCAAATGTAACTATTACAAGAACATCTCCCTATGGTTGCCAGACTCCTTTAGAGCTAAACTGCATTTACCGATCAACACCAAGCTCTTGCTGGACATGCTCGGAGAAGTGTGTACTTACCTACACATATGGTGGGACTGCCGCCTAATCACTGCCTTACTACAATTAACAAGTGTATATCGTATATCTGGGCCTTTCCCAGAGTGGCTTTATAGTTGATGATTCCTGAGTCCATATCCAAAATTAAGAAAGGTAGTCCTGGAGCAACAAAAAATAAATAAAAAATAAGCGTAGGGACAAACATGAGGACAGCTTGGAAAGGGTTAAAAGTTAGTTCATTGTAGTGAGTGGCCTTACCTGATTGGTAGTGGTTTGTAGCTGGGAGGGGTCCAAGGAATTTAGGGGAGAGTGGTGAGCTGCAAGGGTCCAGTTGTTTGTAGCACAAAAAAGAAGAAACTTCCCACCCGCCCTCCCCATCATTGATGTGTTCTTGCTATGTGGTTGTCATGGCAGCCTGGCAGTGGTGGGTCTTTGGAGGAGGAAAAACTTCTGGATAATAGAATGATAGGGACCTATCAGTATGGGGTTCTCGGGTACATTCCTACCAACGAGGGGTTAAATCGGAATATGTAAAACGCAGGCCACTGTGGATAATGAGGATTGTCTCCAAGCCGGTTTGTGTTGCGGCTGGGGGCCTAGTTTAAGCAAAGGTTTTCGCAGTGAATAGGTTGTGTTTTGTTGCCCTCGAAGTCCACCAAGCTTAACTTCTCAGTTTCTGTTCTAAGAAATGTTATGTTAATTCATTTGAAGTTATTTATTTTGTTAATAAAAGGTTGTGATGGTGATTTTTACTCCTTGTTGTATACTTTATTGTATAGTTTGGGGTTGGAGGGGATGGTCTAGCAGGCTTGGGTCAGTGCTGGGGGTTATCTATTCTACACTTGTTAAGACATCTTGAGAAACTATCACTTAGCAGCACATATCACTATATTTTGTAATTGGAAATCGACCTCTTCTTCACCAATTGAAGAATGGGCACTGTGAACAAAAAAAAGTGAAGTGTTAAATCACAGCCAATCCAAAGACGAAGGGCCTCGACCCCTGAACCCCCCAGGGCACAAGGCTCCTGAAAAGGGCAAGGTACTCTAGTCCACCTAGGCCAAAAACTAGGTGAACTCCACTCCTTGGGGACCTGTAGAAGCTTTTCCTCCAATGAGGGCTTCTCAAAGAGACACCAACTATGAGAAAAGCAAAAAAAAAAAAAACACAATACCTCTGCCCGTCATCAGGGCAGACTCTGAAAAATCTGCACCCTCAATCTCTGTAAGTGAAAAAAACTAAACGCATGCAGTGCTCTGGACTAGCCAAAAGGCCTTTTCAAGCATGTGCAAGAAAAGCAATAAGTGATGTGACCAAGTGCCAGTGACACCAAGTGGGGTCCCCACCTCATATTGATTTTCTGACACCCCTGGGATGCTACCACTAGAAGGTATATTACCAGAAACTATGGAGAACCTGGTGGCAGCCAACAGTAACAATCCATTGAAGCCCCAATCCTTGTGAACCTGCTGACGGGCTCACAGTTTTACTCCAATTTTTTTCTGTGCCATAAATTTAACCTCTGCCTATCCCCCCTCTCCATTAGGACATCCTAATGACCGTGCTTCCCCCTACAATTCTACTCAGGCACTTTCTTTTTATACAATGTCTGTCATACCTTGACCGTTTTCATGGTTACTTTCGCTTTCCTACCACTTAACCCTATTCTCCTACTTCCTACCTCCCCTTACTCTTACTCCTCCCTTCCCCTGTATATCTTGTTATTGTTTAATGCATATCGTTTTTTTTAACACTGAACTTGTAAAACTTTAAAACTGAATGAAGACATACAGTATTCGAGCAAAACTTTCATTAAATAAATACCTGCTGATCCTGCCATGAAGGCCTTCCTGTTATAGGTTAACAATGTTCTGCACTTGTCTCTCTATTGTATTCTAGTACTGTCATCCCATTACATGAGCTAGGCAAGGCTTCGACATTTCCTGGTAGTGTCAAAGCTTGCCCTCTTCCTCCCAACAGCCCACTTCCTCCCAACAGCCATACATTCCCACTGGCCCATCACTATTGTAAAGAGGGGTTGATATCCTCAACAAACTTTTGTTTGTGGTGTCTCCTGCCATGTTCCCAGTGAGTTGGATTGTTGGTCTCACCTTTGTGCCGAGTTACATAGGGGGAGGATGGAACTGGGATGGAGGTCTGAGTGGTGTGATCGTGATAAAAGACGTTATGTAAAGTCGGGAGCTCATATGTCTCATTTCACATTAGTTGGGTTCCTTGTGTAGCACCCTCTAGTGTACTACTAGTGTCAGAGTAGGTCAAATCCATTTTGACTCATGTCTAAACCCTGTGAGTCTTTGTATCTGGGTCAGGGTTATTAGAGTTCAGGGCAGCATGACTCATACAGACAGCTCTCTGGTTCCTCCCTCTGGTTCTGGAATGTTGGAGAATGTTCTGGAAGCTAAATGGCGGAGGATTGTTCTGCATATTTAGAGGAGCTTAGCCAATCCCCAGTCATGCTGGCAGGGGGGTCGGTGGAAGATGGAGATGCAGTGCTGAGGAGGCTGTCGGTGGCCCTTGAGGCAAACCCCCTAGTCTGGGGGGGTGGCTCTGCCTCAGGCCAGGACTCGGGTGCTGGCCTGGAAGGATCCCGACACCAGGAGAAGCTTAGAGGGAGTCCTTCCTGAGAGGCAGTGGTAGCAAGGAGGACAGTGTGAGTACTACAGCACAGTGCAGAGATTTACAAGGGTAGAGACTGCCACATGTAGCAGGCCTCTCTTGAAGACAGCAGTGTGCTTAAGTCTTCTTCAAACCTTGCCCTGTGAGATCTCCAGAGAGTCAGTCAGGTAGACTGGTGAAGAGAGTTAGTCGGGTAGACTGGTGAAGAAGCAGCCAGGTGGGCAGGTGAAGAGGCAGCCAGATGGGCTAGCATTTCCTGCAGTGGTAAGGCTGGGACCAGTGTCTACAGGGGAGTTGGAGGTATTCCAGGATGCATTTCACAACATATTGTGCTAGTTTCTAAGAGACTGAGCGTTCCTAGCCTGTAAGGGTGTTGTTGTTGGGTTTAGATATGATTTAAGTTCGACTTTAACAAATGGTTAATCCTTTGCTACTAAGTGACTGAACCCTTGGCTGCAGTTGAGGCCTGAGCTGATAAACACTATATTACCAAACGTATTAGGGTGCCTTTACATGCACATGAACTTTAATGACATCCCAGTCTTAGTGCGTAGGGTTCAATAATGAGTTGGCCCACCCTTTGCAGCTATAAGAGCCTCAACTCTTCTGGGAAGGCTGTCCACAAGGTTTAGGAGTATGTCTATGGGAATGTTTGACCATTCTTCAAGAAGTGCATTTGTGAGGTCAGGCATTGATGTGGGTGAAAAGGCCTGGCTCGCAGTCTCGCTCCAATTTATCCCAAAGTTGTTCTATCGGGATTAGGTCAGGACTCTGTGCACGCCAGTCAAGTTCTTACACCCCAAACTCACTCATCTATGTCTTTAAAAACCTTGTTTTATGCACTGGTTCATAACATTTGGTGAAGGGGGGATTATGGTGTGGGGTTGTTTTTCAGGGGTTGGGCTTGACCCCTTAGTTCCAGTGAAGGGAACTCCTAAGGCATGAGCATACTAAGACGTGACTGCACAAAGCAAGGTCCATAAACACATGGATGAGCGAGTTTGGGGTGGAGGAACTTGACTGGCCTGCACAGAGTCCTGACCTCAACTCGATAGAACACCTTTGGGATGAATTAAAGCAAAGACTGCGAACCAGCCCTTCTTGTCCACATCAGTGCCTGACCTCACAAATGCGCTTCTGGAAGAATGGTCTAACATTCACATAGACACACTCCTAAATCTTGTGGACAGAAGGACTCAGAAACCTTCCCAGAAGAGTTGAAGCTGTTAAAGCTGCAAAGGGTGGGCCAACTCAATATTGAACCCTTTGGACTAAGATTGGGATGCCATTAAAGTTTATGTGTGTGTAAAGGCAGGTGTCCCAATACTTTTAGTGATATAGAGGTTGATTTACTAAAACTGGAGAGTGAAAAATGTCGTGCAGCTCTGCATAGAAACCAATCAGCTTCCAGGTTTTATTGTCAAAGCCTAACTGAACAAGCTGATGTTAGAAGTTGATTGGCTACCATGAACAGCTGCACCAGATTTTGCACTCTCCAGTATTAGTAAATCACCCCCTGTGTGTATCTTACAACTGAACATTACTGTTTTGCTTGATCCATTTTTGCAAAGTGCTTTGTTCATTTTACTTTTTGTACTTGCAGAGACCTTTGCACATTTGCTTTTTTGTACTTGCAGAGACCTTTGTGCATTTGCTTTTTTATGCTTGCAGAGACCTTTGTGCATTTGCTTTTTGTGAAGTTGCTGCTGACCACAAAGCAGTGATGAGTCGCACTACTTTACCTCTGTTTCCTCTGTGCTTCCCCTCAAGTTCCTGCCTTTTCATCTTATATTTGTAACTGCAAGATAAAAAAAAACGAGTTGGCTGGACTTTAGTGTAGATCGTACACCCCCCTCAGTCTAAGAGAAGTATATGGTTTCACGAAACGTCACCGGTCAGCAGTGTCTGAACAGAGTCTAGCATTATGTGGCACAAGAAATGAGAGCAATCCAGATGATTATTCTAACATATGTTGCAGGGCTAGGCTGTCAAGGAAGACAATAATTACTGTATTTCCAGTTCTTGCACTTACATCTCTTGAAGGTTTCACTTTCAATAAGTATTTTTTTGAAGTTTTATAGAAAACATAGCATAACCTGTACAAATATACAAAAATAACCAACATAAAAGATTCCAGAGTAGATCCGTAAGTCATCAGAGATAATAAAGGTGATTAAAATAAAGAGCAATAAGTATGGCAAGTTACGTGTTGACGTGCATAGTAAAGATTTATGTTGTGTTATCGGGGGGGTTAAATGGTTGGTTAGGCGTTGGCTGGGGGACACTCATGGATTGAATGTAAGGGTTGGGTCTTCTGTTTAAAGAATGGCTAAGAGACATAAAGGCCTCCCAGACCAGAGAGGCCAAGAGAAAAGAAAGAGGGAAAAGAGTAGAGCAGAGTAGAAAGGGACATGGGCGTCCGCAGGTAGGGGCAAGGGGGGTCAAGTGCCCCCCCTGGAATCAGGGATCGCACATTCAGCACAGCGGTGTCGCTATGGGGGTGCGAGCAGCCAGCGGAATGACACCATCAAGGTGCTGTCAAGCCCCCCCATCAGTGTAGTGTGACTTTGGCTCCTTTCCCAACTCAGTCCAGCAGAGAACTTGGCGGCACTGTGTCAGGAGAAAGGCGAGCTGTGGGCTGTCAGAGGTTTCCCCCCGCTCGCGCCCCCTCCCCCGTTCTTCTGTCAGGGAGAAGAGACGGCGGCTCTCACCAGGTTCCCCACGCAGCTTCCTGCCCGCTCCGTTCCTTCCCCATTTGCCATAACTGAGGGCCAATTAAAGGAGACTTGGAGAGGAGAGCATCATAGGACATGTAGTCCTGAAGATTGGTGGCCCCATTTTCCACAGGAAGGAGGCTACAGCTCGATCAAGAGAGAGATTGAGATACTGCAGCCTGGAAAAAAGCTGAGGGAGTGAGTGCTACAGGACAAAGAAAGAGGCGTGTTCTGGGCAGAAGCCAGAGAGAGAGCCACGCTGCCCAGTGTCAACAGAGAGAGCCATGCTACCCAGCACTACCAGAGAGAGCCACGCTACCCAGCACCAGGGAGAGAGCCATGCTACCCAGCGCCACCAGAGAGTGACAGACTGAGCCACTGCCAGGGTACAGACATGCTACACTACTGACCAGAATCGCCCCCGGGCAACCCAGAGCGAGTGATTGTCCAGCCGGAGGGATCACTGCTGTAGTTTTGCTGGGTCTGGTAAGAGGGCCTGTTGGCCATTATCCATTACTTATCCTAGGGACTGTACTATGCCTGCTGTCTCTGACCATGACAATGTGATAATGACATTGTCGATAAGGGGCGGCGCATGGGTGACCCTAGCATGATGCCCCCCTCTGAAAAAAGTTCTGCGGACGCCCATGGAAAGGGACATCTCTTAGAGATTTCAATATAAAAATACAAAGGGGTTCCATCACAAAGTCTATATGCAGGGAGTGCAAAAACAACATGCATTAACTGATCACAAGCATTCTGGTTTAGTTTACACTAGTCAGGTCATTCAAATATGGGGATAGATTGGTTCTTCTGGATTGCTCTGCATGCCACGATGTAATATTTTAGTTAGAGATGGAACCTGGGGGGGTTGATTTTAGGGTTGCACTGATACCGATGCTAGTATCGGTATTGGTGCGGATGCCGAGCATTTGCACGGGTACTTGTACTCATGCAAATGCTCTGATGCCTAGTCTGATACCTCCCGGCAGGGCCACTGATGTTTTACCAGGCCCAGCGTCCTCAGCATAGCAGGCGGGACTGGGCAGCCTCATAGATGATCTGTGCGGCGAGGGGGCAATTATAAGCACCAATTTCCAGCATAGCTTTTCGAAAAAGCAGCTGACAGACGATTCTCCTCCTCATCCTCCCGCGGCTGTCAACTGCTTTATTGAAAGCTATACAGGGAGATTGGTGCTTATAACTGCCCCCACCGCCACATTAACCATCCCTGACTGTCCCCGTGTCCTCCTCTGGCTCCCTGGGTCCTCCTCTGGCTCCCAGTGTCCTCCCCTGGCTACCAGTGTCCTTCTCCAGGTCCTCCTCCTGCTCCCTGGGTCCTCCGTGTGCTCCTCCGGCTCTCCGGGCCCTCCTCTGTTCCCTCCCTCGCCGCAGATCTGTCAGGATGGAGAGTGGATTCACTGACTGACCATTCATAACTGAACATCGTAAACTGTGTTTAAGATGCTTCAGTTTATGAATAAAAAGGAGCCTCTGTCTCCTGTCCAGAACAGCTGAGGAAGGGACTGGGGAATCTGTGTCCTCAGTCCCTTTCCCTGTCTCACCAAAGCCACCCCCCAACAGAAAGGAAAGAATTGTATTAAATAAATATTTAAAGGTTAGGTTGTAAAAAAAACACTGACACCATCCACCCCCCCCCCCCAAAGAAAGTAAAAAGAAGTAACATTAAAAAAGTGGTATCGCTGCAACCCTAGTTGATTCAACCCCTGACTTCTTATACTTCTTAAAGTGGTATTAAAGGTTTTGCCTTTAAAAAAAACAAAATGTCCTACTTACCTGTGTAGCAAGGTCCCAGGCCTCCTCCATTCCAATGAGAACCTCCAAGGCCAGGGATAGCTGGCATCCTTCTGTATGTAGTGGGTTGTGAGGCATGGTGGGTGTAGTTAAAGTTATTGGGCGCCAGACACTTCTTGAATGCAAAAGAAAGTTTATTTCTCTTAACAAACAAAGAGGGTTAGGGCCAGGACACCCTTAGGCAGTTACAAGATTAATTGGCAGACTCCGAGACTTCAAAAGGGGGACAGCCATGCAGGGAAAGGCATCCAGCAATACTCCACATCTGCATGTGCATTAATGCTGTATTCTATGGCAACAGTCTTTAACAGTTCCTAACACAAAGCTTAACAGTTCCTTCACTTTCACTACAATCGCTCCTTGTAGTTCTTCAGCACACTGATCTCCCGGTCTCTCACTAGACCCACTGATTCACTGCCACTGAATCCTTTCAGCTCCTCCAATCTTCACGGTGGTATCTTCCTCAAGCGTCACCCCCCACTTCACTGCTGGGTCCCTAGCTTGGCACTAGGGATGAGCCCGGTGTTCGATTCGAACCCATGTTCGAATCGAACATCGGACGTTCGTCCTCTCGTCGAAACCAGAATTCTGAGGGCCGTTCGCATCAAATTCGTGTGATGCGAACGGTCCACGATGCACTGCGCCAGTCACAGGATGCCTGTGGCCAATTATAGCTCAGGGGGTTTAGTACACGCCCCACACTATATAAGGCCGCCGCGCCGGCGGCCTCGTGTAGTGTGTTCCGGCGTTAGGAACAGTGACAGACTGTACTGTACAGCGTACACACTATATGAGCTTGTGATTCATTTCTGTTTGGGGAATAGTGTAGGGAAAGAGGAAAAATAGGCAGGGATAGTTTATTCTTCTTAGTGCTGTTCTCTAATCTCTACCAATCCAGCCATCTGCAGGAGTTAGTGTGTGTGCGTGCTGTGTGAGTATAGCACAGCAGTAGCACACTAAACCACCTTACCCTGTATCTGCCCTTCTGCCCTGTTGTCATCTAATCCAGCCATCTGCGACATGACATTAAAGCCGCAAGCAGTTTTAAATTGCTTCTTTTTTTCCTTTACAAATGTCATTTTGTGCAGGAACAGTTCTAAACACGGGAAACACATGCCACTTCACAGGCATACTTTAGACACCCCCCAGATACCAATATTTAAAGAAATATTTAACTTTTTTTTTTTTTCAATTTATGCATCATTAAAATGACTGCTCCCGAAAAAACTTCAGTTTTTAAAACTTCTTTTTGCATTGATACATGTCCCCTGGGGCAGGACCCAGGTCCCCAAACCTGTTTTATGACAATAACATGCATATTGGCCGTTATAATTAGCACTTTAGATTTTGAACGTTCGCGTCCATTGTAACTAATAGGGTTCTAACGTTCGCGCAAACTTTAGGTCCGTTCGCAGGTTCTGGTGCGAACCGAACCCGGGGGTGTTCGGCTCATCCCTACTTGGCACTCTAGATACCTCTCAAGCTTCACCCCCGCTGGCCTGCTTGGTCCCTGGCTTGAAACACAAGGCTGCTCTGCAAGCGTCACCTCTGCTGACTGTGTCCCTGGCTTGATACCTGCTGAAGTTTCCAGATTCTTCACCGTCCCCGGTGGTCAGAATGCTGCTCCGGTAATTGCTTCAGTTACTCACTGTGGTCCCTGGTAATTAGGCGGATAGTTCCTTACTGGCGACAGCTTCCCCTCTACCTCTGATCAATAGATCTCTCACAATCAACCAGGATAACTACTCCAGGCAAGTAAATTTGTGAGAAGCAACCCTACCTAAATTCCTGGGTGCTACATCTGCTCTGTGTAATGGTTTTGCAAAGAGCAGCCCCGATCCTCCTCTTCTTGGGTCCCCTGCCAGTGCTCCTGACTCCTCCCCCATGACTAGTGCCCCCAATAGCAAGCTGCTTGCTATGGGATCACTGGTGTATGCTCATGGGCGTAGCATAAGGGGTTGCAGGGGTCACAATCGCAACCCCGCCCCTAGCTCCAGGGGGCCCCTGTCATATTATCATATCCTCCACAAAGTCCAGCTCCGATCTGCCCTAGGGCCCCACAGCCACACTCCAGTACTGGGCTTCCACTTTGCCTTCCATAGTCCACACCCCTCTGTTCTCATTGGCTGGGGAGAAGCTTTGAGCCATTTCCTGAATGGAGAGGAGCATGGGGTGAGAACAGCCCAGGATGGGGAAGTGTCTGTGCTGTGTGCTGGCAACATGGAATGGTAACTGAGCTCAGCGAGTTAAGAGGAGGAGAGTGCCGGCCTGTAGCCACGATGGGATCGATGTCACCGGTGAGGTATGGCACTGCTCAGTGTCTCCTAGTCACTAGCTGGGATTCTCTGAACCCCCCCACCCGGGGATGTCTGCTTACCCCACTTCAACTGGAGAAAAGCCACGCACCTCCGGGAGGTGACCTTCCCCCAACACCTGCCAACACTGACAGAGAAACCTTCAGAAATGTATAAAACAAATCCCTTAACATCTCCTGAGGGGCTGCAGGCTCCAGATTTCATGTCACATGTCTTTGCCCTCCCAGATCTAAGTTGTGTCCCCCCCAAAGCACCTGACACGCCCTCCACCCTGGATGCTATGCCCGCTGCTGAGCTTCTTTCCCAGTACAGCACTCTATACCGCCCCTTCTCCCCAGGGCTGAAATCACATTCCTTTACAACACAGCCAGTCAGCCATGATCTGCACAGGGTGTATCTGTCTACTGCAACTACACTGCCGTCCCGACCAGGTGATTGCACAGGTCAGAATGGCACCATAAAAGCCAGATACACCCTGTGAAGGCTGATAGACTGAGTGTAAAGGAATGTGATTTCAGCCCTGTGTATTGTGGGGGGGGGGGCTGCATACAGTGCTGAAATGGGAAAGGAGCTCTGCCAAATGACCTGACAGGGGTCCCTCGCCTCTGATTCTCCAGCAGAGATCCCGGTACTCTAATGTAAGGGGGAACTCTAAACACACCGGTGGAAGTGGTGGGTGGTAGTGGGGGGGGGCCCAGGTCAACTTTTGCTTCTGCGCCCACAAGCTTCAAGCTACGCATCTGTGTATGCTCAATCCCGAGCCCTGCTCTATGCATCCATAAGATGCATACAGCCACAGCTCGGCCAGCCCCCACTCTCTCCTCATTGGCTCACTGGCTGTGATTGACAGCAGTGGGAGCCAATGAGGAAAAGGAGTCCTGGGACAGCCGAGGCTCTCGTGCACATCACTGAATCGAGAGGGGGCTCAGGTGAGAATTAAAGGGGCATAGAATGCATGCAGGTAAAAAGCCTTTACAACCACTTTAAATACTCCCAACAGTGAGCTCTCCCTGCCATAATTCCTGATTTACAACATCAGCTATATCCCAATCTCATATATATAAAAAGACAGTGCAGCGCTAAAAAAAACAAGTCCATAAATCAAAAACAAGCCCATCCGTGAGGTCTATAGTGATGATATACAGACAAAGCATGCAGGTGACTTCATGGGAAAACCCAATGATAGAAATGGCAGCTCACCTCACAAAGTGGACCCTTTAATTATAGAGGGTCTGATCCCCTTTCCCAATCGGGGTATATGAGGATAAATCAAAGATGCAGCAAGCCAGTCCGGGAAATTCCCCTATTTGATCAGTTCAAAATACACACTTTCCGCTCCAAAGCCACATGGATCATGCAAATATAAAACAGTACATAGTGCTCTCCGCAGGTATAAGGTATTTAATAGTAATAAGACAGAATAAAACTTACAAATCTGGCACTTAAAACCAAGTGCCTGGTAAACAGCATGTGTGTAAACAGAGTCTGCGATGGCCGTGGGTGACGTCACGAGACTTCCGTCCGTCCGTCCGTACACGTTACGTCCCAGTTGGCGGGACTTCGTTAGTGGATACGGAAGTGACGTGGACACACGATTTATATAATGTGGTGACGATCACCATAGTTACCGAATGCCGCATCACATAATACAGCGCAAGGTGGGGAAAAACTCCTTCCATGGACGAAATATCAATTAGAGATGTAGCCTGGTGAGCTGAGTCAGCCTCTGGATCCTTGTGGATCCTCAAACTTTAAAATTCCAAGCTCTGTGCATGTCCATATGGGAGTTGTGGGTGCTCCCGCTCTTGTGTGCATATTCCATTTCTTCCTGTTACATCTTTCATTGTCTTGTTCCCACCCAGCTTTGCATGTTCTAGTTTCATCTCTTGCTTTCTCCATAATATCAAATACTGTACATAAAAAAATTCAACAGAGAAAGTGTTTTGGCCACAACAGGTGTGTAGTCACAGGAATTCAAGCGTGGAAACCTCACCAATTAAAACGGAACTAAACTGTATCTTGTTGTAATGTGTTGGCCGATTTATGTGGGACTTTATGTATTATATATATGTATTGGATATATATATTCCACACACAGTATTAGTGACCAGGCCAGATATAAGTTGACAATGTTATCTGTTACCCTTTGATGTGTAAATCTTATGCAAGTTGTGTGTGTGTGAGGAATAGCCTTTTAACCTAGATGAACATTTCAAAGGGAGTATTTACTGATGGTAATTAGAATTGAGGGGGGTATTCATGGTAAACATTTGGTTGACCCCCACCCAGTGTCAGACTAGTATATGAGAAGACAGGCAGGTTGTCAGCTAGTCTAGAGAAAGATGGTCTGAGAGAAGGTTCTGTATCCATGAAGGCATAGGTACCAGAGGAAATATTCGTTGTCATGAACTCTGTTGGATTTTTGTCATCTGTAAGAATGTTCTGTTTTAGAAGTCAATAAAATCTCTCTCTGGAGAACGGGTTTTGCTGCGGGGAAGTACTTTTCAATAACTATATACCATCTACGAGGAACGATTATATTAGATCACTACATTGGTGCCGTTCAAGAGACCAGAAGAGCATTTTCAGGACTTTGTAACAGAAGTCAGTGATAACAATCCGTGAGTTGGACAGAAGTCTGATGGAGACCCAAGACCTGTGCTGTGACTCTAACGTCTGGTTGTGACATAAGAGAGTCTGATCTACAAAATCAAACAAGTTTGGAACCCCAGAATTATTCTCTGGAGACTGGAAACGAAGAAAAGGACTGCATCGTGTACCAGAAGACCTGAGCTGGAAGCTGAAGGAGTAATTAATGCGGTGAGTAAAATATTTCTCTTTTTAAATTATTAATAATATAGTAAAAATGCTTACTCAGTGTGAAGCTAGTGTCAGTTCTGATAAAGTTAACAGATGGGTGTTAAAATGTATTAAGCGTCATGGCGGGCCTTATGAAGTGCCAGAAAAATATAAGCAGACATGGACTATGATGAATGAATTTTTAGAGAAAACTGTTTTTGATAGCAAAATTTCAGAAAGTAAAAGAAAAGGTTGTATTGTACAGGGCTTGTTATCTTGCTGTTTAACAATGGAAAGTTCTTTGAAGGATAAGGTTGAGGAAATTACCCAGTTACAGAGTGCAGTTGATAATAGCAACAAGGTTTGTCAGAGGTTACAAAACCAATCAGAATCTGAGACTGTAAATTTAAAATTGCATGCAGTCACCATTGGGGAAGCTCTGCTTGAGAAGTCTAAACGTTGTAATGAATTATCAGAGGAAAATGAAAGATTGAAACTAAGAATTATGGAATTAGAGAAGAGATCTCAGGAATGCAGATATGCATCGAATCTGCAGAAAAATGCAAATACAAACATTCTATCAAATGAAACAGAACCTCATATAAAATCTGATAATTCATTGCCAGCCGCACCCACTGTGACCACCACAGTTTATAACAATAATAATAATGCAGGTGAAGTTCAGCTTGTAATGAAGCCTTTGAAACCAAAAGAATTAGATGCAATTCTTAAAGAAATAGGAATGATTCCCTGCCATGATTTAAACAGATTTTTAAAATGGTTTTGTGACTTGCAGAATGTCAGAGATGTGTACAATCTCAACCCATCTGATTTAGACAGAGTTATGCAACATTCTATAGGAAATAGTCTTTGGGTGAGAATTAAGCAGATCTGTACTCAGCCAATGAGAACAAGGGACATATTGATAGAATTATTATGTGTTTTGTATGGTGTACGTTCTGATGTTACTGTTCATGGGAAGATCAAACAATTGCAAAGTGAATCTCCCTACGAACTGTCAGAAAGGATAAAATCTATTATGGAAATATTGGTCAGTAATAATCTTGCATTTGAGCATGGTGGCTTGTTACATATGAGTATATTTCTACATGCTTTGAATGAAGAGATTAGACAAAATATTTTACTAGTTACCCCAAATCCTCATGATTTAAAAGACGTATTGTTGAAAGCAGACAATTTATGGAGAAAGTCAAATGAGCAAGCTGTCAAGATTGATTTAGCCACATTGTTTAGGACAAATACTGAACATAAAGATCAAAAGATAATGTCTTATGATAACAATCAAAGAGGAATCACCAGGTCAAATATAGGTGATATTGATATGAAAAACAGAGCTGACCAAAATCATAATAAAAAGGTATCTAAGGCTTGGATACCGTTTTCTCAGTTAAAACAGAAATATGACCACCTAAAGATTGAGTACGATAAAATGAAAATAGAACATTACACATTGCTGGGACAGCTAAACAGATTACATTATCCAGATCTGTTTTTGAATACAAGTGACATTTCTCTAACAGTGGGGGTGGTTTAGTTTCAACCTGGGGATGTGTAAATAGTCCTTTGTTTTAACTTCAAAGAATGTTTAAGGACCTTGCTAATTAGTTTTGTTGGAGAGTTTTTTTGTCTTTCAGATATTGGAGATACTGCATGTGAACTGCAAGCTGAAATTTCTGGCTAGTGGGGGAGAAACACTGAATAAACAATATCATGGACTCTCTCAATATTCATCAAGCAATTGACTTATTTTTTTGACTTTTTGGACTTGGACAATGGACTTTTCCCTATATTTTATTTTTTATTTTTTATTGTTCACCCTTTCCCATTTTTATTCATCAAGCCCTATTTTTTATTTTTTATTTTTCACCCTTTTCCATTTTTATTTTTATTTTTTTATTTTATTATGTTTTATTTCTTGAACTTTATCTTAAAACCAGAGCGAAACATTTAAACCTAAAATATTTTTCGTGTTACATAACATGTTGCATATTACATATTGCATATTGATCAATATATTTGACATCTAAGGTGAGATGCTGCACAATGGCTTGGCATAGCATAAATTATAGTATGTTGGGTGGTTTTCCTAAATTTATAAGAGGGGTGAGTGAAATTCATCACTCCAGTCATGATTTGAAACTTTGTTGAATCAGTCATTAATAATATTGACATATGGATGAAAAAAAGACCTAACTTTACTGGCAAGATTTTCCACTGCTGCTTTGTCTGGATAGAATATCTGATAAAACGCTGATGTCAAGCTGATTCTATCTGAAAGTGGGGGATTATATATGGATTATATGGATATATGGATTATAGATTGGTATATAGATTGGTATACCATTCAGGTGGAATTATGGACTGAATGATTCAAGTAACTGCTCTATTATGGAGGCAATGAGGAGTCGGCCTACAGCAAATTACAAAGTACAGCAATAGCAGTTTTTTTCAGCCGTATCCAAACCTTTTGAACTTGAAAGTGAGAGCTGGTACATGGATGGTTCTTCTTACTATAAAGATGGAAGTAGAATTTCGGGATTTGCTGGTGTTTGTGCAAAAGCATCTTTAAGAAAATGAAAACCCTGAGCCTGGAGAGGAATCCTGGATTTATGTGGATCGGAGCTCCCAGCACACCAAGCACACCAAGTCTACTTTCAAAGAGAGATGTGATGAAGTTGAAGTTGAAAATTGAAGAATGAACTGTGACATCAGCTCGTTTTTGTGCAATATTCAAGATCTTGATGTGATATAATAAGGCCTAACAGCTATATGGGCCAAGAATGTTTACCAAACCCTTTTCAAGTCATGGTCTAAAGCTATATTATCTAATGACTTTTTCATGGGGATATTTTAGAGGCTGGTGAAGAGAGATGTAACCAGTTTCAACTTTATATTTCATATGAGCCATTGTGAAGCATCCAATACCTCAAGTCGGTAATGCTATGTTTGTTGCTTGATTTATGGGTCAGTTCTAGTAGTTAGAACGACCCAAGTGGGGGTATATGTTGTAATGTGTTGGCCGATTTATGTGGGACTTTATGTATTATATATATGTATTGGATATATATATTCCACACACAGTATTAGTGACCAGGCCAGATATAAGTTGACAATGTTATCTGTTACCCTTTGATGTGTAAATCTTATGCAAGTTGTGTGTGTGTGAGGAATAGCCTTTTAACCTAGATGAACATTTCAAAGGGAGTATTTACTGATGGTAATTAGAATTGAGGGGGGTATTCATGGTAAACATTTGGTTGACCCCCACCCAGTGTCAGACTAGTATATGAGAAGACAGGCAGGTTGTCAGCTAGTCTAGAGAAAGATGGTCTGAGAGAAGGTTCTGTATCCATGAAGGCATAGGTACCAGAGGAAATATTCGTTGTCATGAACTCTGTTGGATTTTTGTCATCTGTAAGAATGTTCTGTTTTAGAAGTCAATAAAATCTCTCTCTGGAGAACGGGTTTTGCTGCGGGGAAGTACTTTTCAATAACTATATACCATCTACGAGGAACGATTATATTAGATCACTACATATCTGAGCACCACAACCCAAAAACACAATTTAATTCATTTTATTTAAACAAACTCACCCATTTATCCAGAGGTGTAACTAGAACCTTCAAAAAAACATGAAGGGCCTCCCTGACCCCTTCCGGTAGCGGAACTCCAGGTGGCTGGTAGTTCTGACACTGGTGTCAGTAGTTTTTTATTTTTCTTATTCTTTTTTTTTATATGTTACCATTTTATTATTTATATTTCTCCAGTCATCTTCCAGGACGGCACACCTGAGAGGATGACTGGTCTCACCTGGCAGGAAACACAATTAACAAAGTTTAAAAAGCCCTACCCCTCCCTCTGACCCTCAGTTATTGATTGTGTTTCCCACACACTGATGGCTGCAAAACCTTTTTTATTTTCTAAGAGACCTCAGGTCTGGGACCATGGTCGCCCCGTTAAAAGAACTAACCCAGAGCAGTCAGTGGTGTCTGTGGGGTTCTGTTCAGGCATTCATTTGCCTTTACATTAAGGGGTTTCCCTGTTGCTCTCCTTAAAAGCATTCCTGAATGTGGAGAGGCTGGGGCACTAGGACAGGTGAGTTGTCCATAACCCCAGGGGCCACCTAACTTTCCCTCCCTCCTTTCCCTCCTACCTGACAGTGGTGGATGGTCAGGGGGGGCCGCCTGTACACCCCACATTGGCCGGAAGCTGGGCTCCAATGGCCGAATGTTTTTTTCTCCTTAGGGAGCTGTGCTGTCCTTTTGGATAGACCGATGTGCGAGCGGCGTGTGTAAGCCGCTACTGCGCATGTCCGGAAGCCGCCGGGCGCTGATGTGACGTCATATCCGGCGCGCCAGGGCTTCAACAAAATGGCGGCGAGCGTGTCGGTCAGAAGCACGAGGCGGCGGTTTGGAGTGAGGGGGCCCCGTGGTCCACAGCCTTCACAGACGATCCATCTACCGGTGCAGAGGCAGAGGATGGAAGGCGGACCAGAGCTCACAGCATCAGAGGTCACCACAGGGGGTGAGTGACTCGGCTAGAGCAAGGGGGGGCAGGCATTTGGGGTGGCCCTATTTCCCTGTCCCCCACACTGTTGTTTCTTGAGATGTTGGCTAATGGGGTGTTCCTTTCTTTATACAGAGACCGAACGCCCTGCTCAGGAGAGAGCCAGTAGGTCTGGGAAAGCCACATCTAAAACTAAGCGCTGTGGGTCTTGTAGTGTTAAACTTCCACAGGACCACAGCAAGCCTTTTTGTTATAAATGCATTTACAAATTGGCAGGCAAAGAGACAGCACAGGTTGCAAAGGAATGCAGGGCACTACAAGTTGAGATGCTAGCTACCCTTCAGTCTTTTAAAGCCACACTTGATCAGCGTCAGGGGGATGCCAGATCAGTAAGGGAAAGCTCTCCCTCACAGGAAGATAGATCTACCTTTACAGGAGGGTCTCAGGAACCTGCCCCCTACTATTCAGAGGAGGAGGTTTGTAGCTCTGACTTGAGTTCCCAGGAAGGGGAGGACTCTGATCAGGATAGCCATGTTGAGGCCAGACCTGGGGGGCACCTCTTTTCAGCTGAGGATATGGAGGGTCTCCTCAGGGCAGTGTATGTGTCGGAGGACATTCAGTTACCTTCCGCCCAAGTGTCAGCTCAGGATAAGGTCTACAGAGGATTGGGTAAGCCACAGGCTAGATCTTTCCCAGTACATCAGTCCCTAAAAGACATAATTTTAAGGGAGTGGAAAGAGCCTGAGCGTAAGCTCCTCAGACTTAAAACTTGGAAACGGAGATGTCCTTTTAAGTAGGAGGAGGAAGAAAAAATTCCCACGCCTAGATGCGTCTTTGGCGCAGGTTTCTAAAAGGTCGGACTTATCCTTTGAGGACACAGGTAACATTCAGGATCAGATGGATAAAAAATCTGAGATCCTGTTGCGCAGAGCTTGGGAGGCAAATGCATCGGCCATGAGCCCTGCATTGGCTTCAGCCTGTGTAGCCAGGAACGCGGATGCATGGCTCAACAAGCTAATGGACCATCTCACGCGTAAGAAGGAGTCCAGGGAAGTAATAAAATCCCTGGAAGTTGTTGGGAGAGCCATCGCCTTTTTGGCAGATGCGGCAATAGAGACAGTAAGGACGACTGCTAAGTCAGCGGCATTACTGAACTCAGCCAGGAGGGCCCTTTGGGTCAAGACTTGGGACAGAGACTTCACATCTAAGTCCCGTCTCTGTGGTATCCCTTTTGAGGGCTCCCTGCTCTTTGGTTCGGGTCTAGAACAGGTCCTTTCCCGATCCACAGAGAAAGGTAAGAAATTTCCCACCAAACCTAAGAAGGAGAAGGGGAGGAAATTTTTTCGTGGCCCCCCTGCAAAAGGTCAGTTCAAAGGCAACAAAGGAAGAAGTGGGGGATTGGAAAGGGCAAGGAAAAGGGTGGAATCCTTTTTTTTCCGGGTCCGGACCTTCCAGCAAAGAAGCAAAATGACGCCAGGTGAGACCAGTCATCCTCTCAGGTGTGCCGTCCTGGAAGATTTCCTAGAAAATCCGTTACCGGTAAGTGTAACTGGTACTTTTTTTTTACAATTTTTCTAGGTGCCCTGTTGGGGAGCTTTGGTGAAATATCAGGGGTCTAAACAGACATCTGATGTTTCACCTTGGAGACATAGAAATAAATTAGAGGACACTCAGCCCTCAGTCTCCATCTCTGCAGCCTTGGCTGTACAGAATGAACGGACAATAATTGCTCTGTACAGAGTTTTCCATTCATTCGCAAACTGAAGCATAGTTTATTATGCTTCAGTTATAAATGGACACAAAGAGAGGTCAGTACCGATCACTGACTCTGTCCATTCAGAATAGGAAGGGTCCAGTAAATTACATATCTTTTTATAAAGGTAAACTGTAGTGTATTTTCAGAATGCAACTTTAACCACCTGCCAACCGCTCACAGTAAATATACTGCGAGCGGGCAGCAGGTACAGACACAGTCGTGTACATGTACATGACCGGCCTGCTTCTGGGTTTGGGGTGCACATCCTCCCTGCTGACCCATGCTGTAAATGCACGCACGAGTTTGGCAGCAGAATTCAGCCAATGGTTTTGGCTGAAACCTGCTAAACGGCTGTGTCCAATGACACACAGAGTAATGTATTTACAAACACGCAGATCTCTGTGTAAATAGGAACAGCGATCTGGCTGTTTCTTCGCTCTGAAAAGCAGGGAGAAAAAACAGTCAGATCAGAAAGTAAAAGCAGCACACATTACACGTCGTTAGGCACATAGTTAACCTCTTGATTGCCCCTAGATGTTAACCCCTTCCCAGCCAGTGTCATTAGTACAGTGTCAGTGTACATTATGACTGATCACTGTATTAATGCCACTAGCGACATCATTGTTAGGTAGTGACCCTCCCAGCCAGTGTCTGTTTGCGAGATTGCCAGCCACCCTATCACAGTACCACTATAAGTCGTTGATCACCACCATTACAGTATAGCATCTATAGCTGCGTAAATTCCATTTAGATTAATGTATAAACCGCTAACAACAAAAGTGAGTACACCGCTAAGTAAAATTGTCAAAGTTGGACCCAATTAGCCATTTTTCCTCCCCAGTGTCATGTGACTCGTTTAGTGTTACAAGGTCTCAGGTGTGAATGGGGAGCAGGTGTGTTAAATTTGGGGTTATCGCTCTCACTCTTTCATACTGGTCACTGGAAGTTCAATATTGCACCTCATGGCAAAGAACTCTCTGAGGATATGAAAAAAATAATTGTTGCTCTACATAAAGATGGCCTAGGCTATAAGAACATTGCCAAGACCCTGCAACTGTGCTGCAGCATGATGGCCAAGACCATACAGCTGTTTATCTGGACAGGTTCCACTCAGAACAGGCCTCGCCATTGTCGACCAAAGATGTTGAGTGCACATGCTCAGAGTCATATCCAGAGGTTGTCTTTGGGAAATAGATGTATGTGTGCTGCCAGCATTGCTGCGGAGGTTGAAGGGGTGGGGGGGTCAGCCTGTCAAGACCCACATCATATAAAAAGGCGGACTTCTCCTTGCTCCCCATCTGGGATCTCCAACCCTACTATACCTCCAATCCTCTCAAAAACCTGCACTGAGAGGCATGAAGGTACAGCAATAGGTGTCCCAAGTACTTGCAGACAATTTGCTAGCAGTACACCACAAACTAATTTTAGCAGGCAAATTTCCCTACCCCAATTGCGGTCCCAGCCATCCACATGCTTAGCATCTAAATGCTAGCTTGGCCAAATAACCAGCACTGCAAATGCTGCCTTTTCAGCTGGTAGACTCTACCACCTTTCATGAATTTGTAGAATGTGCTGTACCTCAGTGGCAGGTTCCAAAATACCATTTATTTTCACGGAAGGCCATTCTGGCTCTCTACCAGCATGTGGAAGGCAATGTTTTGGCCTTGTTGGTCATGGTGGTCAGCAGTAAAGTTCATATTACCGCTGACTCATCATCCAGCAGGCATGGGCAGGGATGTTACCTTTCCTTCATGGCGCACTGGGTAACTCTGCTGGCAGCTGGGAAGGATGCGGGACCGGGTTCAGTGTTGTTTGAGCTTGTTCCGCCACCATGCCTCCAAAATGCTAGTGGTGATTCTGCCACTGCTCTCTCCTCCACCCCCTCCTCTTCTTCTTCCTCTATGGCCTCTTCTGCAGGTTTGTTCTCTGAATCAGCAGTGCTCCGTAAGCGTTCAACGGGCTACTCAAGCATCAGGCTAAAAGATGCCATGCGGTGCTTAGGGGACAGGTCTCCCTAGGGGACAGGAGCCAAACTGGGGCAGAGATTCTGTCAGCTCTGCAGGGACAGGCTCAGAGGTGGTTGATGCCATGCCAGTTCCAGCCAGGAATGTATGCGACAATGGCACCAACCTTCTCTCCGCCCTCCGACAGGGACACTTGACCCATGTTCCATGTTTGGCACACGTCCTGAATTTGGTGGTGCAGCGGTTCTTGACCAGGTACCCAGGCTTACAAGATCTCCTGAGGCAGGCCAGAAAAGTCTATAGTCATTTCCGCCGATCATACAATGCCAGTGCTCGGCTGGCTGACATTCAAAGGGAATGCAACCTGCCCACCAACCGCCTCATTTGTGACATGCCCACCAGGTGGAACTCAACGATGGCAATGCTGCAGCAGCTGCACACACAGCAGAGGGCCATCAATGAGTACCTGTGTGAGTATGGCACCAGGACAGGATCAGGGGTGCTTGGCTTCTTTTTGCCATGCGAGTGGCTACTGATCAAGGATGCATGCACTGTCCTGTCACCATTTGAGGAGGCCACAAGGATGGTGATCAGCGAAAATGCATGCATTAGTGACACTGTCCCTCTAGTCTTCCAGCTGGAGCACATGCTTTGTGGAATCATGGACATGGCACTTGAGGCAGAACAGCGGGAGGAAGAGGAGAACTTCCTTTCCTCTCAAGGCCCCCTTTATCCAGATAGCTTTCCTGCAGGCCCACCAAACACACAGGAAGAAGAGGAGGAGGATTGTGTCAGCATTGATGTAGAGGATAACACTCAGCATTCTTCAAGGGATGGTTTTCAGTCCCCAGAAACCCAAGGAGTTGTACGTAGCTGGGAGGAGGTAGTTACGGATAATGTGATCCTTAGTGACCCAGAGGACTCAAAATCGAATGCCTCTGCAGACTTACGCTGCATGGCCTCCCTGATTCTGCAAAGCCTGCGAAAGGACCCTGGGATTCGTGGTATCAAGGAGAGGGATCATTACTGGTGGGCAACCCTTCTTAATCCACCTTACAAGGGTAAAGTTGCAGAACTCATCTTGCCTTCGCAGAGGGAGCAGAAGATGAAACATCTTCAGGAGGCCTTGAAGAAAGGTTTGTGTAACGCATTTCCAGACCCTGGGAGGTTACCATTTTCTGGTGCTGGACAACGTGTTGCTGGGGCTTCATTCAGTCAGAGGAAGGGCGGTGGAGAAGGTGGCTGGCTGACCAATGCCTTTAAACAATTTTTCAGTCCTCAGCGCCAAGGTCTGATCGGTTCAAGCAACCATCGCCAGCATCTGCATTATATTGTGCAGGAATATCTAGGGGCAAGAGCAGACTTGGAGACCTTTCCAACAGAGCATCCACTGGGTTACTGGGTCTTGAGGATGGACCACTGGCCAGAACTTGCTCAATATGCAATCGAGCTACTGGCCGGTCCTGCATCCAACATGCTTTCTGAATGCACATTCAGTGCTGCTGGAGGGTTTGTAACGGATCAAAGAGTGTGTTGTCCACAGAGTCTATTGATAGGCTCACATTCATAAAAATGAATCAGTCTTGGATCAGCAGCTATCAAGCACCTGATGCTGATGTAAATGATTGAATTTGCTATGGATATGGGATCCCTTGAAGACTGCCTATGCTGACTATCCTATTCCTCCTCACTATTGATGATGCTAGCTTCCAACAATATTTTTGATTTAGGGCAGCACCACCCAAGGCCCAATTTTTCTGCCCCTGTTTAACAGGGGCATGTAATTACAATTTTTTATATAATATTTAACAGCAGGGCCTGTTCCTGCACCCAACAAGAGTATCTGTGAGGGGTTACAGTGTTGTGGCACTACCACCACCCAAGGCCCAATTTTTCTGCCTCTGTTTAACAGTAACTGTGAGGGGTTACAGTGTTCTGGCGCCACCTAAACCAAAGGCCCAATTTTTCTGCCCCTGTTTAACCGCTAGTCGACTGGCCTCCGCAGTTATACTGCAAAAGGTTGGCACGGCTGCGCAAATCCCCGTAGCTGCACGTCGCTCCTTCAAGACGTCACAGCAGGCGCTCGCCGCATGTCCCCGGAGCCAATGCACGTGCCCGGCGGGCGGGATGACCGCAAGTCACACGTGATGACCGCAAGTCCCCCGCAAACGCTGCTGACAGAGCGAGAACCGGGATCTGTGTATGTAAACACACAAATCACGGTTCGCTCAGAGGAGAGGAGACAGATTGTGTGTTCATACTAATTATGATTAACACCAATTAACAATTAACACCAATCGATCTCCTCCCCTAGTCAGTCCCACCCCCATACAGTTAGAACACACCTAGGGAACACAGTTAACCCCCTGATCACCCCCTAGTATTAACCCCTTCCCTGCCAGTGACATTTATACAATAATCAGTGGCTATGTTTAGCTCTGATCGCTGTATAAATGTCAATGGTCCCAAAAAATTGTCAAAAGTGTACGATCTGTCCTCCGCAATGTCGCAGTCCTGATAAAAATCACAGATCGCCGTCATTACTAGTACAAAAAATAAAAATAATAAAAATGACATAAATCTATCCCCTATTGTGTAGATGCTATAACTTTTGCCCAAACCAAACAATATACATTTATTGTGATTTTTTTTTACCAAAAATATGTAGAAGAATATATATTGGCCTAAACTGATGAAGATTTTTTGTTCATCTTTTTTTTGATATTTATTATAGTAAAAAGTATAAAATATTGTGTTTTTTTCAAAATTGTCTTTTTTTATTTATAGCGCAAAAAGTAAAAACTGCAGAGGTGATCAAATACCACCAAAAGAAAGCTCTATTTGTGGGGAAAAAATAACATACTGTACATTTTGTTTGGTTAGAACGTCCCACAACCACACATTTGTCAGTTAAAGCGGCGCAGTGCTGTATCACAAAAAATGGCCTGTTCAGGAAGGGGGCAAATCTTTCCGGGGCTGAAGTGGTTAACAGTACATATACTGCTGTTCAGAGTATATAGTGCCTGGGGGACCCCCACACCATTTTTTTGTTTACATTTTGGTGCGAGGTTCCCCTTAATATTCATACCAGACACAAATGGACTGGGGGGGGGGGGACCCAGGCCATTTTTTTTTCAATGATTTTTATCTATATTGCAGGGATCCGACAATACATTACAGCTACAAGCAGTTTTAAATTACATTTTTTCCTTTAGAAATGTAATTTTGCTGTGGTACTGTTATAAACATGGGAAAGATGCGCTACTTTACAGGCAGACTAAGGAGACCCCCAGGCACGATATTTAAAGGAATATTACATTTTTATTGTTTCACTTTAAGCATTATTAAAATCACTGCTCCTGAAAAAACTGACGTTTTTAAAAAAAAAATTTGCATTGATACATGTCCCCTGGGGCAGGACCCAAACACTATTTATGGCAATAACTTGCATATAAGCCTTTAAAATGAGCACTTTTGATTTTTCACATTCGCGTCCCATAGACTTTATTGATGTTCGCACAAATTTTTTTGCTTGTTCACATGTTCTTCTGCAAACCAAACCAGGGGGTGTTCGGCACATCCCTATTGGTGTAAATGATCTGGTTCCTGGACAGGCAGCTTCTACCCCCCAGAGGATCTCCACAATCTCCTTGGTTGTAGTGTAATGTAACGAGAATGAAAATTGAAGCGCCACACCATTGCTAAGATGTCCAGATACAACTCCTATTAAAAGTCAGGGGTTCAAACCAAAAAAGGAGCCAACGCGTTATGGGGGTACAGGCACCCTCCCTTCAAGGTGCTTAGACCCCCAATACGTGTTGACTACTTTTTGGATTGTACCTCTGGCTTTTAATGGAATAAAGTTGTATCTGGACCTCTTAGCAGTGGTGTGGCGCTTCAATTTCAATTCTTGTTACATAGGCTGAGATGATGGCATCAGTCAGCTGCAGGCAGGGGGAAGAATTTACTCGGTCTCTCCCCCATGGATCAGACTACAGCATTGTAATTTTGTAACAGTCATAATCTGAGAGGCTTAGTCTAAAGCTGATATATTCAGTCATAAGGTGAGAGACTGGTCTAAAGCTGATGTATTTTTATGATTATTTTGAGAAAGGGGAAAGAATAGAACTGTTGAAGAGTGTGCGATAATGGTTAACAGTTAATTCTTGGAATTGAACTGCTGTGGTCTACTAATGATCACCACATTTTCCTATTTAGACCTATGGAAGGTTGTCCTGTACTTTGCATTATGCATTATGTCAATGTATCATGCCTATGTGCACTAACTGACATTTTTTGAGAACTATTGACATGTCACAGTTATTTTTAACAGTTAACTCAGCTTATATAGTGAAATGCAGTATTTAGAAGTCTGTAACAATGTTTTGATGTTGTATTTTAAAAGCAGTGGTGTTCGGGCACATCAGCAAACCTGTGTGAACAGCAGGCTTGCTGCTGCTTTTAAAATTCAACATCAAAACAGTGTTATGCACTTCTAAATACTGCATTTCACTATATAAGCTGAGTTTACTGTTAAATATAACTGTGAAAAGCTAGACTCTGGTGGGTGTATAAGGATGTCCGCTTGCCGACTTCTAACTCCAGGCTTACTGCGGACGAGTGTTGGTGTACCAAGATGGCCGCAAGGCTACGTCACTTCGGCTGCGCATCACGCATGCACAGTAGGCCGGGTAGCGGCTATCTGACAGAACACTGGCAAGCAGTTAAATCTGTTTAGGCCTCATGCACACTTGACCTCAAAAAGCCTGAAAAAAAACCCATCACTTGTGCATTCAAGAAAGGAACGTTTTGGCTGAAAATGTGTAAAGACGCCTAAGCGCTAGGCGTGTTTGAGGGTTTGTTCATTTTAATGGCCAGATTAAATTAACATTCTGGACAATGAAATGAATAAACACACAAGCACTTGATGCACCTAAATGTGTCTAAGTGCATTTGCAAAAATCGCCTAAGGCGCATTTTTGAAGCTGCTTTTCTCCTGCAAGGAGAAAAGCATTCAGAAGAGCCCCAGTGTGCCCTAAAAATGGTGTTGATGGAATATCTTTGGAATTTTAATGAAATCCAAATCTGTGTGTTTGATGTTTCCTTTGAGAGTGATCAACCTTCAGCTTTGTTCAACAGACCTACAGACAGGTAGTTGATTGGGTGTCTCTCATATTATACACTTGTCAAATGAATATTAGTGGAATCCCAGTCTTATGCCTCGTACACACGATCGGACTTTCCAACAACAAAACCATGAATTTTTGTTCGAAGGGTGTAGGCTTTACCTTGTCTTGCACACACGGTCACACAAATGTTGGCCAACAATTACGAACGTAGTGACATACAAGACGTACGTGATATCTCCATTACGAACGCTAGTTTTACAAGACCGTACGTTTCCGGCTCGTCCTTGTTTCCGAGCATGCATGGACTTTTGTGCGACGGACTGGAAAGTCTGACAACAAACATTTGTTGGCTGAAAATTTGATAAACTGCTAGCCAACATCTGTTGGTGGAAAGTCCGACAACAAATGTCCGATGGAGCATACACACGGTCGAACTTACCGCCAACAAGCTCACATCCAACATTTCCCATCTGAAAATCTGATCGTGTGTACGCGGCATTAGTCCATAGGGTTCAATATTGAGTTATGGACCTTGCTTTATGCACTGGTCCAAATCATTTGGTGGAGGGGGGATTATGGTGTGGGGTTGTTTTTTAGGGGTTGGGCTTGGCCCCTTAGTTCCAGTGAAGGGAACTCTTAAAGTGGAAGTAAACCCCCCTATCGTTTTCAGCCAAGGAAGCTGCCATCTTTGCCTCTGTTTAATCTTCAACTGCCACATGTGATCCGTTATGACACCAGCCATTGGATGGTTTGACTGTTTGGTTGAGAGCACAGCCAATGTGCAGTTAGCATTCCCGGCATGCCTTTTTTTTTTAAACTGTTAAATCGATGGGTTTACTTCCGCTTTAAGGCGTCAGCATACCAAGACATGTTAGACAATTTCATGCTTCCAACTTTGTGGGAACAGTTTGGAGATGACCCCTTCCTGTTCCAACATGACTGCGCACCAGTGCACAAAGCAAGGTCCATAAAGACATGGATGAGCGAGTTTGAGGTGGAGGAACTTGACTGGCCTGCCCTCCTGACCTCAACCCGATAGACACCTTTAGGGTGAATTCGAGTGGAGACTGCGAGTCAGTCCTTCTTGTCCAATATCAGCGCCTGACCTCACAAATGCGTTTCTGGAAGAATGATCAAACATTCCCATAGACACACTCCTAAACCTTGTGGACAGCCTTCACAGAAGAATTGAAGCTGTTATAGTTGCAAAGGGTGGGCCAACTCAATATTGAACCCTATGGACTAAGACTGGGATGCCATTAAAGTTTATTTGTGTGTCCCAATACTTTTGACAATATAGTGTATGAGAAGGTGGTGCACTGCACTGACCTGGCCCTTCAGGCTGCGCTTTCTCAGTCACTTCAGTGGCTTCCATCAGGATGTTCTGTCAGCAGCCAGACTCTGTGTGAAGGTGCATAGCTCTCTGTATTCATAGTAAGTTTTATTTTACAATTTTGACTGCAGGGTATCTACAGTATAGAGTTGAACTCCAGACAGATTGTTTAAAAAATAACGCAGCTCTGTGTGCATTTAAACTTAATTAAATGCATTTTTTAATGCAAACAGTGTAAATAACCACATTTATCTGAATATTAGCCTCTTGCAATCCCCAGTAGGACAGTACTCAAACTTGAATAGGGAGAAGCAGCAGGAGCCAACCAGTTGTTCTACCACCAGGCCTGGTTTACACCTTGCAGGTTGTGGTTTGTGTTTTCTGGGTGCGATATGCATTTTTTCACATGCATTTTTGATGTGTTTATGATGCGTTTATGATGCGTTTTTTTACGTTTTGGGGGGTATCTGCTGTCTCGCGGGAGAAACCAGCAAAAACACAGCAGAAATGCATCAATGTTTCCATTAAAATCTATGGAACCAAAAAACGCAACCTGTTACAGGAAAAAAGTCGCTGACACTTTTCAAAAAACGCACCAGTGGAAAAAGCACAGATGTGAATGTGACCCATATTTAGGAAAAAACATGTTTCAGCAAGACTGAAAACGCACTGAAAAACGCATAGGTATGAACCAGGCCTCAGGATAGAACTAAAAACATTTGATTTGAGGTCAAATACAACCAAGTAACCCTTTCATAATACAAAATCCCATCTCCTAAGATCAGCTCCCGTTTTCAGCCCTTGGCATTTAGTCACACGTTATCTCAGTGCTGCAAAGGAAGTTCATGGTGAAAGGCTTCTCGCTCTCACTGATCACAGGTCTGAACAAGGAGAGAGGAGCTGTATCATTTTCATCATTAGTCACTCAGTGTTAAATGGGGATGTGTCATTACTTAGGGCAACTAGCCAAACATACACTATATTGCCAATAATATTGGGACACCTGCCTTTACACGTACATTAACTTTATTGACATCCCAGTCTTAGTCTGTAGGGTTCAATCAGTGGCGTCACTAGGGTTGGTGTCACCCGGTGCGATATAACATGGTGTCACCCCCCCCCCCCATTGTCTAAAGAACTATGTGCAGAGTGCCCCTCACCGCTATATACCCCCTCCTAGCACAATTCCTCTTCCTCCTTCCCTCATCCCCTTCCTCTCATCACAACCACCCCCCCCCCCATATTCCCCCTCTTAACAAAAATCCTCCCCTCCATATACCCTCTTTCCCTTTCAGCACAAATCCCCTCTCTCAACACAAGTCATCACACTCATATACCCCCTTTCAGCACATACCCCCCTTCTCACCATAAAATGCCCCATATATCCCTCTTCCCAGTATAAATCCCCCAAAACCCCTCCTTCTTATACAAATTTTATACCCACCACCCCCCCAAATCCCCCCTCTCAGCACAAATCACCCCCCCCTCCATCTCCCCCTCCCTGCACAGATCTCTCCCCCCCTCTCAGCACAAATCACTCCTTTTAGCATAAATCCCTCCCAAACCCCTCATTCTTACACAAATGATCTATGAACCCCCCCCCCCCCCCCCAGATCTCCCCTCTGATTACAAATCCCCACCCCCATATACCACTTTCACTATTAAATCCCTCTTCTTGCATAAATTCTCTTATTCCACCGCCCAAGCCGCCCTCAGCACAAATCCTCTTATTTAATTCCTCCCTGCCAATCCCCCCTGCAAGCACAACCCCCACCCCAATACAAAGTCTCTCGCCTCCAGATTTTCCCATAAAAAAACTCTCAATCCCTCTCAGCATAAATCCTTCCTCTTATTGCTCAAATCCTCAGATCCCTGCCCCAGCGCAGACTTACTTGTTATCCTCATCGCCGGGAGATCTCCTTCCCAGGCTCCTCCTCCTGTACTGTCAGAAGACACGCCAAAAGCAGAGGAACTGCAGGAACTTCCCTCTACGCTCTGACACTCACACTGCTAACATGCAGCTGGCTGGGACAGATACCAGCTGCTAAAGTGACGGCAATCACTGCGCAGGAGACCCGGGGACACCGCACAGGAAATGTCGGCAAGTGCTCCGTGCTAGTGATCGCCGACACTGTAGCAGCCCACTGGTGCCCCCATCCCTCTCGATGCTCGCACACTGCGCCCGAGACTGGAGCCCGCCCGCCCCGCCTAGTTCCAGCCCCTGGTGTCACCCCTCAGGCGGGTGTCACCCGGGTGCGGCCCGCACCCCCCGCACCCCCATAGCAACGCCAGTGGGTTCAATATTGAGTTGGCCCACCCCTTGCAGCTATAACAGCTTCAACTCTTCTGGGAAGGCTGTCCACAAGGTTTAGGAGTGTGTCTATGGGAATGTTTGACCATTCTTCCAGAAGCCATTTTTGAGGTCAGGCCGAGATGTTGGACGAGAAATCCTGTCTCTGCTCTAATTCATCCCATAGGTGCTCTATCGGGTTGATGTCAGGACTGTGCAGGCCAGTCAAATTCCTCCACCCCAAACTCGCTCATCCATATCTTTATAGACCTTACTTTGTGCCCTGGTCCAAATCATTTGGTGGAGGGGGGATTATGGTGTGGGGTTGTTTTTTTAGAGGTTGGGCTTGGTCTCTTAGTTCCAGGAACTCTTAAGGTGTCAGCATACCAAGACATGTTGGACAATTTCATGCTCCCAACTTTGTGGGAACAGTTTGGGGATGGCTCCTTCCTGTTCCTACATGACTGCGCACCAGTGCACAAAGCAAGGTCCATAAAGACATGGATGAGCGCGTTTGGGGTAAGCTCTTCAATCTGCTGCTTCTTCTTGAACTGCAACAGGTTAAAATCAGACAGGGCTGTACTGTGTGGCAGAGCAGTGTAAAACTGGACAGAAACACAAATCTATTTTCAGGTAAATATTATGTATATTATTTGTTTGCCTGGAGTTGAGCTACAGGCTACTTTTACACTGAGGTGGTGGGGTGTCGGCGGTAAAGCGCCGCTAATTTTAGCAGCGATTTACCATTGTTTTTGCGACCCTTTTCGGCCGCTAGTGGGGCGCTTTTAACTCCGCGCTAACAGCCAAAAAAGGGTCAAATGCTCCCGCAAAGCGCCGCTAATTTTAGCAGTGATTTATCGTTGTTTTTGCCCTTTTCGGGCGCTAGTAGGGCGCTTCTAACTCCCCACTAACGGGCAAAAAAGTGTTAAATGCTCCTGCAAAGCGCCGCTGCAGCGGTGCTTTGCCGGCACTTCTGCGGCACTGCCCATTGATTTCAATGGGCAGGGATGCTTTAGTAGCGGTGTATACACCGCTCCTACAGCGCCTCAAAGATGCTGCTTGCAGGACTTTTTTTGGTGTCCTGCCAGTGTACCGTTCTATTGTGAAAGCACTCGGGCTTTCACACTGGAGTGAGAGGAGAGGCTCTTTACAGGCGCTATGTAGGCGCTATTTTAGCGCTATAGCGCCTGTAAAGCGCCTCAGTGTAAAAGCCGCCTTAAGATTATATCAATTGACCTTGCTGATTTTGTTGCATAATGTGCAGTTTTGTGTTCTACTTTGAATACAAATATTTTGTTACATATGAATTTCTCATAATTCTTTTTATTTTTTATATTTTCATTTTTCATGTTTGTTTTTTAGAGCTACTTTACACACGCAATTTAGTGTCAAGGATCTGAAACAGCTACAAACTTGCTGTACTGGCATCATACAGCATAACAAAAGGTGTAAATGTAGCCTACATGACATTGGTCTTAATCTGGAGTGACAACATTAAATAGTAGTAGTCGTAGAAGTTGGTGACTCTGTAACCAGCTCATTATGCTTCTGAAAATGTGATTATTCAGCAACCAAACAACTGAATTTCCTAACATGTTATGACATAATATTTTATTTTAGCACAGTTCCTATTTTTTTCCCTAGAAACAAACATACTGTAGCTTCTAACATTGCCTGCGTGACTTATGTCATGTGATGGATGAACGATGCCTATGCCGTTCTAGTTGGAGAACTTTGATCTGTATCCTTTTTGACATTTATTGATGGAGGAACATATGCTTTATGTTAGTGAATACCAGTTTCAAAGCTCCCGAAATGTGAACTTCCCCAGTATGGTTCAACAAAATATTCACTCAATGACAAAATAAATTCTAGATCAGCCTTTCGCAACCTTTTTAACATGGAGGAACACTTGACAATAATTACTGTATCTACAACTCACAGTACACAAGCATGGAGGTCAGTGTAAAGAAGGCTCCATACTTTGATGGTCAGTGGGAAGAATGCCCTCCTACAGGTGTCTAAAAACATCAGTGGTATCAAGGGTTAGTTATCTGATGGGCAGAAATTGCTCATTGGTCATGAAATCCCTAGAAACCTCTGGAAGAACCCTAGTTGATAAAAGCTGCTCTAGATCAGGGGTCTCCAAACTTTTTTAAACAAAGGGTCTGTTTACTGTTTTTCATACTTTTGGTGGCCAGTCTTTCAGTGTGAGTAGAAAATGCCCTGGTGTCAATGGGCGTAAACAATGCCCCACATTGGTATTAGTGGGAGGAATAGTGCTCCATCATTGGTATCAGGGGAAGGAATAATGCCCTGTCATTGGTGTCAGTGGGAGGAATTGTACCCCATTGGTGTCAGTGGGAGGAATTGTTACCCATTGTTGGTGTCAGTGAGAGGAATTGTGACCCAAAGGCCGGATATAAGGAAGCAAAGGTGTATGGTGAAATTCCTTAATTCACATGGTATATCATTATCTTGAGAAGAATTATGCCCCATACACACGGTCGGAAATTCCGACCACAAAATCCGTTGGATTTTTTCCGACGGATTTTGTCCGACACTGGTGTTGCATGCACACGGTCGGACAAAGTTGTCGGAAAATCCGATCATTCTGAACGTGGTGACGTTCGTTGCGTACGACGGAACTACGTAGAGGCTAGTAGCCAATAGCTTTGGTCTTGTAATTTGATCTGAGCATGCGTGGCACTTTGTCCGTCGGAATTCGCTACACACAATCGGAAAAAGTCCGATCAGACTTTGTTGTCGGAAAATTTGAGAGCAGGAGATAAAACTTTGTCCGTCGGAAAATCCGACGGAAAAAGTCCGATGAAGCCTACACACGGTCGGAATTTCCGACAACATTGTCCGATAGGACATTTTCCGTCGGAAAATCCGACCGTGTGTATGGGGCATTTAGATACACCTTCATTCAACTATATGCTTTCATTGAAGTTGGCACATGGGGGGTTATTTACGAAAGGCAAATCCACTTTGCACTGCAAGTACACTTGGAAGTGCAGTCGCTCAAAATCTAAGGGGTAGATCTGAAGTGAGGGGAAGCTCTGCTGATTGTATCATCCAATCATGTGGAAGCTAAAATGCTGTTTTTTATTTTCCTTGCATGTCCCCCTCGGATCTACAGCGACTTTACTTCCAAGTGCACTTTCAGTGCAAAGTGGATTTTCCTTTAGTAAATAAGCCCCATGGACTTATTTCCACATTGAACGTTATGGACGTCAATTCACTGTTTGATTGTATATTGATACATTTTCAATCATTTATTTCTTGCATAGTAACCAAAAGCACACTATTATTTATATACAGTCAGGTCCATAAATATTGGAACATCGACACAATTCTAATCTTTTTGGCTCTATACACCACCATAATGGATTTGAAATAAAACAAACAAGATGTGCTTTAACTGCAGACTTTCAGCTTTAATTTGAGGGTATTTACATCCAAAATCAGGTGAATGGTGTAGGAATTACATGCAATGTAATGCATACAATGTATATGTGCCTCCCACTTTTTAAGGGACCAAAATAATGGGACAGATTAACAATCATCCATCAAACTTTCACTTTTTAATACTTGGTTGCAAATCCTTTGCAGTCAATTACAGCCTGAAGTCTGGAACGCATAGACATCACCAGACGCTGGGTTTCATCCCTGGTGATGCTCTGCCAGGCCTCTACTGCAACTGTCTTCAGTTCCTGCTTGTTCTTGGGGCATTTTCCCTTCAGTTTTGTCTTCAGCAAGTGAAATGCATGCTCAATCGGATTCAGGTCAGGTGATTGACTTGGCCATTGCATAACATTCCACTTCTTACCCTTAAAAAACTCTTTGGTTGCTTTCGCAGTATGCTTCGGGTCATTGTCCATTTGCACTGTGAAGCGACGTCCAATGAGTTCTGAAGCATTTTGCTGAATATGAGCAGATAATATTGCCTGAAACACTTCAGACTTCATCCTGCTGCTTTTGTCAGCAGTCACATCATCAATAAATACAAGAGAACCAGTTCCACTGGCAGCCATACATGCCCACGCCATGACACTTCCACCACCATGCTTCACTGATGATGTGGTATGCTTTGGATCATGAGCAGTTTCTTTCCTTCTCTATACTCTTCTCTTCCCATCACTCTGGTACAAGTTGATCTTGGTCTCATCTGTCCATAGGATGTTGTTCCAGAACTGTGAAGGCTTTTTTAGATGTTGTTTGGCAAACTCTAATCTGGCCTTCCTGATTTTGAGGCTCACCAATGGTTTACATCTTGTGGTGAACCCTCTGTATTCACTCTGGTGAAGTCTTATCTTGGTTGTTGACTTTGACACACATACACCTACCTCCTGGAGAGTGTTCTTGATCTGGCCAACTGTTGTGAATGGTGTTTTCTTCACCAGGGAAAGAATTCTTCGGTCATCCACCACAGTTGTTTACCGTGGTCTTCCGGGTCTTTTGATGTTGCTGAGCTCACCGGTGCGTTCTTTCTTTTCAAGGATGTGCCAAACAGTTGATTTGGCCACACCTAATGTTTTTGCTATCTCTCTGATGGGTTTGTTTTGTTTTTTTTAGCCTAATGATGGCTTGCTTCACTGATAGTGACAGCTCTTTGGATCTCATATTGATAGTTGACAGCAACAGATTCCAAATGCAAATAGCACACTTGAAATTAACTTTGGACCTTTTATCTTCTCCTTGTAAATGGGATAATGAGGGAATAACACACACCTGGCCATGGAACAGCTGAGCAGCCAATTGTCCCATTACTTTTGGTTCCTTAAAAAGTGTGAGGCACGTATACAAACTGTTGTAATTCCTACACCGTTCACCTGATTTGGATGTAAATACCCCCAAATTATTTATCTTTAAATCCATTGTGGTGGTGTACAGGCATACCCCACTTTTAAGTACACAATGGGGTTTATTTACTAAAGCTGGAAAGTGCAAAATCAGGCTCACTTCTGCATAGAAACCAATGAGCTTCTAACCCCAGCTTGTTCAATTAAGCTTTGGTAATAAAACCTGGAAGATGATTGGTTTCTATGCAGAAGGGAGCCTGATTTTGCATTTTCCAGCTTTAGTAAATAAACCTCATTGTGTACCTAAAAGTGGGGTATGCCTGTATAGAGCCAAAAAGATTAGAATTGTGTCGATGTCCCAATATTTATGGACCTGACTGTATATATAAGCAAGCACATGGGCTGCATCTGTCCCCCCAGGCTGCAGTTTGAAGACTACCATTCTAGATGAACCTTCAGCCAATGGAAGTGAAAAAAACTGGGTTCCTGCCCAAAGCAGCCAGTCAGATTCTTCTACACATTTCTTTAAATTATTTTGGAAGTAAATACTGTTTATGGTTATATAATGGCCTCATATTTGTTGCCCATATTAAATAAAAAGTAAATATCCTGATTCTTTAACTTGCATCATTAAAATTACAAATGGAAAGTGGCTGGTTGCTATCAGGATGCCCTACACTTTACTCAAGTTTTATATATACAGTGTGTATACTCTATTATATACACTAGGGTTTCCTCACACACTCCAAAGACATGCTGGTAGGTTAATTGGCTTCTTTCTAAATTGTCCCTAATATGTGTATGTATGAATGTGAGCTAGGGACCTTACATTGTAAGCTCATTGAGGGCAAGGACTGATGTGAATGTACAATATATATGTAAAAGCGCTGCATAAATTGATGGCGCTATAGAAGTACCTGTATTACATAAATATCTATATATCTTATCTATATATATATATATATATAGATATATATATATATATATATACAGTATATCTACTATATATCTATCTATATATATATATATATATATATATGTCTATATATATATTTTTTTTTTTTTTTTAAGCTATAGTTTTGCTTTCTTCTTATGCGTTAATTTTCAGTGTATCATGTTTGTGCATCAATGTCCTATTGCCATTTTTGAGCACAGGAAGGTTCACTGACGCATGTGTAATATTGTCGAGTTCTTTTCTTGCACCTGTAGTTGTACTCACCTCTCTCCCACACACAAGATCTATGTTATCACTGAGCAAAACATTTTCTCTGACTTGTGGTTGTCTCTTCATATATGAGAACACAGTATTTCCTCTAGAGGAGGTTTAATGAGTTACATTTCTGCCTTCCAATAGTCAACTGCCTATAATCAGCAACATGGTATAGACTAAAGAAGCAAAAAAAAGGACTAGCAAGACCAGCTAGCTTTATATGCAGTATATATAACCACACAATTTTTTTTTTTTTTTTTGGGGGGGGGGGGGGGGGGTCAGTGATGGCAGCTTTCATATTTCTCATAATAAAGATTTATTTTAATACAGAAACTGACCTGGAACAAGTATGTATATCAGGAGCTATGACTTCACATGCTGCATATTTGTTCTTGATCAGTGACTCATATGCAGAGGATCAGCTTAATAACTAATCAACTAATAATTTTAAAAGGAGGTCAGTAATTGCAGTCCATATATTTTTATTATGACATGCTTTCTATAAGCCACGTGAACCAATCAGCAGAGATGGATTAAGGTAGAATGGGTCCTTAGGCGAGGTGACAGTATTGCCCTCCCCCATCCCTTTGAATAGAATTGATAAGAGATTTAATATGCACAGGGAAGCTGCCCCATCTGTGTCTTCTGTACCGGAATGTCTTTCCCCATCAATCACAAGTGCCTATAAGTGGATCCTTCCCTGTGAAGAGACAGGTGGGTGCACAGCTTTGATCCCCCTGGTTTACTGCAGAAGTATGAGGTTGCAGCTGGACCCCCTGGACATCCACTAGAGCACCAGTCACAAACCAGTGATCTGTGGACCACTGGTGGTCCATGAGAACATTTTGGTGGTCCTTTGGCGATGTATCCCGCCCAACGTTGTTTTCAGTATTGTTCTTAATGTGAACTGACAGTCAATACTGTCAGTGTGCATTAATACCTGATGCCTCCTCTGTAGTTCCAGCTCCAGTGAACTCAGAGGGAGGTACCGGAAGTAGCGCAGAGAGTGGAAGGTGAGGGGCTTCCAATGGCAATGCTTATCACAGACTATGGGAGGAAGCACAGGGCTTGAGCACATGGCTGGATAAGGAGGTGAGATCCAATGATGAGTCTGTGAAAGGCAAGTGCGATGCAGAGTGCGGGGGGGGGGGGTGAGCAGAGCGCTTGAGCATTGTGTGTAAAAGGCATGTATAATTCATGTTAATGGTCTGCAGGGTTCAAAATAGTGAGTTTAGTGGTCCATGAGGTCTGAAAGGTTGGCGACCACTGCACTAGAGCCTGGGCTCCTGCCTAGACTGCTTTGTGAATGATCTGGCAATGCCAATGATATGAAAGTTTACTGTAGTCAGATCTGTAAATTCTAAATGCTTGTTATTGAATCCAGCACTTTGAACATTGTCTATACATGTTATAACTGATTGAAAAAGACCAAAGAAATTAGACATACAGTGTGATTAGAATACGGCATCAAAAAGGGCACTGGGTGTACTTTCTTGATGATCATGATTGTTTCTGGGCACACTGCATGCTAAAGAAGTATTGAGCTGAATTTCTCGGTGCTAGCATCAATCCTGGCTTTTTCACACAGGTATGGGATTCTGTTATGCATTTGGCCCCTGGGTGTGCACAGCATAATAAGAGTATTTCCAGATATTCTAAGATATTCTAAGATATGGGTGTTATTTCTCACTATTATACTATGATCCTCCATGCTAAAGTTCACATTTTTATATATAACTTCTACCCTGTGTGTCATATGGTTTGACATATAAACACCAAACTGTCCATAAAACATTGCCCTGGTAATTACTGATGTTACCAAGAAAGACACCTTCACAGCTCCAAAGCTTTCTTATCCCCAGAATCACTTCCTCCTTCCAGCGGCAGTGGTGGTTCCATCAGTAAGATCTGACATCAGATAGAAATGAAAAAAGGAGACCCGGCTAGTGACCCCGACAAAATAAAAGTGACGTCGCCTACGCATCAGGTATCACAAACCATAAAGGACGTCACAAGCTTTATTTACACGGTTCTCACGTCCACATAACACAGCACCTGCAGAACCAGACTGTGGCTTAAACAGAGGGGAACTCTGCAGCCCCCCTCAGCAGTCCAAAACATACTGTAAGACATTCTCTTGGGGTTAAATTAAGGAGAGTACAAGGAAGAAGTAAGATTTCATTAACCCCTTGGCTGCCGTAAAGTATGTGTAAGCCGAGCAGCAGAGGGGTTAACCCTCGGGTTGCCAGGGAAACGCTGTGATATGGTGAAGCGGGTGTCTTTGGCAGCTTGGGGTTGAAGATAACTATGGTCATGGTAAAGGGGCTTAAGCCTCGGACTCGAACATCTTCTTTCTGCCTTCCATGCCAGATTTCTCTTCAATGTTCTTACGCCAGTCACCAACATCACGGAGGTCCTTCTCCTGAGGACAGAGAAATATACAAAGCGTTAGATTTTCTGTAACCATCTACGAAAGGCATTCTGACTGTCTGGTTGTACAATTGTTTCTATTACACTTGCTCTGTTCATACCTTAAGGCCTATCAAAGAATATATAAAGTCTAGAAATGTTTTTCTATTTTGAAAAGTGTGGAGCAATGGTCTCCAAACTGCAGCCCTTTCCTAGCCTTCATCCAGCCTCTTTGGCACTCTTTCTCCCACTGATGCAAGATATTTTCCTCCCACTGACACCAACAATTGGGCATAATTCCTGTTACTGACATCAACAACGGGGCACTATTTCTAACATTGTCACCAACAATAAGGCATTATTGCTCCCATTGACACCAACGATTGGGCACTATTCCTCCTACTGGCACCAACAATGGTGCACTATTCCTCCATCTAACGATAAAGATGCAGTCTTTACTCCCACTGATGCCAGGATAATTTCAACTTCCAATGGCCACGGTCCACCCCCCTAAAGTCTGAGGGATAGTAAACTTGCCCTTTGTTTAGAAAGTTTGGAGACCCCTGGTATAGAGAATAATTAAAACCCCTATCAGGTTTTTTTGCCATCTGTGTCCCAATTCCTTTCTTTTTTTTTGTGCTTTAACAAACCTGGAAGTGAAAGGAAATTGAACGAGTCTCTGATAGAAGTGTTTCCATTAGAATATTTCCCCTCTATTGCTGCTCCAGAGACAATGGTCACCGGGACAAATAAAGAGGGTGAATCTCCGTAATGGGACACAGTGCTCATATTCCTTTTCTTAGAGATATTACTGTACTTTGACAGTTATTGATAATTCTTTTCAGTAAAATGATGGAGTGTGTTTGACTGAAGTCTCACCTTATCAGTGTCCTCTTTCTTGACCTGCTTGAGGTTGGCACGGAGCTCCATGTTGACCTTGTGTTTGGAACCCAGCAAGGCACGGAGCATAGCGTCAGCAGACATACGCACACGTCTGAGTGCCGGCCTCTTGAATTTACCTCTCAGGTCAAAGATTTTCTGGTTTAAGTCTTCTAGCTGCAAACAGAATCAAAGAAAGTTTTAGTTTAAGGTATTTTTATTCTTTTATTAAGGTGCACAAAACAGTTTTCTGTTCACTTTACTAAATGTGTTCTGTACTTTTTTCCTTCCCAGAAAGTGATTTGGATTTTATATATCACAATTTCTCTCTCTGTCTGTCCCTACCCATGATGCTCCTTGACAAACGGACAAAGGCAGACACTTTATATAGCAACAAAACACTAGTGCTTCCTTCAAAACCTATACATTCTAAATACAATTTTCTTCACCTTCATCCAACATCACATTTCTTTTACATGACTGATATTTTAATTTTGTGTGGCTGCTGGCAAATTGATTCACATGCTGGCTTCTTATATATCCTTCAAATGGCAACAAGAATGCCTTTTCAAGATAAATTAAGAAATGGGCGATACAACAGCATGTCTGCTTCCAGGACCAGGGTTCCATGGAGCCCTAGAGGTTCTTCAGTGGTTACTAGGGGTTCCTTGAGCAATGAGCAATTACTGCCTCTCAGATAAGTTCCCATTGACACCATTAATCTTTTTAAATATCTGTAAGGAGGGAATTTATTCTAATGACCACAAGTGTAAGGGGGATTCTTTCCAATGACCATCACACTAATGTATCATGAGTTGTAGATATATACATTTTTAGAAGGGGTTCCCTGGGCCTGGAAAGTTATTTGGAAAGGTTAAGAAAAGCTGCTGTAGGCTGTCCATAAACTAGATTGAAGGAAAAAAATAACCAAATCATATGGGCACCAGCTCTCCATGCCCCTTTCCATCTGCCAGATGCATTGGCTTGTATCTGCCTCTCCGTACAGTGCACAAAACCCATTTTATTTAATTACTAGCTCTGCCTGCTCCCTCCCACTTTTACAATCAGATGTGCCCACCTAGGTCTGCTTCTTTGTAAAGTGTCACAGTGGCCCGAAAACTGAATAATAAGTGACCAATACAAGTATCCACCAGCACTGCTTGCCCCCTTTTCACCTCCTAATGACATATCAGTGATGGGCATTCCACACTAACTAATAGTTAAGCACACAGGTTTTGCAAGACACCGTCAACCAGGGTGCTGACTGGATCTCAGAGCATCCTGTTTTTCAGGACACTCTGGAAAGAAATCAGACCCAATTTGCAGGTTTCTGGAGTTTTCTGATCTGTGGGAGGCACTTTCATATGTTTTCCCTAACACTTGCTTTAACCGCTTTACCAGAGCACTTTTTGCGATTCGGCACTGCGTCGCTTTAAGTGACAATTTCGTGGTTGTGTGACATTGCACACAAACAAAATTTTCCCCACAAATAGAGCTTCCTTTTGGTGGTATTTGATCACCTCTGCGTTTTTTATTTTTTGCGCTATAAACAAAAAAAGAGCGTCAATTTTGAAAAAAAACGCATTATTTTTTACTTTTTGCTATAATAAATATCCCTGAAAATATATAAAAAAAAACTATTTTTTTCCTCAGTTTAGGCCGATATGTATTCTTCTACATATTTTTGGTAAAAAAAAATCACAATAAGCGTATATTAATTGGTTTGCACAAAAGTTATAGCATCAAAATAGGTGATAGATGTAAAGCATTTTTATAGATATATATTTTTTTGTTACTAATAATGGCAGCGACCTGGGTTTTTATTGTGACTGCAACATTATGGCAGACACATCGGACAATTTTGACACATTTTTGGGACCATTGGCATTAATACAGCGATCAGTGCGATTAAAAATGCATTGATTAATGTAAAAATGTCACTGGCAGTGAAGGGGTTAACACTAGGGGGCAGTGAAGGGGTTAAGTGTGTCCTAGTTTGTGTTCTAACTGAAGGGGGGAGGGGACTGTGCAGGGAAGCTAACAGATCGCTGTTCATACTCTGTATGAACAGACGATCTGTCAGTTCTCCCCACAGAGAACTGGAAACTGTGTGTTTACACACACAGTTCCGGGTTCTCTGTGTCTCAGCGACGATCGCGGGATCGAATCGGCGCCCCCTAGCAGCCACAGGGCGAAGCGACATTACATAACGTTGTTTCGCCCAGCTGTCGGCAAGTGGTTAAACAGTGGTACCCACTGCAATCATATACACAGTAAAATTAAGTAAACATTGCATGTTAATCAGGTTTTTTGCTGTGGTATCATTAAAACCTAATCAGTACAATCTGATCACATCAATGTATATCCAATAGGTTGTCAAAGCAACTTAACAGTGACTATAGATGCAAATATCCCCCAAGAACAAGTGTAAGGACATATCTGGCCATCCTTGAATAAGTAACTTGGGCATTGGAACTCACCGCAGTCCTTGTTAGTGCTTTAATAAATTCCTCTGATTTATAGATGAGTATATACTATCAACCCATGTTCATATACATCATCAACCACTTGTTTTCCCCTAAGAATTCAGAAGCAGTCTAACAATAACAAGTCATGGCTTTATAAGTAAAAAAATACCTCTTTGGAGCTCTTCTGGACTTTGACCTCCATGTCGTACCTCTCCTCATCAACCACATCAATCTTGGCATTTAACTTCTTGCAGAATTCCTGGATGAAGATAAGGAAGTTAATAAAGAAAATAAATAAATATGTTTACTCTGCACTAATTGAGCTGTTGTAGATTTATACACAATAATTAATTGAAACCTACATGGCACTAACTGGGTTCAGCACATTATTGACTGCTGGGTTTACTAAGACATTTTTTTTTTTTTTTTTAACTAACAGATTAAGCTGCTAGAAAAGCAATTACTGTACAAAATGTTTTACTAAAGCTTTGTATACACAAGTATTATTTTGTTCAACATTTTTCATTGTAAAAATGTTTGTTAATTTTTTTAATCATTAGTGTGGTCAAATCGATGTTCATATTTGAATAATCAAAAAGTAGTAATTCAAATAGTGCCTACAGATAAAGATGATCTACCAAAATAAGGAAACAAGGAAAAACTTCTCCTGAATTACTGCCTGTTACCATGATCAAACAACTCTATCTTTGATTGATCAGTCTTCAGCATATAGGCTGCAGTGCTGATCAGTGTATTTTAACAGTGGAGGAATCCCTGCTGTCAGAATACAATAACATAGCAGGGAGAATTCCTCCATCCAGCTCTCTTGTGCGGATGGGGGAATCCGTTCAGTTTTTTCAATCAGCCCACCGATCCGTGTATGACCGTCCTTACTCTACTCTTTTTGGAAAGCAAAGGCTTTTTCTTAACACACTTCTCATGCGGGTTGAATTGGTGCAATCGCTTTCTGATCGCATGCACTTTGACTCAAACTGTTGCAAAAGTTATTTGAATGATATTTTAGGATTCTTGGGGACTTCTTTTAAAATTAAACGTTCAGCTCTTGGGTTTAATTTGCTTGTCAATTGTTTGAAATCTATGACACTTGCAGAGTATGGTCCTGACAGTGGATTGATTGATATCAGATCATTTGGCAATCTTTTTAAATTCCAGGCCAGACTTTTAGGCAGGCCATACATTATGCAATTTTCTTTCCTTCAACAACAGGTTGAAGGAAAGAAAATTGCTTGATGCCCCCAACAACGCCCACTGTGTTATAGCCACCAACATAGCCACCAACAGTGATCAGGCAAATAAAAAAAAACCCTGATAGGCTGGTTGTGCTGAAGTTGATTGATGGATTGACTTCAGTACAAGCAGCCTGCCCATAGATGCGATCAAAATTCGGTCAGTTACTGCTGAACCGGCCAAATTTTGATCCATCTATGGCCAGATTTAGGCATCCACAACTTATTCTCTGAGGGCCTTAGGCTGGCCATACGCGGTTTAAACCTCAGCCTGTTCAGCAGGAACCTGCCGAGATTCGAACTGTTACTGGGCAGGCTAAATGTAAAAGTTGGTCGATCGATCAACTTGGGTACAACCAGCCTGCTGGATTTGCTTGCGATTATCGCAAGCGGCTGCTATAGCCACTAGCGATAATCACTTTCTTTTCCCAGCGGGGACAGCTTCCCCTGCCTGCTCCCGCCCCCTTTCTGGGATAAGACAATTGCTGGGCAGGATGGATTCTCCTGTCAACACTGTGTTGATGGGAGAATCATGCAAATTTCTTTCCTGCACCCCGTGTTGCAGGAAAGAAATTTGCACTGTCTATGGCCTGTCTATGGCATGATAACGCCACATGTCAATAGAAAAGAGAACACCAGACCTTAGTAGGCTCTGAACATTGAGATCCAACATGGAACACTGGGTTCTAATTAGATGGTTTTAAAGTGGTTGTAAATGCAGGGGTGTACTTACTTTTTCCATATGATAAATCTGCACTTTTGTTAATTTAGATAATTTAAATGAATACACCATATCAATTACATGCATTATTTGTTCAACCATGTCACCTTTATCTGTAAGCACTATTTGAATCGAGATCTAATGTTTACCTGTGAAAAGTCAACAATTTCGATGGGTCAAAATTTAGAAGAAACAAATGTGTTACATAGTATTTTACCCATAGCTACCAATGAGATCCTCCTCCTTCTCATTCTCTGATATGTATGGAAGGAGGAAAAGAAGAATTTGACTGATTCCTTTGCACAATCTCTTTCCTCGATAACGTTGATAATGAAGGCTGCTGTCAGTCTTATTCAGTAAGAAAGGGAAATCACCAATAGCAATCTATAAGAAACCACTTCCTAAATGAAAGTGAAGGAATCTTAAATCCTATGGTACCTGTAGATCCTGCAAGGAACTTGGGAGGCTCAGAGGGGGGCAGTTTTCAGACAGGTAACGTTCTTTTTCAGCTGCTGCGTCGGCCTCTTCTTTCTCTAGAGCGACTTTCGCCACCTGGAGCATCAAGCTCTGTCCATAGAAAATAAAGAGTGTTAGGAAGCTGCACACTTAAATTGACTTTAAAGTGTAAATTATGTTGTGGGTTAAGGAACGTGAGATTCAAAGCACTGAGTTTTTTTTTCCATCTAGTATGGTGTGATGGTGGCGCAGCTAGTGTATGGATGCTCAGTCGTTGAAGTCTTGAGTTTACATCCAAGTACACCTACAGTACACCTAGTAGTAAAACATACAGGCTAGTCTAATAAGCACTACAAAGAGCAACAGGTATTGGTACAGTGAAGTTACTTCAAGGAATTAACAAAGTCATTTTAGTCTTTGATAGAGCAAGGAAGGGTTAAAACCTGTAAATTTTTGCCCCAATAGCCCAGGTTCACACTGATGCGGGTTAGAAATTGTGCGAGTTCAGCTGAACTCGCACAATTGCAAACCGGCAATGCAGTCCGACTTCAGGACTTCAGGGGTGATTTGACAGACATCTGTGGGGGTTCCTGATAAACTATTTTTGGGAATCAGTGCTGTGCCGCAAAGTCGGCATCTCATCGATTGGGACAGTGCCATTGCCGGCAATAGCTGCCAATTTGGCATGCGATTTGACATGTCCAATTGCATGCCAAATTGGCCCAATGTGAACGTGAGCTGAGGGATATTTTCCTTTGTTTCTTGTCCCAGAGATGGAGCGGAAAGCTCTACAGAGAATTACAATCTTAGTTGTCACCGGAACTGATATCCCCATTGGAAAATTTACCCACACCTCTTGTTCAGGTGACAGCTGCAATATTTTTGGGTGTTAATGGTCACCAGGACAAGTAGAGAGGGTAAGTCAACACAGACGGCAATACAATCCTGGCAAGCATTCAAACTATTTCCTACTCTATCAAAAACGAAAAGTGTTGACTATACTGATGCCGCGTACACACGATCAGACTTTCCGATGGGAAATGTTGGATGGGAGCTTGTTGGCTGAAAGTCCGACCGTGTGTATGCTCCATCGAACATTTGTTGTCGGACTTTCCACCAACAAATGTTGGCTAGCAGGTTCTCAAATTTTCCGCCAACAAAACTTTGTTGTCGGACTTTCCGATCGTAAGTACACAAGTCCGTCGCAGAAAAGTTCAGGCATGCTCGGAATCAAGTACGAGCCGGAAGCACTCGGTCTTGTAAAACTAGCGTTCACATGACTATAGAACTTCATTTTTATCGGCTCGCCATATGTCTTGTACATCACTACGTTCATAATTGTTGGCCAACATTTGTGTGACCATGTGAATGCAAGACAAGTTGGAGCCAACAACCTTCGAACAAAATTCCACGGTTTTGTTGTCGGAAAGTCCGATCGTGTGTATGGGGCATTACACTTTAACTGATGCTCTTTGTATTGCGGCACCGAATACACCAGAAGTAGTGAAGAGTTCTGTAGAGTGGTGACTGAAGCTGGCCATAGATGGGTAGAATTTGGAATGAAAGTTCTTAGGAAAAGAATGTTCTAGGAAAGTTTGTTTGTTTTTATAATCATTAGCTGGTCAAATCAACATTTGTTTTCGACCACAGTGACGAGAAAATTTGAAGGAGCAGGATGGAAAATGTTTCTTGAACCAATTTTCTAGCAATGTATTTGGTTTTTCGTAAAGTCTATTCATTCCAAAATCAAATGTTAAAAGAAAATTAAATCTTTTGAAAGTTCTGAAAATTTTCGTATGAATGTTCCTAAGATTTCTCCTAGGAATTTTTTTTTCGAAATTCTATTCATTCATGGCCAGCCTAATGCCCCGTACACACGGTCAGAAATTCCGACCACAAAATCCGTTGGATTTTTTTGATGCATTTTGTCCGACACTGGTGTTGCATACACACGGTCGGACAAAGTTGTCGGAAAATCCGATCATTCTGAACATGGTGACGTTTGTTGCGTACGATGGAACAACGTAGAGGCTAGTAGCCAATAGCTTTGGTCTTGTAATTTGATCTGAGCTTGCTTTGCACTTTGCCTGTCGGAATTCGCTACACACGATCGGAAAAAGTCCGATCGGACTTTGTTGTCGGAAAATTTGAGAGCTGGAAAAAGTCCGATGGAGCCCACACACGGTCGTATTTTCCGACAACATGGTCCGATAGGACATTATCCATCGGAAATTCTGACCGCGTGTACGGGGCATTAGACTAAAGCAGGCCGCAGACTGCACATTTCTTTATTGCAAGCACGGGTTTCAGGAAAGAATTTGCATGGTTACCCCATCAACACAGATAATGCTGACAGGGGAATCCTTCCTGCTGAGCAATTGTCTGCTCCCGAAAAGGGGGCGGGGGCGGGTGGAGGACAGTTATTATTGCTTGCGGCTATATCAGCCGCAAGCAGATATAAGTGAATCTGGCAGGCTGGTTTTACCCAAGTTGATTGATCAATCAACTTGGTACATTCAGCCTACCCATACGCCATTCAAATCGATTAAAACCATCTATGGCCAGCCTAAGAGGACTCAGATCAAAAGAATAAACGTAGCCACAGACATGGGATGACCCTGATCCATCTGTTTTTAACCATTGGGCTCAGGCCTCTAATGTAATACCCCCCCAAAAAAACTAGGAGTACATCAAAGCTGTTTTATGGTTATCTCATGTATTCTATCATCACAGATCCAAAAATGTACAATGTTTGAAGCTAGGTGAGCCCTTCATCGGCTGATAATTATCGTGTATGTATAGAAAAAACTTGTTTCGTTTGGATAGAACAGGAAAGGGCTAAAACACATGTCATTTTTTTTTGTTTCCTATGTCCAGCTGGGGATATTTACCTTCACATTAGGTCCCTTAGGCACAACAGGAAGTAAGAGGAAGCTCTCAATTCAAAGAACCTGTTCATATCTGTTTGCTTTGGTACATCGCTTAATTGCCTACGACATTGCATTGCATTAAAGCGGTAGTAAACGTGGGCAACAAGAAAAAATTCCTCCTGCAAGTCAATGCTATAATGTGCTAGTATGCATTGCATACTAGCACATTTTGTGAATCTTACCCTAAAACAAAGCCTTCCAGCGGCATGCTGTCACTGCTGACAGGGCTTCCATCTTCACCTGGTCTTCCTTCTGGGCTCACCAGCTCTGGTCCGTTGAATGGACGAGCCGCAATGGCATCACTCCGGCGCATTCACGAGTCGCTGTTGATGGCACAGGGCTCTGAAGGAATGGCACGGGTATGCCGTCCCATCAGAGCGCATGTGCTGGTGACGTCACTGGCGGCTTCACAAGTAAATTTCTCCTAAACGGTGCACAGAGATATTTACTATACCTATACCTAAGCCTTATTATAAGCTTACCTATAGGTTACTCCCACTTTAAGGCAGCACATTAATTTTGAGTGTGCTGCAAATGCACCAGGGCAGACAGAAAAAGCTATAAAAAGTATTTTTTTCTGATGCACCATCCCACAACATGTCTGGGTGGAGGTACTTGGTGGGGCATTCAAAATTAATGGCACCAAAGCACACCAACGCACATAGCATACATTACTGAAATGATGTGAATGAACCCTTAGACAGCTGTCCCCGAAAGAGATGTCCACAAAGGAAGACTGACTCCCACTTCCTGTTCTAGGGACAACTAGAACATTTTGGATGTGTCAGTACTTTCAAACACATCACAGTAGTCACTGGAGAAATACGGAAGGTAGATCTAAAGTGGGGCACAGACCACATTAAAAACCTGCCAGGGATTATAACTTTCCCTACTCTATCCAAAACTGAATTTTAAAAAAAGTTTTGACTATACATACACTTTAAATCTCTATACTACTGAGATGTGTCTCTACTTCACAATAACGTCACTTACAGCACACTAAAAGCACTGTGCTGCTAATGAGGTGATGAGCAACAGGTCGTTAAATCTTTTAGTAGCAAAGATTTTTAATCGGCTGTTTAGCCCCGAATTAATGCCTAGGAATACCTATCAAGCAGTGTATGCAATATAAAATAAAACAAAAAACTCTAAAACACCATTATAGCCTCCAGTTATTGAACAAGAACATCTATTAATAATATTCTGATAATATGTAGATGACTGTTTTCTCAATTGCTGGTGGTTTCTTTGGTAAATGTTACATTCACATTAGGCAACAAACCTGTGGGGTTTATTTCCCAAAACTGAAGAGTGCAAAAAATCTGATGCAGCTCTGCATAGAAACCAATCAGCTTCCATTTTTTTTTTTTGCCAAAGCGTAATTGAACACTCTGAAGTTAGAAGCTGATTGGCTACCATGCACAGCTGCACCAGATTTTGCACTCTAGTTTTAGTAAATAAACCCCACTGTGTGTTTTAATGATGTGCAGTGACACTGCAAAGAGAAAGCAAGACGCACATGGTAATGCTGATAATTACAGACACATGCTTACCCACACTTAAGCCCCATACACACGGTCGGATTTTCCGATGGATTCTGTCCTATCGGACAATGTTGTCGGAAATTCCGACCGTGTGTAGACACCATCGGACATTTTCCATCTGATTGTCCGACGGACAAAGTTGTATCTCCTGCTCTAAAAATTTTCCGACAACAAAGTCCGATCACACCAATTCCGATCGTGTGTAGCGAATTCCGACGGACAAAGTGCCACGCATGCTCAGATCACATTACAAGACCAAAGCTATTGGCTACTAGCCTCTACGTAGTCCCGTCGTAGGCAACAAACGTCACCACGTTCAGAATGATCGGATTTTCCGACAACTTTGTCCGACCGTGTGTATGCAACACCAGTGTCGGACCAAATCCGATGGATTTGGTGGTCGGATTCTCCGACCGTGTGTATGGGGCTATAGTAACATATGTTTGCACAAAAAGGTATTATAGTGCATATGTATCACAAGTTTGTGTATGTAATTTAGAGTTACATTAGAAAACCATCATTAAATTTACAAATTTAGCTAACATAGTATTTTCCTAAGTGTTACATTCAACCACCGCTTCACCAATTTTGCTTACCTTCAGGTGCGTTTTACGGGAATTTGTCATTTTAGACATCTTGGCGGTTTATGTGATACCTGCAAATAAAACACCATGAATATTACTGTTTCTGATATAAGGCAAGCATTACAACAATATCAATGCCGACAAATCCTCCAGCATGTACCGTATGTAAGTTCTGGAGTAAACTTTGGTCCTGACTTCTGCCTACAAAAATCTTGAAGTTCTAAACTGAATCCTTGGCTGTTCTTCTTTTTCAGTCTCTCCCCACCCCCTAAATAGACTGCGGCTGGGGGGCCAGGGACACTGACACCTGCCTCCTCTTTTAAGTCACTTGATCTCATGGGAAGCATGAGAAACTGTAAGACTTTCCCAAAATATCTTGCAGAACTTTTAAGGAACGTCAGCTGTCTCTCCTCGTCCAAGTTGTGACTGCCCAGCAAATCTTCACTGGCAGCCCCCAGCCCATAGAGAGGGCACAGGTGAAAATATTGAGGATTATATACTCCTCCTGCTTGATCCTGGCATTAGACATATTTAGGGAGGTCTTATTTCATATCCCAAATAAAGAACATACTGTACTCTCTTATAATGCTAAGTAGCTCTGTGTGCCTGCCCAGAGTCACCATGGTGAATACCTTGGACTTTATTTAATAACAAAGTATAAGAGCAATGAACCCTTATCAACCAATCGCAGTACAGCTTTGCTTAATCCATGATTTTTTACTAATCTTAAAAAGTTACTGCCTGTTGCACATATAACATAAAGCCATTGGGTGCAACATTACAAGTAATGTGTAAACAAAGAGGCCTTTACAACATGCATTGAACATCCTACTTCTCTAATCAGTTTCTACACTAAAAAAAATCTTTATATATCTACTAAAAAAGTTCATATCTGCACCCTAAGTATATTAAACACGCAATGTGACACAACTGGTTAAATCAGGGATCTTCAAACTCCAGCTGTTGTGGAACTACACCTCCCATGAGGCATTGTAAAACTCTGACATTCACAGACATGACTAGGTATGATGGGAATTGTAGTTCCTGAACAACTGGAGGGCCATGGTTTGAAGACCCCTGGGTTAAAGCAACCTTTCTCAACCAGGGTTTCATGGAATCCTAGGGTTCCTCAAGAGGTTGCTAGGGGTTCCTTGAGCAATGAGAAATTTCTGCCTCTCAGATAAGTTCCCACTGACACCAATGATCTTTTTAGCTATGTGTAAGGGGATAATTCTTTCCAATGACCACAAGTGTAAGGATCATTCTTCCCACTGACCATCACACTAATGTATCATGAGTTTTAGATATAGTCATTTTAAGCAGGGGTTCCCTGAGATCAGAAAGTTATTTCAAGGGTTCCTTTGCGTTGAAAAGGTTGAGGAAGACTGGGTTAAAGCAACCTCTGGAACCATAGCAGCAGGGTGACAATTCCCAGCATACCCCACAGCATGCTGGGGTTTGTGATGCGGTAGTTTCAAGAAACACCACACCTGATGCACAAAGCATCTACACAAGTCATGTTGCCAATGCATAAACAATAGCTTGGCTATGCAACTACAGTGATATTAAATGCCCAACATGCTGCAAAGTCTTTAAGTGGCCGATAATGCTAAAAACTTATTTTTTGGGCATAGAAAAACACCTATTTGGATGATCTGGTTTGCTAAAGGCATAGAGAATATTCCCTGAGCAAAACTGATCTGCATTCACTGAGAAAACCCTGTTGCCCATTGACTTTTCAATATTGTCTTGATATTTTATATTGACTTTGCTCTACTGTTTAAAAAAAACAAGGAATCTGGAAAAATAAAGACCTTCTGCCATGCTTAATACACCAAGCCTGAAGATCCTGAGAACTTCGACAAGCAAGACAAATGCTTTTCATAAGCGCTATGATAAGTCGGGGTTGATTTACTAAAACTGGAGGGTGCAAAATCTGGTGCAGCTCTGCATAGAAACCAATCAGCTTCCAGGTTTTATTGCCAAAGCTTAATTAATCAAGCTGAAGTTAGAAGCTTATAGGGCTACCAGGCACAGCTGCACCAGATTCTGAGGGTGCCAGTTTTAGTAAATCTACCCCTTTGTACAGTATATGTATACATGCTCGTAATAAATTTGCCTGATCAATCATTTTAACTCTAAATAGCAATTTATTTCACTCATTATTTTCTAACCTGGAATGCCAAGAATTGGTATGCTACAGCCTTTGGACCTCAAGACTAAAGGTAGCTAGATGGATGTATAGCAATCTGAATATTATGAACCATCTGAGCCCGGTACAATCACTGATCATTGATTTTGATTCCACACTGCCGGTTGAGATGCAGCATCATGAGGACCAGTTTTTACCCTCTTCATTCCTGTATCTATCTATCTATCTATCTATCTATCTATCTATCTATCTATCTATCTATCTATCTATCTATCTATTAAGCTGTCTATCTATATATCAATCAATCAACTCAGCATATTGCATTAAACTTTCCAAGTGTTGGATCTCTTACAGTACCAACACAGCTCTCCAAATGCCATGATCCCTACACTAAGTCATACCATACAAACAGTCTCTTCCCATGTTTACCCAGCTTCAGGTTTCCAGGAATACATGAAAAGAGGTTCAAAGAATTATGACCATTTATAAAACGTATGCAAGCTGAAAAATGTCCAGCTTCTGTGTGTTGTATTTGTTTTCTTACAACCTGTATCTTATACATAAACCCTTAACCTACTACGTTTTAAATTGCGTACGAGATATGTAATTAGCAAAATAGCACTTTTTAGTAAAGAGCAGAAATGAAATTTTCCAGTTTTATGAACGGCCATTAATATTATACAGTACTGTCTAGCTGTCCTATAAACTCAATGACATATTTCAATTTCGACACACACACATTGCTCGTCTCTAATCGGCAGGGTGATTATATTGACTGCGCTAGCCATAATAAATACAAATGTACCCTGAGATACAACATCATGATCAGTAATTACTGTAGACTTAATTGTAATTTCTGTTTAGCATATGATTTATTTTTATTGCAACATATATATACTGTATATGTTTATGTTGGTTATTTCAGCAATTAATTCCTTAAACTCATTTTAAATTTGAAATCTACCCTTATGCAATGTATTATGACTACATGTCCTTCATCAGGAAATGGTAATCTTGTGAAACTGGTGTTGTAAGAAGAATATGTTGATAGGGAATATGATACTATTGTATTCTCGGTATTAGGGAATGAAGGCTTGTTCCGTCTAATCTCTACATATATGGCCAGATAACAGTTGCCCACTTGCCAGCTGTTTTGTGGCCATTCTGTCGCCCCCCGAAATATATACATGGTGTGCATACAGTTGTCTCTGAGGATTATTTTTCTGTAACACAAGCTCTAGGGTGCCTTATTTCCCTGGCTTGGCATTTTTCTTACCTGTCCCTTGTGGACGGAGCCCTCAGAATGAAGCAGGGGTTGGACTGTAAGTGGTGGAAATTGAGGGGGGTATTAATATGCTGGGGGAGCCTTGGTCATTTGATGTCTAGCTCAGTAAGGACATGCAAACCCCCACCAGCCAATCACGTGGCAGGAGACACAAATACTTAGGCCCTCCTACCCCAGCTCATCTTAAGACATCTTAACCCTTTGATTGCTTTATTGTGGCATTAGATCACTAAAATCCTTACATTTTTTCATTGCCCCTAGATGAATACCTAAGAATTTTTTGGGGGTTTTAGGTTCACCTCCTATTACATACACAAACAGCCTTTTGTTAGAAAAAAAAAGTGATGCCAGTGTCTCAAGTTGGTTGTCCTGCCTTGATAGGGAAGCCCCTTGTCCTTTTCTTGAACTAAGCCCACCTGTCTCTGCGTGCAGCCACTGATATATGATACTGCTGCCCATACAGTCTATGACATTACTTGATATTTTATTACTGCTCATTCACACACCTCTGCCCCACAGTGTTCTCAAACATTCACTCTTGTTTTCTCTCTGGGGACACTAATGATTTACCACTATGGGATAAGAAGCAGTGAAGTGCTGCCCTCTACTGGACAATACACTAATTGCAAGTACAACACTAACCTTTCAGGAGGTTCCTTTGTCTAATGCCCTGTACACACCACCGGTTTTCCCATCGGAATAAACTCTGTAGGTTTTTCCGATGGAATTCTGCTCAAGCTGTCTTGCATACACACGATCACACCAAATTCCGACCTTTAAGAACGCGATGACGTACAACACGTACAACGGCACTATAAAAAGGAAGTTCAATAGCCACTGCGCCACCCTTTGTGCTCCCTCTGCTAATCTCTTGTTTATCTCGTGTTAGTAGAAGTTTGGTGAGAGACGATTTGCGCTTTTCAAACTCATGACTATAAAAAATAATTCTAAACATTATTATGGAGATCTGGCTTTAAAAAAATGTAGGATTATTTCTGAGATCACAAGAAATAATAAAGAAATAAGTTTGTCAGAACTGTGTGGATATCAGCAGCAAAACAACTTCATTATTCTAGCATTATAAAGCACAAAAGAATGCGCTGCATTAAAAGATCACAGAATTTTCAGCGTGAGGAATGTGCTATCTCCACTACGAACGCTAGTTTTACCAGACCGAATGCTTCCGTCTTGTACTTGCTTCAGAGCATGCATGGTTTTTGGTTCTCTATCTAAGTCCATCTGAATTTTCGACGGAAAAAGTCAGATGGGGCATACACACGGTCGGAACATAATTCTGTGTGTTACCCGGCATTAGTGTACAGCTTGACATTCTCTTCTCTATCACAGCAGTCCCCAACATTTTTGGCACCAGGGACCAGTTTTGTGGAAGATAATGTTTCCACGGATATGGGGGGGGGGGGGATATAGCCTGCCACCAGATACACTCACAGAAGGACTCAAACAATTGTTTCCTATGTGTCCCATTCAAACTGCTATTCAGCTTATGTGGTTGGTTTACTAAAGTCAAATACTTTTGGAAAGTGCATTTGCACTCTGCAAGTGAAGTTGCTTCAGAGGTAAAGATTCACTTTGCAAAGAGTACCCAATCATGTGCAAGGAAAATAGAGAAACAGCATTTTTGATTGCACATGATCAGATGATGGAAGTCAGCACAGCTTCTGCTCATTTACTAAGTGCACAGTCTATTTGCCTTTAGGAAAACAACCCCTATGGCTGAGCTGCAGCGTGCTAGACTTGCTGCATTTTATTGCAGCACACCCTGTTATGTTATATCGCATGGCAATGTGCAGCACATCCTGCTGCTGTAAATTGCCATTAATGATGTATATGTTTTGAACACTTCAGATAAAGTTTGTACAAAAAAAAAAGTGAGCTATGTGATGCGCTTAATTCTGCCCCACACTGCCCCCTCTACCACAGCCGGGAACAGGGTGCTGCTGTAGTGGTAAACCACTATGCCAGCTCTCTGTTCCTATTTGAATGTGTGTGGCCCGGTTCCTAACAGGCCACAGCCCTGGGATTGGCTATTCCAGCTCTATCGGACTTTCCTGCCTTATCTGTTAACAGTTGTATATTCTGGAGTTGATTTACTGAAAGAATAGAGGCCATTTACTGAGCAATCATGTGCTAGGAAAACGCAATATTTTTAGTTTTCCCCGCACACGACTGGGAATTCAGGTCTCAGTCACACTTGAGCTTAAAAACTCTGCTTTTACAGGCATTTGAACATTTTTTTTCTTTGCCTCTAAATGACCCTCCATGTTAGCCTATTGAGTTAATTTGCTAAAGGCAAATATACTGTGCACTGAAAGTGCAGTTGCTCCAGAGCTTACTAAATGAAAAAAAGAGTATCAAAGAATATCCAATCACATGCAAGGAAAAAAAAATGAAAAAAAATGTATTTTTGATTGCACATGATTGGATTATGGACGTCAGCAGAGCTTCTGCTCATTTACTAAGCTCTGGAGCAACTGAACTTTGCAAAGTACAGCCTCTTTGCTTTTAGTAAATCAACCCCTATATGTCCATGCACACTATAGGGGTTTACAGGAGTTTAGCAGCAGGGGCATTTAGAGGCAGAAGGAAAGCTACCAAAGTCATGTTCAGGAGAGGAGCTTTTAAGCATAAAAAAGGTGTAAAAGCGCCAAAACTTTTTTGCACATTCGCTTATTAACCCCCCTGGTGGTAATACCAAGTCTTGCTCGGGGTGGAACTTCAGTACCATAAGCGGTAACCCCGAGCCAGATCGGGATCGCATTGCAGGATACAGGGAGAGTTACTTATCTTGTCCCCTGGATCCTGCGATGTCTCCCTGCTGTGTGTGCGAGCTCCTCTGCTCGATTCACACAGTGCCGAGTGCCGCTGAGCTCCGTTCCTTGCGACATTACGACGCACGGGAGCGGAGATCAGCGACAAATTCAAAAAAGTAAAAAACACAACAAAACACATACAGCACTGTAATCTGTAAGATTACAGTACTGTATAAAAAAATTACACATCCCATTTGTCCCTAGTAGTCTGTCCAGTGCCCTGCATGTAGTTTTATATTATAAATATTTTTTTTCTGCCTGGAATTTGGAGATTGTCCATAGCAACCAAAAACCAAAAAGTGAGACCAGCTAGAAAACAGCGATAATAAATTAGAATCACTTGCAGAATTGAGCGATATCGATTTGTGGGAACATTCGTCATCAAACACTAAAAGTAATGACAGCCACAATTCTGCAACTGAACAAATTTCAGTGTTTTTGATTTTATTACATTATTGAATATTTTTTATAGTTATTAATTATATTATATTTTATGATTTTGTGTTTATCATACCCAGGATGTCTACTAGACTCTTATTTGGACAGATTTAAGTGAGTTATTCCTAAGAATTGCAGGCCTACAATATAAAACGCCAAATTTCCATGCAAAATAATTGTACCGCTTTCAGCACCTAAAATCAGAACTAATCATAACGCCAGGGAGGTTATTATGATGGTCAGAATATATTAACATTCTGGACAAAAGAATGCACTTTTGCCAGACATGTGGCCCCAAAGTGAACACAGCTTTATTTGTTTGCTAACATTCACTTTACAAAATAAAGTGAACATTCCTTTGCTAAATGATCAAATGAGTGATTCCTACAGTCCTCCCAACTTTCTAAAAAAAAGGGAAAAGAAGGACACTATTTAGCACAATGTATATAGGCAGGGCCATACCGCCAATAAGGCCAATTGATGTGGCCACTGCAGGTGGCAATAATGAAGGCACAGTAGAGGGCAGTAATGAGGCCAGAGTGTCCATACCATGTTCAGTGCAGCTCAGTAATGCCAAACCTGATAAAATCACAGGCTCAGCGTTACTGAGCTCCCTGGCCAGGCACTGCTCCTCTCACACCGGCAGGCACATCAGTCAAGCCTCTTCATTGATTCAGAACCTGTTAACATTAAAGGCTCAGCGCCAGTTAGCACAGCGCTGCCAGCCACTGTGGCTGTCTGTGTTACGGAGCTGTGACCGGACAGAGACTTTTACTCAGTGACACTGAGCCTGCACTTTTAACAGGCTCTGTACCACTGTGGGTGTCCTACCACTGCCCAAAGATGGCCATCTTTGCCACAAGTGGACCTTAAAAATGGCCACCTTGGGCTATATCTACCTTCACCATGGCCTTGTATGTGGGTAAAGTCCTACTCTCTTTATGCAGACCATGAAGAACTATAGTGTATGCCAGCATTGCCAGACTAAAACTATGTTGCTTTTTGTGTCCTGCTGGGGAGATTTCTAACACTTCCTGTCTTGGAGACAAAACAGGAAATAAGAGGCAAACTCTCCTAATTGAATGGTCTTCCCGTTTTAGAGTGTTGTCAGGGGAACAAGTGTCCCCTTTGGAGAATGTTCCCTTACTTCTTGCTCTGTGACAACTCACAGAGCACAGTTGCCATAAAATATGACTGGGAGGAATGATTTAATGGTGGGATAAAAGTTTAAAACTGAACTCTATGCAGATATAAATAATATCAATAAATGCAGCTCTGTAATCAATAACATACAACTAAATTTATATTTAAGTGCGAGCCACATGAGCCAAGATATACCAAAGTAAGACGTCAGTCAAACCAACCTGGTGCTCTAGGAATGTATGTAACTTTGGGGTTGATTTACTAAAGGCAACATGACTGTGCACTTTAGAAAGTCTAGTTGCCCTCTGCAAGTTCAGCTGCTCCAGAGCGTAGTAAATGAGGTAAGGCTTCTCTTTGCAAAGAATACCCAATCACGTGCAAGGAAAATAAAAAATATAATTGCTTGCACATGATTGGATTATGGAAGTCAGGAAAGCTTCTGGTCATTTACTAAACTTTGGAGCAACTGCACATGCAGAGTGCAAATGTACTTTACAAAATGCACAGTCCATTTGCCTTAAGTAAATCAACCCCAATGTGTGGCCTCAGCCAGCGCTGCTCGGGCCATGCCATCTGTTGCATTCTGCCCTGGGTGCGAAACACGTCATGGGCATGGCCGGAGCAGCGCTGGCTGAGGCCACACATTGTTACAAACATTCCTAGGGCACTGGGTTGGTTTGAGTGACGTCTTACCTTGGTATATCTACACTTCTGGATCAGTGAAAAGATGCCTGCTCCCATACTCTGAACACTGGTGGGGGAAATTGTATCCACTGGCTTTGAGCCCGGCTACAAGCTTTATGTGACCACAGCGAGCCATGTAAGGACCTGAATGGGACCTGTTATTAGCCTCTTTCAGTCACTGTACAGCAGAGCTGAAGTATAAGGAAAATAAAGCAGTACAAGGAGCCAGTTAGAGTGCTGACAAGAAGCATGCTGATAGGAGGAGAGGGCACAGTGACAGAGAGATAGATTCATCACTGTACTGATTCTCCTTTCACTGTCCAGTCACAAGCTGGGGCAGGTCTGGGATGACTTTGGCTCAAAGGAAGGGGGTTGAATAATACTGACAATCAGATTAATGACATTATTTATTATTTATTTATTTATTACAGGATTTATATATAGCGCCAACAGTTTACGCAGCGCTTTACAATATAAAAAGGGAGACAATACAGTTATAATACAATAAAATACAAGAGGATTAAGGGGGCCCTGCTCAGAAGAGTTTACAATCTAATAATTAAGCAACAGATAACAAAATAGAGTGATGGGAATCTCTGGAACGCAGAACTATAAGCAACACTGTTTTTTTTTCATTTTGGAATGAGCAATGGAGGGTTATACCCCTTTCAGATTTTTCACTGGTGTCCCAGTGCAAAGATTTTCCTTCACTTCCTGTCCCATAGCCAAACAGGAAGTGAGAGGAAATCCCTGCAAATTAAGGGAATTCCTTGGGGACCCCCAGTCACAGGAGTGTCCCCATTGGAAGATCCCCCCCCCCCCTTTTACTTTTCTGGGGACAACCCAAAATTTGGGATTTTCTTTTACTTTCACTTTCAGGTAAACCGGACAAATAGAAAGGATGAATCTCCTTATTGGGGACACACTGGCAATACAACCTGGCAAGTGTTCTAATCCATCTCCACTCTATCCAAAACGAAAAAAAGGTTTGCCTTTAAAGTAAATTAAATGAAACAAGACGAAACGAATCAACAAAACAAAATTAGTAACATAACAAATCTATTCAAATCAAAACAATTTTTTCTGGTCTGCACATCTCTAATCTCCATCAGGTACATGACAAGTAGTTTCATGTTGCATCTTTCGGCAATGCTTGTATATATAGATCAGCCAGTGGCAGCCAGTCCATTAGGGGCACCCGGAGCCACCTCCTCTCTCCAGGCCACCGCTTATATGGTAATGGATAGATTCATGCATAGCATGAATCTACCAATGGCTGCCGCCCCCCTATTCATGCATGCGGCCCCTTTCAGGGCACCGGGCACATGAATTGCAGCCGCAGGGGATTTTTTTGAAACACCCGATTAGAGCCAGAGGCTCTAATAGGCTTCAAAATAGGGTGGGCTCGGGTCACAGAGCAAACGACCACAGACCACCTAGGTGTGTTACAACAGCGAATGTTATAACATTCGCTGTTAAAACACTGATCCTCAATCCGGCCAATCAGAAGCAGGTGTGAGACCCGGTTTCTGATTGGCCGAAAAGAGAAGACTCCCTATTGGCCGCCAAGGAGGAGGGAGGAAACGGAAGCCTCCACCGTGGAGAGCAGGAGAACGGGAGGCTGCCGCCGAGCAGGGGGAAGTCGCCGGTGATGGGGCAAGGGCTACTGACCGACCTTGGGGGGGGGGGGGGTGACATACTGTTTTTTTTTCTCACCAGTCGCCACTGAGATCAGCCTTACATTTTATATGTACTATGATTTTAATTTTTGTCACTTTTTAAAATTCTGTTGTTTTTTGTCCTTTAGGTTGGGCATAATTTTCATTAGCGTGTTTATTGGTCATCATGATTCACGATTAATGACTGCCAGTTATTTCACATATGGAACAGTGCAATGTGGCATGTGCAATGTAGCGCTTATTCGCACAATGTTCTAAATTTGTGCTGTGTAACCGCATATGTAGTAATCAATAGCAATTAATCAAGAGGTGATCATCAGGCTCCATGCACACTGAAGCTCATAAACTGCAGTTTTTGAGAGTTGTGGCTTTTTTTCAACAGCCCATAAACTCCCCTCTATGTTATCCTATGTGTCCATGCACATGTATCTGTCACACTTTACTAAGTGTGCGCTATCAGTGCAAATTTAGTTTTTCTCAGAACTGTAATGGAGTTCTGGGGGTTAATTGTACAGGATTTACTTTGGCTGGGCTGTACTAAGGTTCGGCCTGGTCATAGGTGTAGTGAGGCACCCATGACAGACTGAGAACCAGGCCTGGTTGGACATCTTAGTTACCAATCTTTCCCGGAGCCAATCAGTGGGCGCGTCTGGCCCCGCTGCGTGGTCTGGGAAGGGGTATTTAAGGTGCTGAAGTCACATGTTCAGGGTTCGGTTGCTGCTTTGATTCCTGGTTCTGGTCCGGGGCAGCCCAGCGAGGGGTCCCGGGCCAAGGAGTGTTTGCCGTCTTACAAGCATGGTCAATCTGACCAGCCCCAGAGGCCCTCATGGTCTGGGGTGGGGATCCGTCTGTTCCCGAGCCTCGGAACTGGCTAGTTCGAAGCCCAGTAACTAAAGGAGGATTCAGAGGCGTCCCGGTGTGCTCTCGGTATTGGAGGGACACAGCAAATCGTACAAGTGACCAGGGGAGGACTCTTCGGAGGAGGGCCAACAAGCTGGCTGCTCGGTAAGAGCCTGGGAGCTGAGTTGTATGGACACTAAAGAATCCACACTTCACACAGTATCGCCAAGAAGGCTGAGAGATCCAGGTACTGTGAGAAAGGTTCCTATTTATCTTCAGTTACAATCTAGTCTGTGGCAGAGACTTTGCAAAGTTTCCAGATCACATGTTGGCTGCTAGATCTCAGGTTAGAGGTTTATCCGGCAGTGAAGCGCCCAGCTGCGAGTGGCTACTCTCTGGGTTAATTATGCAATTATGTCAGCAGTTCAAAGTGCCTGAGTTTTATCACCCGTGCCCTCTATTCCCATCAGAGACTGTGTTATGTTGGATGTTACCACTGCAAAATAAAAACCTTGAAAAGGACTTTTATGTGTCAGCATCTAAAGTCACACTAACCCTGGGAACCTCTAGACAACAACCGACAAGCCACGAGGAGGTAACTGGTAAGCCCAGAAAGTCAAGGCCGCCCCTCGGGGTTATGGCCGCTACACACACATGGACGTATTTGGACATTTATCAGCAGTGGAGTTTATGGGCTGTTTTCTGAACGTCATAAAATCGCGTTCAGGAGTCGTTTTCCTGACCACAAAAAAGCTCACTGCCGATAAACGCTCAAAAATGTGGCTCACCAGCATTTTTGCTCCATTGAAAAAAAAAAAAAAGGCTAACAAACGCTGATGCGGAAAACCGCTAATAAACGATATTGCAAAAATGTTAAAAAACTTTGAAAGACTCACTGCAAAGCTACTGGCGTTTTTATAACATTATTTTAACCACTTGCCAACCGCTGCACGCTGATCTATGTCGGCACAATGGCAGCGGTGGGCAAATGGGCATACCTGTACGTCCCCTTTAATTGGCGGGGCTAGCGGGTGCACGCCTGCCACGGGATCCGCGGACTCGATGTCCGCTGGTGTCCCGGCGAATGGGTCATGGAGCCGCAGAACAGGGAAATGCCTGCATTTCCCAGTTCTGCCTAGTGACATGACAGAGATCACTGCTCCCTGTCATCGGGAACAGTGATCGCTGTCATGAGAGTGGTAGCCCACCCCCCCCACAGATAGAATCACTCCCTAGGACACACTTAACCCCTTGATCGCCCCCCTAGTGTTTAACCCCTTCCCTGTCAGTGTCATTTGCACAGTAATCAGTGCATTTTTATAGCACTGATCGCTGTGTCCCAAAATAGTGTCAAAAGTCTGATGCGTCCGCCATAATGTCGCAGTCACGATAAAAATCGCAGATCGCCGCCATTACTAATATAAAAAAATGAATAAAAAAAATGCCATAAAAATATCCCCTATTTTGTAGACGCTATAACTTTTGCGCAAACCAATCAATATACGCTTATTGCAATTTTTTTTTACCAAAAATATGTAGAAGAATACATATCGGCCTAAACTGAGGAAAAAAATGTTTTTGGGGTATATTTTTTATAGCAAAAAGTAAAAAATATTGCTTTTTTTTTAAAATTTTATTTTTTTTTTTATAGTGCAAAAAAAAATCGCAGAGGTGATCAAATACCACCAAAAGAAAGCTCTATTTGTGGGGAAAAAAGGACGTTCATTTTATTTGGGTGCAACGTCGCACAACCGTGCAATTGTCAGTTAAAGTGATGCAGTGCCGAATCGCAAAAAGTGCTCTGGTCAGGAAGGGGGTAAAATCTTCCGGGGTTGAATTGGTTGCTCTAGCAGAAATCGCTTGCATGCACACAGCCTAGTTCATTTTTTGCTTTAGCTACTTGTAAGTTACATTTTCAGTTTTTTTTTGTTATGCCGCGTACACACGACCGGTTTTCCCGTCGGAATAAACTCTGAAGGTTTTTCCGACTGAGTTCCGACGGAGTTCCGCTGAAACTGTCTTGCCTACACCATTCACACCAAAGTCCGACCATCTAGAACGCAGTGACGTACAACACGTACGACGGGACTAGAAACAGGAAGTTCAATAGCCAGTAGCCAATAGCTGTCGTCTCGTACTTGCTTCAGAGCATGCGCCGTTTTTGGTCCGTCGGAACAGCATACAGACGAACGGTTTTCCCGATAGGAATTGATTCCGTCGGAAATATTTAGAACATGTTCTATTTCTAGGTCCGTCAGGATTTTCGGGAAAAAAAATCAGATGAGGCCCACACACGATCGGAATATCCGATGAAAAGATTCCGTCTGACTTTTTCTGCTGGAAAGTCCGACCTTGTGTACGCGGCATAACACTTTCATTTTGTATCATCGATTCTGGTCCACCCTTACACCAAGTTGTGAGTGCCCTCTTGTGGTCTTTTGGGTATATATCATACATGCTCAATGCTGGAGTATTTTGGAGCTGCCTCTGCTGAGCAATATGGTTACAAGTTCTGTAATTCAACAGTCAGAATAAAAAAATATTATAGAAGTGAAAAGGGAGGGGTGTTCAATTCCTATTAATATATCAGATTGCACATCACTAGCAACACTAATCAGGTCTGTATAGCTAGTTTGTTAACATTGTTACATTGTTTATTATATACACTGTAATACTGACCTATAATCACACACATAGGGTGGACTTGATGGACTTTTTTCGACCTCACCTACTATGTAACTATGTAGCATTTGCAACATGGGCTTTGGATAATTGCTTTTGGCATTTTAATCTATTATTTTATTTGTATTTAATTATTTTCATCTCTATCTGGAGCAAAGAAAGGGACAATATGCATCATTTGGAATGTGATTCCTGTATTAAATACATAGTAGTGTTAGTAGTATCTAGTCATTAGGATATCTCCCTCTAATTTTCTTTTACATTTACAGAAATGTATAGAATTCTGAATTTTAGTTCTTGTGACGTATCTCTGAGGCATACATAGCAATGGATCAGCTGAAAGTAGTCTAACCTGTATTATTGGCAGCTTTACATTGATTTTAACAGCTTCCATTTTATTATTCTATAGTATTTTGTTCCGGGGTCTTCAGCAGCCTGAAGGGATGAGGCCAGAAAGCATTACCGTATATACTCGAGTATAAGCCGAGTTTTTCGGCACATTTTTTTGTGCTGAAAATGCCCCCCTCGGCTTATACTCGAGTCAAGCACTTTTCTGCAGCAGAGAGTGACATTTTCCGAACCGAATTTGGGGCCCCGTATCTCGGGGCCACTTGGGACCCCAAATTTGGTGTGCATACCCAGTGGAACTAGCACTACAACATATCCAATTTGGGGTTCCTAGCACCAAGTGGCCCCGAGATACGGGGCCCCAAAATCGATTCAGAAAATGTCATTCTCTGCTGCAGAAAAGTGCTTGACATTTTCTGAACCGACTTTGGGTCCACATATCTCGGGGCCACTTGGTGCTAGGAACCCCAAATTGGATATGTTGTAGTGCTAGTTCCACTGGGTTTGCACACCAAATTTGGCTGGTCAATTGTGTCCATCTGCAGCAATGTCATTTTGGGACCCAGAGACCCCAAATTTTGGCTGCAGCTAGGGGGCACAGTGGTTCGGGGGACCTATGGCTGCAAATGGGCACAGTGAGGCTGCAAATGGGCATTGTTGACCCTCTTTTCCACTTACAGAACCTGCACATTTCTCACCCTAGGCTTATACTCGAGTCAATACGTTTTCCCAATTTTTTGTGGTAAAATTAGTTGCCTCGCCTTATATTCAGGTCAGCTTATACTCGAGTATATACGGTATATTTAACATTAATGTACTCATTGCTGTATTTGTGTGTATATAACATATATATTTCCTGGCACACTTCATGCCAGCATACTACGGGTCAGCTCTGCACTTGACTCCATCAGGAGCTGGTAATTACTGGCTCCCCCTATTCCTGCACAGCCAGGCAACATGCATTTCCAACTTGCATCCAGACACAAGAAATCAGTCCATGTTTTATTGGGGGGGGGGATAACTTGGATAGGGTATAGGGATAATTGGATGCACAACTGGACTTAAAGAACAACAGATGAGGACAAACTTCTTTATCTATGTACAAAAAGAGATGAAGATCCTGAACTGTACTCCCTCCGGAATAATCGCAGTCTCTATGGATCAGTGCCAAAGTTCTTTATGAACCAGAAGCTCTCAGTCCTCTTCGGTGAAATAGCACAAAGTCCCAACTGTATGCAGGAATATCATATCTCTTCAGCAAGACTTCACTCCGTTCTGACACTTGTAGATACTACCAGCCCACCTGGCTGCTCTAAAGAACTCCCCAGGATAAGGGATCAGGATTTAGCACAATGCTAACCTTGGAAAGTATGCTACGTCTGGCATTATTTCCCCTTGTACACCCCTGGGTACTCATACTGTCATTTGCTTCCCTCTGCACTGGGCAAGAATCCTGTTCAGGCCTCCAACTGATCAGATCTTCCCATGCCAGCCTGGATGTCCAAAGGTAATGGAGAGTCCTCTCCAATGCCGCGTACCCACGATATCATCGGCACATGCGCACTGGGGCAAACTGAAGCAAGGACACGTATGTGCCGTTGCTTCAGTCTGTGTGCCGTTACCGGTGGGAGTGACGTCATCGCGGCTCCGGCCAATCACAGCAATGGAGCCGCGATACCCAGAAGTGACCCCCAGGAGAGATGTCGCCAGCCAGAGGGGGAGACAAAGACGGCTGCGGGGGCTTCGGGCTTTTTAAAAAAATTATCAGGGTTTACAACCACTTTAATCCTTTCCCGCCCAGCCTATAGCAGAATGACGGCGGGCGGTGGTTCAGTTATCCTGACTGGGCATCATATGACGTCCTGCAGGATAACAGCCGCCGTGCGCCTGTGGGGGCGCGCATCGCGGCGATTGGTGGTGCAGTCTTTCAGTCTGACACACCGCTACTCCGATCTCGGTAAAGAGCCTTACCACGTGATCAACCGTGTCCAATCACGGGTGATCACGATGTAAACAGGAAGAGCCATTGATCGGCTTATCTTCACTCGCATCTGACAGACGCGAGTAGAGGAGAGCCGATCGGCGGCTCTCCTGACAGGGGGGGTCTGTGCTGATTGTTTACAGCCCCCCCCCCCCTCGGATCCCGCCCAGGACCACCATCATGCTGCCCAGGACCACCAGGATGGCCATCCACACTGGACCACCAGATATGCCCCCCCTAAACCACCAGGGAAATACAAATCTGTGCCAAGGCAGCTGCCAATCGATGCCCAGGTAGCTGCCAATCAGTGCCCACTCACAATGCCTACCACTGCCAGTGCCACCAGAGATGCCTATTAGTGCCTCGTATCAGTGCCCATCAGTGCCTGCTCATTGGTGCCACCTCATTGGTGCCGCCTTATCAGTGCCCGTCAGTGCCGCCTCATCGGTGCCGCCTTATCAGTGCCCGTCAGTGAAGGAGAAAACGTACTTATTTTCAAAATTTTATAACAGAAACAAAAGCAAAACTTTTATTTTTTTCAAAATTTTTGGTCTTTTTTTATTTGTTTAGCAAAAAATAAAAAACGCAGAGGTGATCAAATACCACACAAAGAAAGCTCTATTTGTGGGAACAAAATGATTGGGTACAGTGTTGTATGACCGCGCAAATTGTCATTTAAACAGCGACAGCGCAGAAAGCTGAAAATTGGCTTGGGCAGGAAGGTGTATAAGTGCCTGGTATTACCAATGCCATGAGTCATACCAAATAAATGTACCTACACTGGTTGCACACTAGAGGGTGCTACATTTGTATTTAACAGAAAAGGAGTCCTAGGTGGACCTCAGCTGGAGTTCTTTTTTTTTTTACAAAGGACCTGCATTCACTATATCAATGTGGTGCTGGTTCTTCAAAGTCTTCAAATACATACACACATAAAAAAACTCGTCTCATTGGACGAAGTGGAGATTGTGACCTCGCCGACCCTCTTCTCCACCTCATCCAATCAGAGAATGCCTTGTATTCATTGAAAAAATGCAAGGTGTTTAACAAATGGCGGCAGTGGAGAGCGAGCAACCTCCTGTGGTAAGCAGAGCAGAAGGAAGCCGTTCGCATAGAACTTGGAGGCTCGTGACTATCTACTACAGTGATTTACAGCATCCCTAGCAACCCTCCATATATTATTATTATAGGTTTTCTATATAGCGCCAACAATTTAAACAGTGCTTTACATACTGTACATTCTTATCAGTCCCTGCCATCAAGGAGCTTACAGTCTAATGCCTCACAATTATACCTCCTGTGTCCTCCATGCTTCCTCTGCGCGTCTCTTCTTTCTTCCTTCTAGGTGTCCAATAGGATCGTCTGTCGTTTCAGCCAATCAGGTGACGGGTATCCTACCTGCGCTTTCTGATTGGCGGAGAGGCGGTTCAGTGTTAGAAAAGCGAATATTCATTTGCTTTTCTAAAACCTAGCCTATGGCTCTAATCAGGTGCTTCAAAAAGCACTGCCACAGTAATTCAGGTGCCTGGCATCCTAAAAGGGGCCAGACACCTGAATAGGGGGTGGCCGATAGGGGGTGGTGTGGAGAGAGGGGGCTGCCCCCGTGCGCCCCTAATGGACGGGCCACCACTGCTTCTCCTAAACCATACGTGAACTGACCAGGGGATTTAGGCTGCATTCACAATGTGCTGTTGTTTTTTTATTAGGTACACCATGCTAGTACCGGGTTGGACCCCCTTTTGCCATCAGAGCTGCCTTAATTCTTCATGGCATAGATTCAACAAGGTGTTGGAAACATTCCTTAGAGGTTTTTCCATGATGCGAATCTCCCTTTCCACCACATCCCAAATGTGCTCTATTGGATGAGATCTGGTGACTGTGGAGGCCATTGGAGTACAGAGACCTCGTTGTCATGTTCAAGAAAGCAGTGGTGAGATGATTGGAGCTTTGTGACATGATGCATTATCCTGCTGGAAGGAGCCATCAGAAGATGGGGACACTGTAGTCATAAAGGGATGGACATGGTCAGCAACAATACTCAGGTAGGCCGTGGCGTTTAAACAATACTCAATTGGTACCCAAAAGGGGCCCAAAGCGTGCCAAGAAAATACCCCCCACACCATTATACCATCACCACCAGCCTGAACCGTTGATACAAGGCAGGATGGATCCATGGCTTTCATGTTGTTTACACCAAATTCTGACCCGACTATCTGAATGTCGCAGCTGAAATCGAGACTTATTAGACCAAGCAACGTTTTTCCAATCTTCTATTGTCCAATTTTAGTGAGCCTGTGCGAATTATAGCCTCAGTTTCCTGTTCTTAGCGCACAGGAGTGGCACCCGGTGTGGTCTTCTACTGCTGTAGCCCATCTGCGTCAAGGTTAGATGTGTTGTGCATTCAGAGATAGTGTTCTGCATACCTTGGTTGTAACGAGTGGTTATTTGAGTTACTGTTACCTTTCTATCTGCCCATTCTCCTATGACCTCTGACATCAATAAGACATTTTCCTCCACACATGTTTTAACCTACTGGTCCTACTTTTTTCAACAACATTACTTTTTGTTTCTTACTTATCGCCCTTGATTCCTTTTTTGCATGCTGCCTAAAAACCCCAACGTGGGGGAATTCTTTCCTTGTTCTTCCTCCACACAACTTCCACTCACTGGATATTTTCTCTTTTTCGGACCATTCTCTGTAAACGCGAGAGATGATTGTGTGTGAAGATCCCAGTAGATCAGCAGTTTTAAAAATATTCAGACCAGTTGTCTGGCACCAACAACCATGTCACGTTCAAAGTCACTTAAATCCCCTTTTCTTCCCCATTTTGATGTTCGGTTTCAACCTCCGGAAGTCGTCTTTACCACCTCTAGACGCCTAAATGCATTAAAGTGGTGTTGCCACCAAAAAAATAAAATTAGCTTAAAAATCATTTAAAAAAAAAAAAAAAAATTATTGGAAATTTTTTTTTTTTTTACTCACCTCTAAATGCCTGTTGCTAGGGGGTCCCTCATAGTCTGCCACCTTCAGTGCCCGGGCTAAACGTCACTTCCCCTTGGCGCCGCACAGTCATCTGGGACCTGTCACATATCCCAGATGACTGAGCGTCAAATCACGGCGGCGGCACGGCACGGCCGGGTTCCCACATTAAGAATGCTGGCGCCGCGAGCGGCTCAGGGAACGAGGGGGGGCCTCGTTCCCCCACATCGATGGACCCTGGGATAGGTAAGTGTCTGATTTTTAAAAGTCAGCAGCTGCAGTATTTGTAGCTCTCCTCTTTAAGTTGCTGCCATGTGATTGGCTGATTAGCAATCTGTAATATCAATATCAAGCAATTGAACAGGTTACCTAATACAGGGGGTCCCTGGGTTATGAACCCGTTAGGGACTTTCCTCCTGTTTGCAAATCGGAAATGTTCGTAAGTCAGCTGCGCACGCACGGAATGATAATTACGGTCATTTTCGATGTTCCGTCGAATTCCATTCTGCGCATGCGCAGCAAATTACGGACATTTCCAATGTTCTGCTGAATTCCGTTCTGCGAATGCGCAGCAAATTACTGTCATTTTTCGTGGCTCCGTCTGCCCGCACATGCGCAGAATGGCCAATGTCTCTGCAGAACGGCAGAGGGTTCCCCGCGGCGCCCGGTTCGTAAGTAGGAGTTGTTCGGGCGTTCGTAAGTCGGGGACCCCCTTTAAAGTGGCCGGTAAGTGTAAGTACGGGAGATGGTGCATGGCCCTGAATGCATCCAGAGTGAATTGAGGGACATCAACCCACACGGATGCATACCTCCCAACTTTTTGAGATGGGAATGAGGGACACCTATCAGCAAAAGTATGTAGGCATAGGACACACCCCTTACCACGCCCCCTTAAAGGAGAATTGTACAAAAAATCAAGATTGGTTAAATCCACAAGTGCTTTTTTTACCAATACTATTCCTTTATATTGGCTTTTGGAATTTACAAATGCAGAAATTTAGAAATCAGATGAAAGGTTTAGCTCTGGGAAACAGTTTTTGATAGATAAAAAGTGCAATTTATATACAACTATATAGATCAGATCAAAATGAGGGAAAAATAAGGAAGAAGGAGGGACAGAGGGACATTGCTCCAAATCAGGGACAGTCCCTCGAAATTAGCGACAGTTGGGATCTATGCAGATGTCATGTTGGAAGCAGCGGCTGTGTCCATACAGTCGCTGTGTCCAGCTAGACATGAATGGGAATACCCGCACAGGGATTCAGAGAACACCCGGTCATCCCTATACGGGTAAACACATGGGGGTTGATTTATTAAAGGCAAATAAAAAAAAAAAAGTTGCACTCTTCAAGAGCATACCTCCCAACTTTTTGAGATGGGAATGAGGAACAAAAGTATGCAGCCATAGGACACCCCCCTTGACACGCCCCCTTAAAGGAGAATTGTACAATAAATAAAAGATTGGTTAAACCCAAAAGTGCTTTTTTACCCTTTACTATTCCTTTATATTGGCTTTTGAAATTTACAAATGCAGCCATTTAGAAATCAGATGAAAGGTTTAGCGCTGGGAAACACTTTTTGATAGATAAAAAGTGCATTTTAAATACATCTATATAGATCAGACCAAAATGAGGGACAAATGAGGAGGAATGAGGGACAGAGGGACATTGCTCCAAATCAGGGACAGTCCCTCCAAATCAGGGACAGATGGGAGCTATGCGGATGTCATATTGGAAGCAGCGGCTGTTTCTATACAGTCGCTGTGTCCAGCTAGATATGAATGGTAATACCTGCACAGGGATTCAGGCTGTGCATCCCTGTACAGGTAAACACATGGGGGTTGATTTTCTAAAGGCAAATAAACTTTGCAATATGCAGTTGCATAGCTCCCAACTGTCCCTGATTTGGAGCAATGTCCCTCTGTCCCTCATTCCTACTCATTTGTCCCTCATTTTGGTCTGATCTATATAGATGTATATAAAATGCACTTTTTATCTATCAAAAAGTGTTTTCCAGCGCTAAACCTTTCATCTGATTTCTAAATGGCTGCTTTTGTAAATTCCAAAAGCCAATATAAAGGAATAGTAGTGGTAAAAAAGCACTTGTGGGTTTAACCAATCTTGTTTTTTTTTTTGTACAGTTCTCCTTTAAGGGGGTGTGGCAGGGGGTGTGTCCTATGCCTGCATAGTTTTGCTGATAGGTGTCCCTCATTCCCATCTCAAAAATTTGGGAGGTATGCAGTTGCTAGACATGTGCACAATAGAAAAATTTGTTTAGTTTTGTTTAGTTTCTGTTCGTTTCAGTTGATTTGTAACGATTCGTAATTTCGTAAGTCGTCGGTGTTCGTATTCGTAACGATTCGTATTTTCGTAAGAGTTATTTTTTCGTTGATTCGTTTTTCCGTTAGTTTAATTTTTGTTTATTCGAAATTCAGACGCATTCGTATTTTCGTAGATTTAGTTACATTCGTACTTTTGTTAGATTGATTTATTCGTACTTTCGTAACATTGTTTTCGTAGTTTCGTAATCGGAGCATAATTCATAATTTTATGTAATGTGTATGCTATTATTACATTTTAAGAGACACGGAAAATTACGAATCGAAAAAAAAAGTGTACGAATTTTTTCGTTCAATCCATTCGAAGCACGTTAAGCAGCGCCATTGTAAGAGACACGGAAAATTCCGAATCGAAAATAAAAAAGTTACGAATGTACGAATTTTTTCGTTCAATCCATTCGAAGCAAGTTAAGCAGCGCCATTGTAAGAGACACGGAAAATTACGAATCGAAAAAAAAAAAAAAAGTTACGAATGTACGAATTTTTTCGTTCAATCCATTCGAGGCACGTTAAGCAGCGCCATTGTAAGAGACACGGAAAATTACCAATTCAACAAAAAAAAAAAAAAGTTACGAATGTACGAATTTTTTCGTTCAATCCATTCGAGGCACGTTAAGCAGCGCCATTGTAAGGGACACGGAAAATTACCAATTCAACAAAAAAAAAAGTTACGAATGTACGAATTTTTTCGTTCATTTTGATTTTCGTTGTTCCTGTTTTCGTTTTTTCGGATTTTCTTCTTTCGTAGTTTCGTTGTTTCTGATTTGGTTATTTCGGATTTTCATATTCGTTCGATTCGATAATTCGCTATGCGTTAACATTTTTAGCGAATCATTCGTTCATTCGTACGATAACGAATGAACGAATATAACGAATTTTAACGGAAAACGAAAAAAAACGAAACAAATTGCACATGTCTAGCAGTTGCACTCTACAAGAGTAGTTGCTCTGCAGACTTCCACCATCCAATCACGTGCAAGCAAAAATTATGCTTTTTTTTTTATTTTCCTTGCATGTGATTGGATATTCTTTTGCAAAGTGAAGCTTTACCTCATTTACTAAGCTTTGGAGCAACTGCACTTTGCAAGGTGCACATTCTATTTGCCTTTAGTAAATCAACCCCAAGGTCTTGCATGGAGCACAAATCAAATCACCCCTTGTGAACAAGGCGATATTCAGTATGGCTATAATTATAAGGTTGCATCTAGTTAAAAAAAGAAGCAGTCATTATAATTTTTGACCTTTGTATAACTTTTGTTACAAATTGGGGTGGGGAACACAACCCTGATGAAATGCGGGGTGTATCTGTACAGAGAGAATAGAATAGAGAGATGCAATGACATGATAGGGCAGTGTGTTTGCACAGCATGGTGCAGTCGGGGGAAGTCCAGCTCCTCCATTCAGTATACTGTACACAGGTAGATTAGAGATATTACTTCCTGCTTCTCCTCCCCCTGCTCCTCCTCTCACAGGTGTTGTGGTTTCAGTCTTTCAGCATAGTACAGACGAGATCAGTGGTAAGTAATAGCTGTGTGTCTCCACTCGTACCTATTTGGGGTGGTCCTCCTTGCGTTCCTTGCGCTCTTTATTTCCTGGGAAGCGTCTGAATTGTCTACGTCTCCCTCTATCTCCATTACTTTCCTTCTAGACCCTGTGCATTCTTTCCTTGCCTTGATGATATGTCAGCTTGCAGCTTTGGAGCTGTCATGTCCGGATATAGTAGAATGATCAATTTCTGCCTCTCCTGCCCATCGTATGGAATGTGCGGTGAATGGCCCCCTATCAAATTTTCCTTCGGTTGCGAAACATCTCTGAGCAGGGTGGCAACACCGAAAGTGGATTCTTGGCTGAGTGCACCTGGAATGTTTGTGTGACCTTGGGCTGGTCACATTCCTATTATCTCTCTTTTTTTTGTGTGTGTTTTTTGTTGTGTAAGCAGACAAATGTGTTTAGTGTTGCTTTATATGTGTCCAGATTGGATTTTTACTGTCACCATTGATATATGTGTGTCATGGGTGTTGGTGTCACATGCTCTTCTCTGTCTGTCAACAGCACTGAAACGTCCCCTTGTGAGAGATAAGCCAGTGAGGTCCCAAGAAAATGACTGGTGAGAATTGCCACCCGGTTACTTTTTTTTACTTTCTGTATGCCCCTGGCTCATGCTACAAGCTTATTGCCTTTGTGCCTACAGTATATCTATGCCACTGATTTCACAATAACCTTACACTAATGCCGTGTACACACGACCAGACTTTTCGACGGACTGAATTCCATCTGACTTTTCGACGGACTTCCGTCGAATCGGACTTGTCTACACACAATCACACCAAAGTCAGACGGATTCGACCGTGATGAGGTACGACCGGACTAGAATAAGGAAGTTCATAGCCAGTAGCCAATAGCTGCCCTAGTGTCGGTTTTTGTCCGTCGGATTAACATACAGACAAACTGATTTTTCGACTGGACTTGAGTCCATCGGAAAGATTTGAAACATGTTCTAAATCTTCGACAGAAAAGGTCCGCTGAAGGTCCGATGAAGCCCACACACAGTCGAAATGTCCGATGGATTTGTTCCGTCGGACCAGTTCGGTCGAAAAGTCCGGTCGTGTGTACGCGGCATAACAGATTTTCCACCCAACATTCCTCAATCTTTGCTACAATCTACAAAAGATTTGGCCACTTTAAGAAATTTGGCCACACGATAAGAAATTTGGCCAGCAAAAGACCAATGAGAGCTCTTGGTCGGAAAATGCGACCGTGTGTATGCTCCATCAGGCTTTTGCTGGCCGAATTCCCGAAGATTGAGAGCAGGTTTTCTATTTTTCGGTTCAGTTCGGAAATTCCGATCGTCTGTAACAATTCCGATGCGCAAAATTCCTACGTATGCTCGGAAACAATTCGACGCATGCTCGGAAGCATTGAACTTAATTAACTCGGCTCATCGTAGTGTTGTACGTCACTGCGTTCTTGACGGTCAAAAGTTCATAGAACTTTTGTGTGACCGTTTGTATGCAAGCCAAGCTTGAGCGGAATTCCGTCGGAAAAACCATCCAAGATTTTTCTGACGGAAAATCCGCTCGTGTGTTCGCGGCATTACAGTGATGATTTAAAGCCCGTACACACGATCCAAAAAATCGGACAACAAATACCGCTTTCAAAGCGATCGTATGATAATCTGACCATTAGTACACAGCTTTTGAGAGCCGATTACGACAGTTCATGGAAAATTTTCCACAGGGACAAACAGGAAAGATTTTCTCGTACGATACCAGATCACAAGATTTTTGTTTAACTTCCCTGGCAGTATTCCCGCTTGTGGCTCGGGGGTTAAATTTCAGTACTATTAGCGGTAACCCCGAGCCACACTCGGGATTGCATCTCCGGGTTCCTGGTGCAGTGTACTTACCTTGTCCCTAGGATCCTGCGATGTCCCCCCGCTGTGTCTGCGGTATGTGTCCTCCGCCCGATGCCTCTGTGCGCCTGGCTCTGTTCCCTGCGAGCGTCGCAATGTATGGGGGCGGCAAATTCTAAAAGTACATAATTCATAACACTTACAGTACACTGAAATCTTACAGATTACATTACTGTATGACATAATTTAACATCCCTTTTGTCCCTAGTGCTTTGTCCCATGCCCTGCATGCAGTTTTATATTATATATACAGTACTGTTCTTTCTGCCTGGAAACTTGAGATTGTCCATAGCAACCAAAAAGTGTCCCTTTACGTCAAAAGCGGTTTGAGACCAGCTAGAAAACAGCGATAGTAAATTAGAACACTTGCAGAACTGAGCGATAGTGAATCGTGGGGAAATAAATGTTATAATTATTATATTATTTTTTCTTATAATTATTTATAGTTATTTATCATATTATAATTCATGATTTTGTGTTTTTAAACTTTATCATACCTGGGATGTCTACTAGACTCTTGTTTGGACAGATTTAAGTGTGTTATTGCTAAGAATTACAGGCCTACAATATAAAACGCCAAATTTCTATGCAAAACAATGTACCGCTTTGAGACGCAAAAATCTGACATAATCATACCGCCAGGGAGGTAATCAGTACAAAATTCATCCCAAAAAATTGGAAGAGCAAGACCACACATGTTTAGCCCGCTTTCACACTTGTGCGACTTCAAAGTCGCACGATTTTGCAGCGATTCTTGCCGCGATTTTGCCGCGATTTCAAGGAATCTGCAACAAAATCGGACCAGGGACTGCAGGGACTACTTTGAAGTCGGAATGACTTGAAGTCGTACTAATATGAATGGCTGTCATTGGAAATCATGGGGAACGACTTGTCATGCTATTTTGCAGTCCCAAATCGTGGGACAAGTCCTATAAGTGTGAAAGGGGCCTTAGAAGCGAAAGAATACATTACAATTCATCACAACACATTACATTACGTCCGAAGTTTTCTGTCGTATGAGAATTTTTGTACATTTAGTAACCTGTTTATTTTCGATATGAGACTAGCATGCAAAAAAAATGACGATCATTTGCCTGATATTCTCATTGTGTGTAGGAGGCTTAAGGCTTGATTCAGTCCCACAAGTGTGACCAAACGCAGACTTTTTTGGTGTTTTCCTGCACAGCAGCCCATTCATTTTAATAGGATGCCCTATGCGTGAGAAATGCAGAAAAGAAATCCTTGAATCTTTTCCAAAAATGTGCGTCACCGAACCTAGTGCTGCGACACCATGTGGTTTGGCAAGTGCCATTAACAACTTATGGCACCATGTGTGTTTGCTAACAGGAAGTATGTTTCTCTGCGTGCCAGGAAAGCGCAAGATTTTGTGTGCATTCCCGACATGCAAAGATCTGAACCTAGCCTTATTCTCACCAGCTAAGATGTTATACACTGACTGCTTCGATTGTACAAAACAAAAACAGGACAACCTACATGCTCTAAAAAGGTCCTCTTCTATTTTGGCTATTCAATACCTTAAGGAGGAACGTCACTGCTTTCTCCTTAGTTTTACCTGTTATGCAGGGTTATTCTCAATGAACATACCCAGGTAGCATGCAATTATGCTGCAAGTTTGAAAATGACTTGCAAAGCTATTGCTAGACTTGCCAGGCTTCACACGTTTGTTTGCACAATTGCAGCAAGTCCACACTGCATGACTCCAGATCAACTTTCTTTGCAAACATTCTGCAAGTCTGCTGCAAGTTCTGGTTCAGTTATGTTGTGTAATAGTCATCCCACCACAGGGGTCACTGTGGCTGAATTTTCATGCTGTAGACTTGCAGAGCTCTTGCTGTAGACTCACCATTGCAACTTTGCTCTTGCTAGAGACTTGCCACACAAATTTGCTACATAGTGCTTCAAGTGCTCTGCAAGTGTACAACTTGCCAATGAAAATGTGCAGCAAGTTAACAGACTTACAATTCAACCCTCCCAAAAATCTTTGCTATCTGGGTACTCACCTGCCCAGCGAATCCAGCATTGTCTTGTTGCAATCCTCTGTTTAGGTGCCACAGCCTGAGTCCTGCACAACCATATTTTTATCTGTTGTCATCAGGAGCACGACTGCCACTTCCATGTTCAGGCAGACAGCCCCCGCTGACAAACCAGCTCTGCCCAACGGCCAACAAAAACAAGAGAAGGGCGCACAACCTAGTGCAATGCCATTAAAACGTTTTATATTTAAAGATAAAAGATGTACATAATACTCACAAACATATGTTGTATACACAAATGTCAGAACAAAATCACAGACAAGTCGGACCGCTGGAGGATTCCAATGGTGCAAGGGGACCAAATGGTGTCTGTAACGGCTTCGCTTACGTGTTTCGAGGGAGAACCCTCTTCCTCAGAACCACTCTATCTCCCTGCTTTTGAAGCCTCTTGGGATATGTGGCATGACTATCCCAGGAGGTTTTAACCACTTATGGACCGCCCGCCGCAGTTTACGTTGGCTGTTTGAAGGAGGATATCGTTGTTATGGCAGCAGCTAGCTGCCATAACCCCGGTATCCTCTTCTTCAGCGGGCGAACCGCTACAAGATAAAAGTGGTCTCTGTGGCAGATTCGCCGCAAGATCACTTTTATCGGTGGCGGGAGAGGGCCCCCTCACCTCCTGCCGCAATCCGGTGCCCTCCGCCGCGATCTGGAGCCGTTGGCAGCGGCGGAGGCGATTTGTGTGTTGTCTCCTGTCAGGTATGGAGACGAGTGAGGGGGGAAGATGGCCCCCACCCATCTCCATACAATTGCTGGGCGGAAGGGACGTCAAAACGTCACTTCCGCCCACAGCTCTTAAAGGGACATTTAAAAAAAAAATTTTTTTTAAATGACAGATTTTTTATTTTTATTTATTTTTATTGCATTTTAGTGTAAATATGAGATCTGAGGTATTTTTGACCCCAGATCTCATATTTAAGAGGTCCTGTCATGTTTTTTTTACATTCCTTGTAATAGGAATAAAAGTGAAAATTTTTATTTTTTTTAAAAAACTGTGTAAAAATAAAAGGTAAAATAAATAAGGAAAAAAAACATTTTTTAAACGCTCCCCGTCCCGACGAGCACGCGTCCAGAAGCGAACGCATACGTGAGTAGCGCCTGCATATGAAAACGGTGTTCAAACAACACATGTGAGGTATCACCGTGATCGGTAGAGCGAGAGCAATAATTCTAGCCCTCCTCTGTAATTCAAAACATGCAACCTGTAGAATTATTTAAACGTCGCCTATGGAGATTTTTAAGGGTAAAAGTTTGTCGCCATTCCACGAGCGCGCGCAATTTTGAAGTGTGACATGTTGGGTATCAATTTACTCGGCATAATATTATCTTTCACAATTAAAAAAAAAAAATGGGCTAACTTTACTGTCTTATTTTTTAATTCAAAAAAGTGTATTTTTTCCAAAAAAAGTGCGCTTGTAAGACCGCTGCGCAAATACGGTGTGACAGAAAGTATTGCAACGACCGACATTTTATTCTCTAGGGTGTTAGAAAAAAAATGTATAATGTTTAGGGGTTCTAAGTATTTTTCTAGCAAAACAATATGTTTTTAACTTGTAAACAACAAATCTCAGAAAGAGGCTTGGTCCTTAAGTGGTCAAAGAGGAGAAGACGTCATTCTTGCTTAGGTGAAAATGGCAGCTGGGGTGTGGTGCAGACTAAAAAAAAAAAAAAAAAGTTAAGCAAAATATTGGGTTTTTGTCATCGGTGGGAGTGCCATGGCACCCAATGCATCTATTGAGTGAGGGTCAACTTTAAAACAGAACTAAACTCCCAAAAATACTCACCCCCACCTTCCAGCGATATGGTGGTTACATCCCTTGCCAGCCGCTGTCACTTTCTCCTTGGGCTACTTCTAGGCGATCATGGCGATCATGTGCATGGGAGTCAGTGAGCACAGCTGAAGTGTGCACAGAATTCATGTGATGCATGCGCAGCTCAGTTTACATTCAATAAAAGACTGCAAGCAGGTATGTGTGTTATTGCAGAAGAGACATAGCAATAAAAAAATGGATCCTGTTCCTTAAAGCATGTCTCCTCTGTCCCCTCTGCCTCTCAGCTGTGTCAGTGCCAGCCCCCCCCCGTTGCTAAACTTACTGTGTTTTCTAGCTATAATCCACAGTATTTTACTATTTGCCCCAATGTATGTTCCTTATAAAGAAAATTCTGCTGTATACCTTATTTCATAGCGCCACTCGATGCTCACGTGACTGCCAGCCACTCTCCTCCTCTCCTTCCCTCCTCCGGGCTGTAGCTGTCAGATCGAGAAGGGAGAGAGGCAGCCGGTGACATGAGCGATTGGCAGCGCTCTGAATAAAGGTATACAGCTGCATTTTTTTTATAAATAACATACATTGGAGCACATAATATAATCTTTTGCCCCGTACACACGATCGGAAATTCCCCCAGAAAAAGTCCGATGTGAGCTTTTGTTCAGAAATTCCGACCGTGTGTATGCTCCATTGGACTTTTGCTGCCGGAATTCCAATGCCAGCAAAAGATTGAGAGAAGCTTCTCTATTTTCCGGTCGGAAAAAATTCCTACGCATGCACGCAAACAATTCGACGCATGCTCGGAAGCATTGAACTTCTTTTTCTCGGCTCATCGTAGTGTTGTACGTCACCGCGTTCTTGGCGGTCAAAAGTTCAGAGAACTTTTATGTGACCGTGTGTATGCAAGCCAAGCTTGAGCGGAATTCCGTCTGAGTTTTTTTCTGACGGAAAATCCGCTTGTGTGTATGGGGCATAATACTGAAGATTAGAGCAAGAAAACCACTTTAAGGCTTCTGGTAATTTGTTGTGCTTGTTTGTTGTTGCATAGCTCCCAACTGTCCCTGATTTGGAGAGACTGTCCCTGATTTGGTGCAATGTCCCTCTGTCCCTCTTGCCCCCTCATTTGTCCCTCATTTTGGTCTGATCCATATAGTTGTATATAAAATGCACTTTTTATTTTTCAAAAAGTGTTTCCCAGTGCTTTCATCCAAAATCTAAATTGCTGCATTGTAAATTTCAAAAGCCAATATAAAGGAATAATAGTGGTAAAAAAAAAAGCCCTTGTGGGTTTAACTAATCTTTTTTTTAGGTTAATTCTCCTTTAAGACCCCTTTCACACCAAGGGCGTTTTGCAGGCGCTATAGTGTTAGAAATAGCGCCTGCAATCTGCCCTAAAACAGCTGCACTATTGTCTGTAGTGTGAAAGCCCGAGGGCTTTCACACTGCAACGGTGCGCTGGCAGGACGTCAGGAAAAGTCCTGCCAGCAGCTTCTTTGGAGTGGTGTGTTTACCTCTCCTCCAGCGCTCCTCCACCGCTGCTCCCCATTGAAATCAATGGGGCAGCGATGTAATACCGCCGGCAAAACGCTGCTATTGCGGGGGGTTTTAACCCTTTCTCGGCCGCTAGCGGGGGGTAAAAGCGCCGGCTAGCGGCCGAAATGCGACGCAAATTCGACGGTAAAACGCTGCTAAAAATAGCGGCGTCTAAGGGGGCATGGCAGGGGGCGTGTCCTATACCTGCATGCTTTTGCTAGTATGTGTCACTCATTCCCATCTCTAAAAGTTGGGAGGTATGGTTGTTGTGTATGGGTACCTTATATTTAGCCACATATGTAAAGATCCCAACCCATGTACATAACCAGTTTGTATGAGCTGGCCATTCAGCAGACTGTTGAGTTGCCAGATTATACAGGGAAGACGTTGCACATGTTGAATACACAATTACATGTGGTGATTGTGCAATATGACAAGTTTCCCAGCTGGATAAATAACAGTTAGTGTAGATTTATGATTGCTATATATAGGGCCCAATTTTCTAATAATTAGATCTAATAAAACTTAACTTGGCTCATGACCTTTGTAGAGCTGCCTTAAAATATAATAAAAGAATGTATTAAACAGTTTATTAGGATTGAGTTGCATAATGAAGAGGTAAACATTCCAGTATTAGAATACATATTCAGTGATTCTCTATAGGATCATAAAATGACAAAGAGGAAGCTCACAGCTATCTGACAGTTCTTCAATTCATACCTGCAGTGCACCTATGCTGAATAACTGTCCATAAAAACATAATAAATACACTGATGGTATTTACTGTGTATTGACAATACCAATAAAAGATTACAATCTAGAATTCCCACCCCTTACTTCTGTAAATTATTATACATGCCTGCCTGTTTGAGGGCTTAAGACTTCTTGATATGATGCATCATCAATTAAATTATAAAAACAAACCCAGGACCGTAATAATGGCCGCAGGCAGTGGCGTTGCTAGGGGGTGGCTTTTGGGGCTTTAGCCCTGAATCTGGGGCCCATAGCCCCGAGTCTCTGCAGGGGACCCCACGGGAGGGGAGGCTCTCTGGGGACCCTGATGTAAGTGGGGGACTCTCTGGGGACCCTGATGCAAGGGGGAGCCTCTCTGGGGACCCTGATTTTAAGGGGGAGGCTCTCTGGGGACCCTGATTTTAAGGGGAGGCTCTCTGGGACCCTGATGTAAGGGGAGGCTCTCTGGGGACCCTGATTTTAAGGGGAGGCTCTCTGGGGACTCTGATGGAAGGAGGAGGCTCTCTGGGGACTCTGATGTAAGGGGGGCTCTCTGGGGACTCTGATGTAGGGAGGCTCTCTGGGGACTCTGATGTAAGTGGGGGCTCTCTGGGGACTCTGATGTAAGGAGGAGGCTCTCTGGGGACTCTGGTGTAAGGGAGGCTCTCTGGCTACTCTGATGTAAGGGGGGGGCTCTCTGGGGACCCTGATGTAAGGGGGGCCTCTCTGGGGACCCTGATGTAAGGAGGGGCCTCTCTGGGGACCCTGATGTAAGGGGGGCCTCTCTGGGGACCCTGATGTAAGGAGGGGCCTCTCTGGGGACCCTGATGTAATACATGTATATACATGTATATGCCCGCCCAAGCGTAGGACTTTCTTAACTACGCTGCTATGGGCTCTAGCCCCAGATCATTTGTAGACCTAGCAATGCCCCTGGCCGCAGGTTTGTTTTATTTAAAAATTTGGCCTTATCAGTTTCATGTAGAAGCGATTCATACTACTGCACAGCCACCCAATCACTTGTGCACGTGGTGTACAGTGCCACCCCCCTACCCCCTTCACCTTTCTCCTGGTCTTAGGCCTGATTCACACCTATGCATTTTTAGTGCTTTTTGCATTTTGCAGATTTACACTACAGAACGTGTTCCATAGGAAACCATGTTAAATGGACAGTAGTGCAAACCTGCAAAATGCAAAAAGCGCTAAAAATGCATAGGTGTGAATCCAGCCTAAGGGTTGCCACCTTTTCTTCAAGCCAAACCCGAACACTTTAGCGGCACAGGGCACATTTGTTTTCGTAGTATACACTATAGGATTATAAAAGACCTGGGACACTTTTGGGTGCCCCAAGGAGAGTGGTAGGAGAGCTGTGGCAAACAGTGGGTGTGGCCAAACTGCTCTTGCTGACATCATGGCCCCCCCAGTGATGCCAAACCTGCCCCCAGACAGCGGGCTGCAGCTTCCGAATGGCAACAGATTTTTGTGTGACTATCTCAGTTACTTGGGGAGCCACAGCCCAGTCTAAATAATGTGTCTGGGTTTCAGGCAGACTGAAACCCGGACACAAGATTTCAAACCCAAACTGTCCGGGTGAATCCTGGACAGGTGGCAACCCTACCTGGTCTCTGGGCTCTCCTGCAGGGGCCCTCAGAATAGTCCAGCAGTTGGAGCAGATTGGAGGTCCTTGATCTGCTGCGAATGAACTCAGGAGTGCTCAGCTTTAAGCTCTTCCAGGTTTACACCTGTTGAAATCTTCACAGTTACTAAACATCAGAATATGGATTCTAATAGACCCATAAGGGAAGATTTACTAAAACTGGTGCACTGAGAATCTGGTGCAGCAGTGCATGGTAGCCAATCAGCTTCTAACTTCAGCTTGGCTTTGGTAATAAGGCTCCATTTACACTTGTGCGACTTGTCATGCTACTTTCGACATCAAAGTCGCAGGACAATTCGTTCCCCAATTTATCCAGTGATAACCATTCATATATGTGCGACTTCAAAGTAGCTACTTCAAAAGTAGTTCATGCACTACTTTGGCCTGATTTTCATGCAACTTGAGAGCCATAGACTTCAATGTTAACACTCAGAAGTTGCATGAAAGTCTTACCTGAATATTATACAATGCAACAGTTGCCCATTATCACTGTCAAAGCCTAAGTCGTATACAAGTCGCACCCATTCAAAGTTGCATCAAAGTTGCACTTCAAAGTCGCACAAATTTGGATTCATACAAGTGTGAATGGAGCCTAAAACCTGGAAGCTGATTGGTTTCTATGCAGACCTGCACCAGATTTTGCATTCTGCAGTTTTAGTAAATAAATGTCTCCATATATGGAAATTACCAATATCTCTGCTATCATACAATGAATGAATGAATGAATGAATGATTTGTATAGCGCTGCAACTGCGAACTGAATCGCCTCGAGGCGCTTGACTGCTCATGTTGGGATGCCATGTATTAGAAGAGGTGGGTCTTGAGTTTTTTCCTGAAGGCCTGATGGTTTTCTTCCATGCGGATGTTGTTTGGTAGAGCATTCCATAGCCGGGGTCCCTGTACTGCGAATCTTCGTTCTCCCTTCGATTTGTAGCGGGCTTTGGGGATGAGAAGGCGATTTTGGTTTGTTGATCGAAGTCTGCGATTCGGTATGTATTTTTCTATTTTCTCACAAAGGTATTGAGGCGCATTTCCTTGTGTACATTTGTGGGTGAGGCAGAGGGTCTTGAATGTGATCCTGTCTTTTACCTTGAGCCAATGGAGCATCCTTAGGGATGGGGAGATGGATTCCCAGGGTTTCTTTCCGGTGACTATTCTTGCTGCTGTGTTTTGGACAATTTGAAGGCGCGCAATCTGGTAATCCGGTAATCCTATGTAGAGTGAGTTTGCGTAGTCGAGCCGTGAATTGATGATCGTTCCTACTACTACCGCTTTTTCCTTTTCCGGGATGAAGGGGATGAGTCTGCGTAGCATGCGAAGGAGATGGTGGGATCCGCTGATTACGGATCCTATTTGTGCCTCCATTGTCATCTCTGAATCAAAGATTACTCCGAGGCTTTTGGCTTTGTTGCTTGGAAGGATGGTCTGTCCCAAGATGGTTGGTGGTGTCCAAGGGGTCTTCGTCTTTTTCCTTGAGTTTGCGTCGAGGAGCAGTAATTCTGTTTTTGATCCATTTAGTTTGAGGGAGCTAGTGGTCATCCAGTCATCTATCAATGTGAGACATTTTCCTAGTTCCTGGTATTGGTCTTTTTGTCCGGTGATCCGGAAGTACAGTTGAGTGTCGTCCGCGTATGAGTGGAAGCACAGATCCAATTTGCTAATAATTTTGAAGAGTGGTCGGATGTAAATGTTGAACAGTACTGGTGACAATGGTGATCCTTGAGGGACTCCATAAGTGATTGCCCGAGTTTCCGAAGTGAAGGCTCCTAGTTTCACTGTTTGTGACCGGTTTCCTAAGAAGGAAGCGAACCATGGCAGATCTCCATCTGTAACTCCTGCCACTTCCTTGAGGCGGCTGAGAAGCATGTTGTGGTCCACTGTGTCGAACGCCGCACTGAGATCCAGCAATACCCGAAGACACGCTTCTCCCTCATCCGCTGCTTCTAGGGCGTCATCCCATATTTTCAGAAGTGCCGTTTCTGTGCCATGGCCTGGGCGGAAGCCCGATTGTAGTGGGTCTAGGAGCTTGTGTGTGTCCAGATGAAGTTGAAGCTGTTGTACTACTGCTTTCTCCATGATCTTGGAAATGGTGTTCAGGCTTGTTACCGGTCTGCGATTGTTCGGATCCTTGGGGTCGAGGTTGGGTTTCTTTAGTAATGGTTTGATGATGCCTTGCTTGAGGGAATTCGGAACCAATCCTTCTTTGAACGACTGATTTACTAGGTGTGTGATAGCGGGGGCCAGAATGTCGGAGCATTCTTTCAAGAGTTTTGTGGGGATGATGTCGTTTGGCGAGGTGCTGTCTCGGAGGCTCTTGATGACATTTTTGGTTTCATCCGTTGTGATCGGGGTAAGTGAAAAATGTGGTGCTTGTGCGCTGTGGATGTAAAATTCCTTACCTGGGTTGAGTTGAGTAGAGCTGGTTGTTGTTTTTTTTTTGTTGAATTATTTTCTGAATGTTGTCTATTTTGTTGATGAAAAAATCTGATAATTTGTTGCAGTATTCTTGAGTTTCGTTTCCTAGGGGCTCAAGGCAGGTGGGGTTCATAGTCTGGGCGACTAGTTTGAAAAGTTCCCGTGGTCGGTTTAAGGCTTTTGAGAGGGTGTTTGAGACATGTTCTTTTTTTGCTGTGAAAATTGCTTTATGATATCTCTTGGTGAGTATTCTGTAGTTTGTGTGATTTTCCTTTGTGGTGTTTCTTCTCCAGGCTCTTTCTGCTCTTCTGTGTTCCCGTTTCAGTAGAGTAAGCGTGCCATTAAACCAACCAGAATTTTTCTTGCGGATGGGTACTCGATGTTTCGGGGCGACTGCGTCTGCTGTTTGTAGAAGTGCCTTGTTTATGAAGCTGAGTATTCGTTCTGTTGAGTGGTTTTGATTTAGTGTACCCATTTTGTGTGTTAGTGTGGTTTTGAAGATTTCCGAATGTAGTTTCTTCTGCGATCTAATCCAGTGTGTTGTTGCTGCTGGGTTTGGTTTTTGCAGGGAGATGTTGGTGGCGATCTCAAATTTGATAGCGTGGTGGTCTGACCATGGTAGCGCTATGTTGTCTTGAATGCTGATGTCCGTATTTTGCTTGAAGATGAGGTCCAGGATGTGACCCGACCCATGTGTGGGAGCCTTTACTAGTTGTTGAAGCCCTAGGTCTTCCAGTTGATTGATGCAGGTGGTGGCGATGGGGTCTTCGGTGGAATTCGCCCAGAGGTTGAAATCTCCGAGTACCAGAATCTTGTTGTTTTTCAGGGTGTGTGCCGAGATGAATTCCGTGAGTGGTATCGGTAGATTTGTCTTTGGTCCTGGTGGTCTGTAGCATAGCAGCATGTGGATGGTTTCTTGTGGTGTGGTTTGCATCTGTAGAGTAAGTGTCTCCATAAACGTTGCTTTGTTCTGTACCGTAGGTTTGACGAGCGCTAGATGAGCTTTGAAGATCACTGCTAGGCCTCCTCCTTTTTTTCCTTTCCGATGCTCGGTTAGGATCCTGTAGTTTTCTGGCACTAATTCTGTTAGGATGGTGTTGCAGTCGGGTGTTAGCCAGCTTTCCGTGATGAAGAGGCAATCTATGTTGTTTTGTGTGATGAAGTCATGGATTTCGTGCCTGTGCTTGACTGCCGATCTGGTGTTAATCAAAGCGCATGCTAACTGTTGCGGTTGAGTTGTAGTCTTCTTATGTTTGATCGTTGCTTGTGGATCGATTCTTAGTAGTCGTTCTTTTTGTAATATTTTTTGAATGTCGGTCGGTAGAGTTGCGGTCAAATTTCTTAGTCTGCATAGGGACTCTGCTGAGTATTTGAAATTGCACATGTTGAGGTGCTCCAAAAAATTTCCCTGCTGTGGACGAGATGATGCGTTGAAAAAACGCTGATGCTGTTGTTGAGGCGATAACGGTCTTGCGCAGGCTAGTTGAAGATGTTGCGGATCTGTGGGAAAACCCTGTAGACCTACACCGTGCCTCCCGTTGATCCAGAGGAAGGCGAAAAACCCCTACTAGCGCGGCCAATTGCTGTAGCAGAGGAAAAAATTCCTTCCTGACCCCCCGAGGGGCGGTCGGATGTTGGTCCCTGGATCAACTGCTAAGTGGTGGTCCCTGCGTTACTTACCAGAATATTTACCTTACCGGGTGATCCAATGATGGCGATAGGGTGGATCCTGATGTTGATCTCCCTGCACAGGTACTATGACCCCTGTTACAACCTCCTGTTATAAACTCCTGGTTTTAACTCACCACTTAGACAAGTTCCACTAACTCCTGGTTTTAACTCACCACTTAGACAAGTTCCACTAACTCCTGGTTTTAACTCACTTAGACAAGTTCCACTTGGACAGAGTTCAACCAGTCTCAAGGATGAGCAGGCTCACGATGAGCTCTACACAAACTTATATAGGCCTGAAACACCTGGGAGCAATTAGGCACTCCCCTTAATTAGTAAGCTGAAGGAAGGAAAGGAAAAAAAAAAAAACTGTTTAAAAAGTGTAAGAAGAAAAGGGTATTAAGAAGATAAAATGAAAAAGGTCCAGAAAGAACCTAAAAATGCAATCCAGCAATCACCAGCAGTCAAAAAAGCAAAATTTGTTCACTCTCCACACAGTGTCCTCACTGTTTGGCTTCCAACCAAAATTCTGGCAATTTCACATGAGCTCTACACAAACTTATATAGGCCTGAAACACCTGGGAGCAATTAGGCACTCCCCTTAATTAGTAAGCTGAAGGAAAGGACAAGGAGCTGTCCTATTGTGATAGTACAACCCCAATTCCAAAAAAGTTGGGACGCTAACTTTTTTTTTCTTAAAATGGTGCATTTTCTCAGTTTAAACATTTGATGTGTTTTTTTATTTTCTATTGTGAATAAATTGTGAGTTTATGAAATTTGGAAATCATTGCATTATGTTTTTACGTAGCTTTTACACAGCATCCCAAACTTTTTTGGAATTGGGGTTGTAGTAAATAGAACAAAAAAGAAATAAAAAATGCTTAAAAAAAATTAAATAAAAATAATTGTATATATATATATATATATATATATATATATAAATGTAGGCAAGTCCTCCTGAGCCTCTCCAGGCCTAATGGTGACCTCCAGAGTTATGGACAGCTGACATACTTCTATGTAGAGTGGGTTACGAGGCATGGTGGGTGTCATGTAAGGTAGATTAATGGGGCGCCAGACACTTCTTGAATGCAAAGAGATTTATTTTCTCTTAAACAGAACTGTGGGAGAGAGGGTTAGGGCCAGGACACCCTTGAATAGTTGCAATGTTAATTAGCAGACTCTGAGACTTCTATAGGTAGACAGCCATGCAGGGAAAGGCACCCAGCCGGACACCACATCTGCATGTGTAGAAACGCCATCTCCTATGGCAACAATCTTGAACAGTTTCTAACAAAAGTTGAAATGAACTCTTTCACTTCCTCCACAATCTCCTTTTTAGAGCTTCACTCAACTGAGCTCCCAGTCAATCACTTAGACCCGCTGATCCACTGCCACTGGATCTCCTGAGCTCTTCCAATCTTCTCACCGAGTATCTTCCTCAAGCTTCACCCCCATGTCCCTGTTGGGTCCCTAGCTTGACATTCACAGACACTCTTCAAGCTTCACCCCACTGGCCTGCTTGGTCCCAGGCTTGGCACACAATAATACTCTGCAAGCGTAGCTTGACCTCTGCTGAAATTTCCAGATTCTTCACCATCCCTGGTTAAATGTCAGTATTACAATGTATATCACTGTATGTTGTGGTCGTTCAGGTGCTTATCTAATAGTTTTTTTTAAACTATCAATGCCCCCCGCTGAGACCACCACCTGTGGAAGGGAATTCCACATCCTTGCCGCTCTAATGCCGCGTACACACGATCGGACATTCTGACAACAAAATCCCATGTTTTTTTTCAGACGGATGTTGGCTCAAACTTGTCTTGCATACACATGGTCACACAAAGTTGGTCGGAAATTCCGAACGTCAAGAACGCAGTGGCATACAACACGTACAATGAGCCGAGAAAAATTAAGTTCAATAGCCAGTGCTGCTCTTCTGCTTGATTCTGAGTATGTGTGGCACTTTGTGTGTCGGAATTGTCTACACACGCTCAAAATTTACAAGAATGGATTTTGTTGTCGGAAAATTTGAGAACCAGATCTCAAATTTTGTGCGACAGAAATTCCGATGGAAACTGTCCGATGGAGCCTACACACGGTCGGAATTTCTGACAACAAGCTCCGAACGCACATTTGCCATCGGAAAGTCCGACTGTGTGTACACAGCATTACAGTAAAAACCCTCTACGCAGTCTAAGGTTAAACCTCTTTTTCTCTTCAAAACTGGACAGCATACTCCAGGTGAGGCCAGACCAGAGTCTGGTAGAGCGGGACAATTATCGTTTTATCTCTGGAGTTGATCCCCTTTTTAATGCATGCCAATATTCTGCTTGCTTTGTTAGCAGCAGCTTGGTATTGCATGCCATTGCTGAGCCTATCATCTACTAGGACCCCCAGGTCCTTTTCCATTCTAGATTCCCCCAGAGGTTCTCCCCCCAGTGTATAGATTGCATTAAGATTTTTGCCACCCAAATGCATTATTTTACATTTTTCCACATTAAACCTCATTTGCCATGTAGTTGCCCACCCCATTAATTTGTTCAGATCTTCTTGCAAGGTGTTCCTTTATGTGAAATCCCTGGTGTTCCTGCCAGTCCCTCTGCTATCCTATTAAAAACTGACCACACTAAGCAGGAGAACACATTGTGGTCAGTTCTCTAGCTATGCTGGGAACTCATGTTCTTATCCACTGATCAGACTTGTCCTGACACGCCCCTGCTGTACAGCCATTCACTGGGACGCTCAGTGTGATGTTACTTCTCCTCCCCTTAGCTCTTATGCAGCTGAGAACAGAGGAATGTGATCACTTATAAAAAAGGGGGAAAAAAAGCTATTTATAATGTATTTTTATATCTATACACAAATGTTATGCCTTTCATTCCTATTTTAAATGAAATGGGATGTTTTACAAGGTGATGGTTTAGAATCACTTTAAGGGAGGGTTATAACCCCTGTCATTTTTTTTTCCATCTGTGTTCTATAGGGGAGATTTCCCTTCATTTTCTGTCCCATAACCAAAACGGGAAGTGAAAGAAAATGATAGCCATGGCCCCTTCAACATTTTATCCCATTGTAATGTAAGCAGGCACAGCCTACATGAGAGTGGCAACTCTGCTGTGAAATCAGGAGCAGTGCAGAATTGTTGCCACACCATCATGTAAAACTGTGTTAGGTGGACTTCACTGGCCCAATCAATAAGTATTTAGGGGACTTTCCAGGGGGTGCAAGAAAAAAAAACTATAATTTACACTCATTTCTTTTTTTAATGGGAGGCCACAGTTCTACTTTAACCACTTGCCTACCAGGCACGAACACCCCCTTCCTGACCAAGCCATTTTTCAGCTTTCAGCGCTATCGCATTTTGAATGACAATTGCGTGGTCATGCAACGCTGTACCCAAATAAAATTTTGATCATTTTTTCCCCACAGATAGAACTTTATTTTTGTGGTATTTGATCACCTCTGCGGTTTTTATTTCTTGTGCTATAAACAAAAGAAGAGGGACAAGTTTGAAAAAACATAATATTTTTAACTTTTTGTTATAATAAATATCCAATTTTTTTTTTTTCAACAAATTTTTTCCTCAGTTTAGGCCGATACGTATTCTTCTACATATTTTTGGTAAAAAAAATCGCAATAAGCGTATATTTGATTGGTTTGCGCAAAAGTTATAGCGTCTAAAAAATAGGGGATAGATTTATAGCATTTTTATTATTATTTTTTTTTTTTACTAGTAATGGCGGCGATCTGCGATTTTTATCATGACTGCGACATTGTGGCGGACATATCGGACACTTTTGACACATTTTTGGGACCATTCACATTTACACAGAAATCCGTGCTATAAAAATGCATTGATTACTGTATAAATGTGACTGGCAGGGAAGGGGTTAACACTAGGGGGCGCTGCAGGGGTTAATATGTTCCCTATGTTAGTGATTCTAAGGGACTGACTGGGGGAGGGGACCGATCGTGTCCCTATGTACAAGGGACACACCATCGGTCTCCTCTCCAGTGACAGGACGTGGATCTGTGTGTTTACATACACAGATCCACGTCCTGCTCAGTAACTGGGCAATCGCGGGTGCCCGGTGGACATCGCGGCCGCCGTGCACGCGCATCGGGTCCCCAGCGACGCGCATGCGCGCGCCCCCTAGTGGCCAAAATGTAGACGCTGTCATATGGCGGCGTCCCGCCACAAGAGCTGCACCGCTCCGCCGTCAATTGACAGTGGGCGGTCGGCTACTAGTTAAACAAATTTCAGACACAAACAAACCCTTCTCCTATTTTCCTATCCTTTTTAAACAAACTGCAGTCTGCATTTGTGAATGCATATTTTATATACAGTGCCTTGACCAACACAAAGTGGCACATAATTGTGAAGTGGAAGGAAAATTATAAATGATTTTCAAAATGTTTTACAAATAAATATCTGAAAAGTGCGGCGTGCGTTTGTATTGAGCCCCCTTTACTCTGATACCCCCAACTAAAATCTAGTGGAACCAATTGCCTTCAGAAGTCACCTAATTAGTAAATTAGTAAAAGCTTTGAACAACTCACGGAGCACTGTTCAATCCATCATCCCACAATGTGGAAAGAGTATGGCACAACTGCAAACTTACCAAGACATGACCGTTTACCTAAACTGGCAGACCGGGCAAGGAGAGCATTAAACGGAGAAGCAGTCAAGAGGCCCATGGTAACTCTGCAGCGATTCACAGCTCATGTGTGAGAATCTGTCCACAAGACAACAATTAAGCCCCATACACACGCGCGGATTATCCGAGGACCAGGTCCGTCAGACCATGTCCGTCATACTTTGTCTGATGTTGGTTTTGCGTACACACGGTCGGACAAAGTTGTCGGAAAATCCGATCATTCTGAATGTGGTGACGTTTGTTGCCTACGACGGGACTACGTAGAGGCTAGTAGCCAATAGCTTTGGTCTTGTAATGTGATCTGAGCATGCGTAGCACTTTGTCCGTCGGACAACCGTACACACGATCGGATTTGGTGTGATCGGACCGTGTTGTCGGAAAATCTATCCAGCAGGAGATAGGACTTTGTCCGTCGGACAATCCGACGTACACTGTCCGATGGTGCATACACACGGTCTGATTTTTCAACAACATTGTCCGATCGGACAAAATCCATGCAAAAATCCGACCGTGTGTATGGGGCTTTAGTCGTGCACTCCACAAATCTGGCCTTTATGGAAGAGTGGCAAAAAAAAAAGCCATTGTTGAAAGAAAGCCATAAGAAGTCCCGTTTGCAGTTTGCGAGAAGCCATGTGGGGGGCACAGCAAACATGTGAAAGAAGGTGCTCGGTGTGTGTGTGGCAGAAAACTGTGGGGATGCTTTTCTTCAGCAGGGACAGGGAAGCTGGTCAGAGTTGATGGGAAGATAGACGGAGCCAAATACAGGACAATCTTAAAAGAAAACCTGTTAGAGTCTGCAAAAGACTTGAGACTAAGGTGGATCTAAATCCAATTGAGAATCTGTGGCAAGACTTGAAAATTGCTGTTCACAGATGCTCTCCATCCAATTGCCCCATAATTTGCTTCTTCCTGGCTCGAAATAAGTGTTGTTTTTTAAATAAATCAACGGTGAATTATATTCCCATCTATTGTTTCTATAAAGATTATCCCAAGCTTTCAATGTGACTCGTGTAATCTCGTGTGATTCTGTGCCTATTGCCCTAAATTCCGGTGGATTCCATATCTCATGTCCCAAGTGAGTGTTGCTAAGTGTATTTTCTAAGTTTACCCATCTCTTTTTTCCCCCCTCTTTTGTCCATTCTGTGACCCGTGTAAGGGCTATAGCGTTGTAGTATTTTTCAAAGTCCGGCATAGCCAAACCCCCAAGTTTTTTTTCCCTTGTCAATATTTCTACTGCTATCCGCGGCTTCTTGTTGGACCAGATAAATTTCGAAACAATACTTTTTAAGGTCCTAAAATAGACCCTAGGGATTGCTAGTGGAAGCATTTGAAACTTGTAATTTATTTTTGGTGCGATGATCATTTTCACTGCATTGATTTTCCCAACCCATGACAGCGATTTCATTGTCCACTTTTTTGTCTCGTTTTTTATCTGGTCCAACAAGGGGATATAGTTTATCAAATATGTTTTTCTTAGTGTATTTGCCAATCTAACCCCTAGGTAATTGATGTTATCCCTCCATGGGAATTGGAATTCTCCTTTTAATTGGGCCACCTCTGTTTTTTTTAGGTTAATGTTCAAAATCTCCGATTTGGCGGTGTTAATTTTAAAATTAGACAACTGGCCATATGTATTCAAAACTTTGAGTAAATTGGGTAGAGTAATCCGGGGAGTGGTTAGGAAGAAGAGCACATCGTCCGCAAATGCGGCAAGCTTGTGTTCCTCATCTCCCACCTTGATCCCTCCAATATCGGGCATGTTCCTTATTGTAGAGAGTAAAGGTTCTAACGCTAACACGAATAGGAGAGGGGACAAAGGGCAGCCCTGGCGTGTACCATTCTTCATGGTGAAGGCAGATGAAAGTACTCCATTCACCTTTACCCTCGCCTGGGGGAAGTCGTATAATATCCCAATCCAGCTCCTCATCCTTGGGCCCACTCCCATGACCTCTAATGTTGTAAACATATGTCCCCAGTCTATTCTGTCGAACGCCTTCTCGGCGTCCATCGACAAGAATAGACTGGGGACCTCCGCCCTCCTGCTCGCCTGCATCAACAAGAGTGCTCTTATCCCATTGTCCCTGCCCTCCCTACCCATCACGAATCCAGCTTGGTCTGGATGTATCAAGTCCGGCATCTTGGTTTTAATTCTATTGGCCAAAATTTTCGCGAAGAGCTTCGTGTCAGTATTCAATAGAGCAATGGGGCGATAACTTGAACATAGCGTTTTATCCTTCCCTTCCTTTAGTATAAGTGTTATTGAGGCCATTAAGGCTTCTTTGTCCATTCCGTACTCTCCTCCTAGCTGGTTCCAATACTGGCAGAGTCTAGGGATTAAGATGTCTCCAAATTTCTTGTAATAGGTCAGCGAAAATCCATCTGGACCCGGACTTCTGCCTGTAGGGGAGCTCTTCAAAGCCTCAGTAATTTCTTGTTCGGTTATGGGCCTATCCACGTGGGAGCTATCTTCCAGTGATAAAGCAGGGACCGCACTGTTTCTAATAAAATTCCTAGAATCTTCTAACTGGGTTTGTATATTCTGGCCTTGTGTCTTTACATCATAGAGGGATTCATAATAGAGTTTAAATTCAGTGGCTATGTCTTTGGTAACGTTAACCATTGACCCCGTTTTGGTTTGTATCTTATCTATATAATTAATCTCTCTCTTATTTTTTAACATTTTTGCTAAATGTTTACTACTTTTGTTACCCCATTTGTAGCGGTCAGTGTCTAGTTTATGAAACCATTTCCTAGCATCTATGTCCATTTCCGTTTTTATTTCTTCTCTTTTGTTCAATAGTCTATGAAGGGTATCTTGTCTTCTTATTTTTTCATCCCTATGCTCTTTTTCTAGGTTGCGTATTTCTTCTATCAGTTTCTCTCTACGCTCCTTGATAAGTTTTTTTTTGCCTGCTCCAATTGAGATAAAGATCCCCCTCATATATGATTTATGTGCTTCCCACAGTGATGCCGGACGGATTTCTCCATTGTCGTTTATTTCAAAGAAAGATATTATTTCCCTCCTTATGATTTCCTCCGTGGCGGCCTCTACCAGTAGGCCGTCATTGAGGCACCATGAGGCCGGACACCTTGGGGTTCCAGTGAGTCTAATGGACATCGACAGGGGGGCGTGATCTGACAGGGTCATTATCTCAATCTGCGACTCTAATACCTGATCTAAAAATTTATGTTCAACAAAAAAATAGTCCAAACGGGAATGTGTCCCATGAACCGGAGAAAAAAAAAGTATAATCTCTGGTGTCTGGGTGCTGTACCCTCCACACATCAATTAGCTGCGCATTCCTCAATTTTTGTTTTATTGTTTTTCGCTGGCGGGTATTCAAGGACCGTGTTTTTGATGTTGAGTCCATCTTGGGGTCGTTACCGACATTTAAATCTCCTGCAAGAATAACTTACCCGGTGCGAAACGTTGTTAAACGTCTCAGCATCTGTGCTAGAAATCCCGTCGGGTTTTTGTTTGGGCTATATATATTCGCTAATGTTAACTTTTTATTGCCTGTTCTTCCATTTAAGAACAAGAACCTTCCTTCGGGATCTACCAGCCTGTCCATATATTCGAATTTAATTCCTCTGGCAAACCCAATGGCCACCCCCTTGGCCCCTCTAGTTGGTGTGTCTCCTTGGAACCACAGCGGATACTCATAGGAGAGAATTCTAGTGCTGCTTTCTTGGGGTATATGAGCCTCTTGTAAAAAGATAACCTGTGCATGATAAGACTTTAATTCCTTCAGTATCTTATGCCTCTTGACCTGTGAATTGAGCCCCTTCACATTATATGTGACAAGCTTCAAGTCGCTATCAGACATGTTCCAAAATGTAATACCTTAGTTTGACAGGACTTGTACATTCCGATCCAATTTATCCGATCCTGTATGGCTGAAACATCCTTAATCCCTTCCTCCCTTCCCCCCGCTACCTCCCCCCCCCACCCATGCTCTTCCCCCTCCCCCCACCCCCCCAACCTCCAGCCCTCTTCCCTCCCCCCTCCCGATCCCCTCTCCCCCCCTGGGTCTACTTTCGACCCCTTGTAAGCAGCGAGGCATCCCTTAGAGATCCCCCCTGTCTACTGCGCCTTCAGGGTGCAACTCCGGTATCGACGGCCAACAGCAGAGTCCCCCCCTCCCCGAAAAAGTCCGCCAGGTCCGCATGATCCCCCCGAGGTCCCCTCCGCCCCCCGCCATCCCCCGCCTCTGCCCACGTTTATTTGGACCCAGCTCTTTTTGCACGGGAGGGGGAGGAAAGGAGAATAAACCAAAAAAATAAAAAAAAAATGGAGGCTCCCTCTCTCCCCCACCCTCCTTTTCTTCACCTATTTCCTTCCTTCTTCTCCCCTTTTCTTTCTCCTTTCCTCTTTCCGGTCTTTTTTCACCCCCCCGCCCAGCACCCTCTCACCCCCTCATGCCGGGTTTTATTATTTTAGTTCCGGTTAACAGGCATTGCATGGGTAGGGATCCCCAATTCTTGACAGAAATTCTGTAACTCATCCATATACTTCAGGCGGAATGTTCTCCCGGCATTAACAACAATCAAAGCTGTGGGGAATCCCCAACTATATTTCATATTCAAGGCCCTTAGGCTGACCAATAGAGGCTTCATCTGTCTTCGTCTTGCGAGAGTTCCTGCTGAAAGATCAGGGAAAACCTGTAATTCAATGTCCTCCTATTTAAGAGGGTTTCCTCTGAGCTTGCTCCATATTTGAGCTTTATCATCATAGGAGTGGAATCTTATGAGCACATCACGTGGTACTTCCTCTCCCAGGGCCGCAGGTTTCCTAATGCGGTGAACCCGATCGATTCTTAGCACAGTGTCTTCACCCCTATCCAATAAAGGTTTGAAAAGATTTATCATTTTCTCTTTCAGGTCTTCCCCTCTATGTTCAGGAAGGGACCTAATCCTTAGGTTTTGCCTTCTACTTTGGTCTTCCATATATTCTATTTTATGGATCATATCTCTTTGATTCATTTGTAGTTGTCCCATCTGCGTTCTTAATTCCAAATTCTCTTGGGTTTGTATTGTTGTTAATTCCTCTACTGTCTCCACTCTTTTTAGCAAGACACCCATGTCTCCTCTAACATTCAAAATTTCCAGTTTAATAGAACTTTCTAGTTTGGAGAACATCTCAGCCATCTCTATTTTTGTGGGGATTTGTGTAATGTCTCTCTGGGCTGGGGTGGCTTCGGCAGCCCCAGACTTATCTTGTTCAAATTCTAATCTGGATATTTCCGCCTGTTCTGCCCTTAGTTTCTCCTGCTCTTTCTTTTTTTCCTTAGCCCCCTGTTGCTTTTTTTCCATCTCGGGACTTTTGAGGCTGATATCTTTGAGATATTTTTGGATGGTGCTGGTGTTCAGGCTCTCTTTAGGAATTTTGGGATCAGTACCTCTCTGCGACCTCCCCTTCATATTTGACTGCCAATACGTCAGGAATTAGGCATTGCGCTCCTTACCCAGGTATATGTAAGTATTTTCCGGAGATGCCTTTTTATTAATGTGCATGTTGTGGAGACGTACAGGGGGTTTCCCGGCTATGAGTCAAATGCTTTGCCCCAGACTATCTGTTTCATGACTTCTATATCCACGTATCTGGGTTATGTGAACTGTCCTGCACGCTTTGTGTCTTGCCTCATCCCTCTTGCTCCTCTCTCTACCCAGATCATCCAGCTGCCACCCCCTCGCACTTATGCTGGGTCCTCTATTACGTGGCCCTTGATCGCTGTAATTGCAATTCAACCTCTTTTGTCCATAAGCCTTTATATTTGTTAGTGCAATGTGATGCTGAAAGTATTGAACTTATCTTACGATTGTAATCAGGGTATCAGGACATGTAGCTGTATTAGCAAAGCATTACAATGATCAAGTTGTCTTTATGAATGTATGCAAACAGGCCGTGAAAAAGCAAGAAACAAAAAGTCCATACCTGAGAGAGGGATGCCCTTCCAAGATCCCCTCTCGGTACCTGTTGTTGTCTGGGTGCGTGCAGGGAGACAGCTGAGCTGGGGAGACAGACGCTCTTCTCTCATTCAGGCGCCTGAGCGCTCAGTGGTTGATGGGGAGGTTCCTGCATAGCGGTATGCTTCGTTCCTTGAGGCGGTGAGGCGGCGAGGCGGTGAGGTCTATGACCGGACCATTTCACCCCCTAATAGGGGGCCTGGATGTCGGGACTCCGGCGTACCACTTCTATCCCCGATCCTCGGGGTTCAGCGTACCGGTTGCCGGCTTGGGTGTGTGGGGCTACAGCGCGGGACGTCCGGCGGCAGGAGGGGCCCCGGGGGGAATCTTTTCGGCTGGTTTAGGTAGCGTGCAAGCGGGCTCTCACCTCCGCATGTCCTTTCCCAGCTCTCGTCTTCCGCCAGCGTTCCATGAGGCCTGTGTTTCCGCCGCGGCCGAAGCTCCTCCCCCTACGCCGGCGTATTACGTCAGCATGGCGTTCTGAACTGGCGTGATGCTCTCCATCCAATCTGACAGAGGTTGAGCTATTTTGCAAAGAATGGGCGAAGATTTCAGATCTCTAGATGTGCAAAGAGACATCCCCAAAAAGATTTGCAGCTGTAATTGCAGAGAAAAGAGGTTCTACAAAGTATTGACTAAGAGGGGTTGAATACAAATGCACGCCACACTTTATATATTTATTTGTAAAAAAAATTGTGTGCCACTTTGTGTTGGTCTATCACATAAAATCCCAATAAAAGACATTTACGTTTTTGGTTGTAACACGACAAAATGTGGTGAATTTCTAGGGACATGAATACATGTTCAAGGCACTGTAAGTACTACCATATTTTACTTCTTTAGAAGCTGTTTTTATATTTTTTGTATTCTTATTTCCTCACAACCCAGCCAGTAATAATTTCTCAATTGGTGTAAGTCTAAAGATCAGGTCAATGTCAATTGGCCTTAGGGTGATGTTGTGCCTCTTGGAATGCAGCCTTCAGGGGGGTGGTTTAGTTAAAGTGTGACTAAACCAAAAATATTTAACTGCTTCCCGCCAGGCCTATAACAGAATGACAGCCGAGCCGAAGCTCTTCCATCCTGGGTGGACAACATATGATGTCCTCCCAGTAATGCACCTCCTGCGCCCTTGGGGCCACACTGCAGTGTGATCTGTCATCAACTGTGTCCACCAGACACAGCAGATGACAGATAATTGTACCAGGCAGGAACCAGGACCACATGATCGCTGTGACCAATCACATAACTGTTGTACACAATGAATGGCTTTTATCCATAGCCAAACATTGGGGGAGATTTACTAAAACTGGAGCATGCAAAATATGGTGCAGCTCTGCATAGAAACCAATACACTTCTAGGTTTTATTGTCAAGCTGAAGTTAGAAGCTGATTGGCTACCATGCACAGCTGCCTCTTACTAAATACCTTAGACTGTCTACTTTCCAAAAGGGGTCATTTGGGGGGTATTTGTACTGCCCTGGCATTTTAGGGTCTCAAGAAAGGAGACAGGCCATCTGTACATCAGGACCGAATAATTTTCAAAAATACATATCATAGTTTGTAGACTCTATAACTTTCACACAGACTAAATAATATACACAGATTTTAGTTATTTAACCAAAGAAATATAGCAGAATACATTTTGGCCCAAATTTATGAAGAAAGATTGGTTATTTGCAAACTTTTATAAACAGAAAAGTTCTTTATAAAAGAAAAATATGTACCAAAAATATTTGGTATTTTTTCACTAATATAGCAAAAAATAAAAACCCACCAAAAGAAAACTCTGTCTCAAAAAATTATACAGATTTCATTTGGGCACAGTGTTGCATGACTGAGTTATTGTCGTTCAAAGTGTTTAGTTTGTAGTTAGCCGTTAGGATTGCTTTTATGAAACAGTCAATCGCCGGCTCTAAAAAATGGTACAGAGATGATGCCTGCAGGCATCATCTCGGTATTACTGCTTGAAGTCCAGTGACATACGGGTACGTCATCGGTGAGTAATACCCATTTAATGTGAAACTTGGGCTTGCTTTTTCTGCAGAGATGCTCAATTCTGGGTGCAATGTGAAATATAAAGTGTACAAGGGGTCAGGAGGCCACATTATGGTGGGAATAGGGCACATTGCATCAACTGTGGGTATAGGATAGTGTATATGGGGGTTTCGATTTGCAAGCGTGTTTTTTTTTTCTTCTTTTTTGGCTTGAACTGGATGGACTTGTATCTTTTTCAACCAGATTATGTAACTATATATACACGAGGGCAGGGCCCATTAAGTGTGGGCAGGGCACATTACGTGGGAACAGGGCCCATTACGTAGGAACAGGGCCCATTACATGAAAGCAGGGCACATTACGTGAGAGCAGGGCACATTATGTGAGTGCAGGGCACATTACCTGAGAGTAGGGCACATTACGTGAGAGTAGGGCACATTACATGGGAGCAGGGCACGTTATATGAGAGCGGGGCACGTTATATGAGAGCGGGGCACGTTATATGAGAGCAGGGCACATTACATGAGGGCAGGGCACATTACATGACGGCAGGGCACATTACATGGGAGCAGGGCACAAAATGTGAGTGCGGGGCACGTTATATAAGAGCTGGGCACATTTCATGAGGGCAGGGCACATTACTTGGGAGCAGGAGGATTATGGGGCACACAGCATGGCTCATTACATTGGGCACACAGCAGAGTACATTTTGAGGCACACAGCAGGGCACATTACAGTACCGATTTCCTTCATATGCAGAACATGGCAAGGAAGCGGCTGTGATCATTCCTCTTGTGGCACGCTGTTCCCCGCCGGCCTCTCCTCCCTTCATGTCCATCCCAAGTGATGGCACCTGACAGTGGGGAACAGTGGATAAACTCCATTCTTGCCTACACTGCTCTGCATACGGGGGATGTGATCTACCCGTCAGTTACTTGTGATTGATGGGTAGATTGCGGAAAAACCCCTGGAGACCTCTAACAGAACCCTAGTATTCTGCAGAACCCTGGTTGAGAAACCCTGACCTAGAGACTGATTTATCAGTTCTGGATAGAATGACACTTTATAAGTGATAAATTCTGTCACATTACTTGAAAAAATGTCATGATGTATAGCCAACATTGTAACAGGCACTCCCCGTAGTCCAGCTTATTTTTCAAACTGTACAATGGATCATTTCACAATATCCTAGATCAATGGATTTACCTTATATTGTGATATACTATATAATAAAAGGAAAGACAACAGAGAGATAATAATTTAGCTGGGAGTGTACACAGTACACAATTCATTAAAGGTCATGGCTGTGTACTGTGTTTAATTATTACAACATTCCAAACCCTGAACACTTCTACAACCCCCAGAAACTCCAGTCAGAGACGTTAGGCTTTTGGAAAGACAAGGCCCAGACGAATTGTGACTTAAAATGTACAGTATGCTATAATAAACAATAGGGTTTTAATAACTGTGGTAATTTTTGGTCACTGTTTTAAATTTTAATCAAAAATATTGCACGAAAAAGAACAGTAATACCTACCTGTCCCACCATATGCTCCTCGAATCTTTGCTCTGTTCAGGAGCTAGCAATACAACCTCCGGCAGAATCTTCACATCCGACATTTCCAAGTGTATTTTATGTCTCCATCCCTCACCATGTGTTGTGGATCTACCCAATAGCACTACGTCACTACAGTAGCTCAAACCATAGATATCCAGAGAGGAGCGCTGGGCCAAAACCTGAATAATGACTCCAAGATAATTGTTGGTTGAAAAAAAATGATATAAAAAAACAGCCAATGCATTTTGACTCCCCCTTGGATGGAATCAGAGAAAACCGTTATTCACAGATCTATACAGGTACTCAGAAAAGAAATCTCCACATCTAACATTTATCTATCAAAAACATTAGGCATCCCAGGCTCATCATCTGACCAATCAGAACTGCACCTTCAATGCAAACTATTTGCCAAGTATAACTCGTAAAGCAAGAGCTTTCTTGCTTTCCAATATAGAAGCTTCCAAATCGTGAGACCAAGCATGTTCATTTGAGATTTTCTGACCTTTTTATTAATTTTTCCATGAATATACATACAAATATACATATATATACAAATGTATATATATTTATTTATTTATATACATTTAAATTCTAATAAATGTTTTCCTTTGCCTTTTGGGTATTATAATAATAAATGTACTATTATCTTATAATGCTCATGGCTCTCTTCCTCAACAGCCGCAGAATGTGGGACTCTGCCAGTTTTGATTGCACCATCTTCTGGAGAACAGGAACTATGGCCACACCTGGGCTCCAGTCTGTCCCTGAATTGTACACTGCGATTCATTGACTCATGTAATGCTACCCTAACCTGGCTGAAGAATGGAAACCCAGCCCCAGAGGTGTACAGAGAACAGAGTTTCTGGTAAGAGTCTGGATTGTGGATTCTGGATGGTTTACAGAAATCACTGCCAAAATCTAAACTTTTATGCTAATATACACTTTACTAGTGAATAACCGGAGAACAAAAACTCCGCCCCAGACCGTACCTTTCTGTTTCAATACGTTTTTGTTTAAACAAGCAATATATTATCCAAGTACAAATGCTTACTGTATCTTTGATTTTACAAGTACATATCTTGACCTGGAATACAAATTAATTAGGAGTATGAATACAGCAAGTAGTCACATTTTTAAGCAGGGGTTAGTATCCCTTTTAGGGAAACCCTTCCTCCAGGGTTGTAGGAAAGATTATAGGAACTCCCCCTTGTATATTGTCATGTTAGAAGGAAATTTACCCTTGTTAGTGCAAATTAAAAAAAGTATCACAAACTGTATTCAATTATTCTTGCTGGTCAGTGAGAGTTATGCTCCTTTCATTGGTGGTTGGTAGCCAGAATGCTCCTTTTTTGTGGTCAGTGGGAAGATTACCCCTTACATTGGTGCTCAGTGGAAAGAATACCCTTTAAATTGGTGAACAGTAAAAATTATTTCCCTTACATTGATTATCAGTGAGAAGCACGCCACGTACACTGGTTGTCAGTGGGAAGAATGCTTCTTATACTGTGATCAGTGGAAAGAATGCCACTTATATTGGTGGTCAGTGGGAAGAATTCCCACTACATTTGTGATCAGTGGGAAGAATGCCCCCTACATTGGTGATCAGCAGTGATGTAAGTAACTGAGTTAAAATAAACAGAGTTACTTAACGCAGTTACTTTAGAGGGTAACGAGTAATCTAACTGATTACTTTTCCCCTCATGGTAATGCAGTTCCCATTACTTGGGCTGAGTTACCTCAATTACATCTACTGCCACTAGATGGCAGTAGTGTAATGCCGGTGTCCTGCCAAAAAAGTTCCCCTGCCAGATAAGGACCCCCCTGTGCTGCGCAGATGCAGCGCTTGCGCAGTACGAAGGACTACGGAGCTTACGAAAATTGCCGAACCTAAACAGCTCTGAGTGAACTCTACACCGTGCAGGGGCAGTTAACATGTAATTGTATGAGGTGATGCCGCACGCTCCCGATGCTCATGCTACTCTGCAAGGGGCGTCTATCTTGTAACTAAGGGGAGGGTCTAATATTACTGTAACCAAGGGGCGCATTTATTATTATTATTGTTATATATCGAGCTCTGCCCATTAATTTAACATTCGCCCTCTTCTGTAGCTATCCGCCCCTTACACAATATAATAATAATAGACCCGCCCCTTGCTTACACGCTATAACAGATCTGCCCCTTGGTAAGAGTAATAATAGAGCAGCCCCTTGGTTACAGTAATACTAGACCCGCCCCTTAGTTACACATATAGAATATTTAAAAAAATTACAGTTACTTTGCTGAGTACTTTTCCAATGTAGTAACTGAGTTACTAACGCAATTTCTTTTTGGGAGAAGTAATTTGTAACTTAACTAATTACTTTTTTAAAGTAAGATGACCAACACTGATGATCAGTGGGAAGAATGCCCCCTACATTGGTGATCAGTGAGAAAAAATGCTTCTTACATTGGTGATCAGTAGGAAAAATACCTCTTACATTGATGATCAGTGGGAAAAATGTCACTTACATTGGTGATCAGTGGGAAAAATGTCCCTTACATTGGTTATCAGTGGGAAAAATGCTCCTTACATTGGTGATCAGTGGGAAGAATGCCCCCTACTAGGGATGAGCCCGGTGTTCGATTCGAACCCATGTTCGAATCGAACATCGTCCGTTCATCCGTTCATCGAAACCAGAACTTTGTGGGCCGTTCACATCAAAAATTTGTCTGATACGAGCGGCCCACAATGCACTGTGCCAGTCGCAGTGTATTGCTGGCTGATGATTGGCCAAGCATGCACTGTGACCCTGCATGCTTGGCCAATCACAGCGCCGGCAGCGAGGAGAGGCATAATTGGCCACAGGCAGGATGCCTGTGGCCAATTATAGCTCAAGGGGGTTTAGTACACGTCCCACACTATATAAGGCCGCCAATGCGGCGGCCTTGTGTAGTGTTGTGCTGCGTTCATAGAGAGCAGGATAGGCAGGGACAGTGTCAGCTGTGCTTTATACTTCTTTAGATAGCGCTGTTACAGTGAGTGTAGTGTTCAGGGTGAGAGCAGGATAGGCAGGGACAGGGTCAGCTTTGCTTTGCTTCCTAACCTAGCGCTGTTACAGTGGGTGTAGTGTGCCTCCTGCACAGCATACACCTGAATGTACCTCATTGCTGGTGTTGTGTAGTTGATTTGTGCAACACAGGCATCTGCCTAATATTCAGTCATGTCATTTACACAGGAATCAGTGCATTTAAATAGCACTGAATGCTGTATAAATGACAATGGTCCCAAAAATGTCTGATGTGTCCGCCATAATGTCGCAGTCACAATAAAAATCTCTGATCGCCACCATTACTAGTAAAAAAAAAAAATATTAATAAAAATGCATAAAACTATCCCCTATTTTGTAAACGCTATAACTTTTGCGCAAACCAATCAATAATCGGTAATTGCGATTTTTTTACCAAAAATATGTAGACGAATACGTATCGGCCTAAACTGAGAAAAAAAAAAGTTTTTTTTTTTTTTTTGTCTTTTTTTTTTCCACGTCAGCTCAAACATTTCACATAGGACCTGAATCAACTTTTACTGTTCATCTCTGTCCTAATCGGTCGTCACATCATTGTGGCATTACTTGCTTTAACTTTGTGAAAAAAAAAACAATAACACAAAAAGAAGGGAAAGAAAAACTACCCTTCCCCCTGATCATTCCCCTATCTTTTTCTCTTTTTCTTTTCCCTTTTCTCTTCTTTTCCCTTTCTATTTTCACCCCTACCACCCCACCCTCCCTTCCTCCGCATCACCCCGACGCCTCGCCATAGTGCATCTGATTATCTATGCATATGCCTCCCACAGGATCTAAAACTGAGTCCTAACTGCTTCGGCATAGCTCCAGGTTTTTTTGAACTTAAGCCAGCCTTCCCATTTTTTTTTTTCCAAAACCCCCTTTCTTTCCTCAGCCCTGACTCTAAGGGACTCCATCTGACGAATGTCTTCCACCCTATCTATCCATTCCCATATTAGTGGGCTCTCAAAGTTGCCCCAGTTCCTAGCTATCGATCGCTTGGCGGCATTAAGAAGATTACCAGTGTCCTCTCGTATTGTTTTATCTCCTCTCTGGTACCGTGCAGCAGAATAACCCAGGGATCGTTGTCCAGTTCACTACCTGTAATTTCCTTCACGTACCTTAATATGTTTAACCAATAGGTCTTAATTTTACTACATTCCCACCAAAGGTGGGCCATAGTCCCTTTGTCATTACAGCCTCTCCAACATTCGGCCGAGGCCCCTGTTTGGAACATACTGAGCTTAGCGGGGGTAATGTACCACCGTGACGCAACTTTGTAGTTCAGTTCAGCTGATCTGATGTCAATTGCAGACCTGTGGGTTAATTTCAATATTTTACCTATCGTGAGTGCATCTACTTTTGTGCCCAATTCCCTCTCCCAGTTTTGGATGAATGGCGGTATCCCCAAATCGTCCCCAACTATTAATAATTTATATATTTTAGAAATCATTTTTTTCCCTTTGCTGCAGTAAATACCCGCTCCAGTTGGGTCAAATTGTCCCCTGTCCTAATCGGTTGGGGAAGGCTGCTTACGAAATGGCACAGCTGCAGATATCGCCACTCATCCATCTTAAACAAATCTCCTTTATTACGTAATTCAGTGAGTGAAAGTATCTTTCCTTTATGCATTATGTCTTTCAATCGTGTTCCCTCTTTTTTAACCCATCCCCCTCCCACTTTTACCCTCCCTGGCTGGAAATATTCATTGTTTTTAAGTGCTATTAGTGGAGAATTAAACTCTCCGTTTAAGTGCTTATAAACCCTATCCCAAATTCGTAATGTGTTAGTGGTTATAACATGCGTATTCTCGTCCAGGGACCTGTGAAGTGTTGGATTCCATATAAGACTACCCAATTGCAAGTTACTTAGTGATTTTTCTAGTTTTACCCATCTTTTATCACTGTGATCCAATCCCCACACTGGAATTCTAGACAGTACCGCTGCATAGTAGTAGTTTTCTATGTCGGGGACCACTAAACCACCCTTTTTTATTCAAGACGTTCGTCTTGAATGTTAACGTACCCCGTAAGGATCAGCAGTGCCTGCAGGGGAGATTCGAGTTCCCCTGGAAGAAACGAATCAAGTATCTGGGAATAACTCTCTCTAGGTCCCTGAAGGAAATGTATGAATCTAACTATCTCCCTCTGTTAGATGATATTGCTAAAAAATTTAAAGAGTTTAATAGCAGACCCATCTCGTGGTTGGGGAGAATTAACTCAGTAAAAATGATGATTCTACCCCTAATCACTTACAAATTTCAGATGCTCCCAATTCCATTATCGGTGATTTATCTAAGAAAGTTAAAATCCTTAATCATGAATTTCATTTGGAGACACAGGAAGCACCGTATTGCACTCCGTACCTTAAAACAAAAAAAAAGTTTTTTTTATATATTTTTTGGGGATATTTTTTATAGCAAAAAGTAAAAAATATTGCATTTTTTTCAAAATTGTCGCTCTATTGTTGTTTATAACGCAAAAAATAAAAACCGCAGAGGTGATCAAATACCACCAAAAGAAAGTTTTGTTTGGGATCCACGTCGCACGACCACGCAATTGTCAGTTAAAGCGACGCAGTGCCGAATCGCAAAAAGGGGCCTGGTCCTTTGGCTGCAAATTGGTCCGGGGCTTAAGTGGTTAAATGGCTTTTTTTTCCTTTACAAATGTCATTTTGTGCAGGGACAGTTCTAAACACGGGAAACACATGCCACTTCACAGGCATACTTTAGACACCCCTCAGGTACGATATTTAAAGGAATATTTCACTTTTTTTTTTTTCACTTTATGCATCATTAAAATGACTGCTCCAGAAAAAACTTCCGTTTGTAAAACTTCTTTTTGCATTGATACATGTCCCCTGGGGCAGGACCCGGGTCCCCAAACCCTTTTTAGGACAATAGCATGCATATTGGCCGTTATAAATAGCACTTTAGATTTCGAACGTTCGCGTCCATTGTAATTAATAGGGTTCTAACGTTTGTGTGAACTTTCGGTCCGTTCGCAGGTTCTGGTGCGAACCAAACCGGGGGGTTTTCGGCTCATTCCTACCCCCTACATTGGTGATCAGTGGGAAGAATGCCCCCTACATTGGTGATCAGTGGGAAGAATGCCCCCTACGTTGGTGATCAGTGGGAAAAAAGGCTTCTTACATTGGTGATCAGTGGCAAAAATACCCCTTACATTGGTGATCAGTGGCAAAAATACCCCTTACATTGGTGATCAGTGGGAAAAATACCCCTTACATTGGTGATCAGTGGGAAAAATACCCCTTACATTGGTGATCAGTGGGAAAAATACCCCTTACATTGGTGATCAGTGGGAAAAATGTCCCTTACATTGGTGGTATGTGGAAAAAAAATGCCTCGCTGAAGAAGCTAAGACATCACTTTTTTAGTGGTTACTGACCAATGAGACTAGAAGAAAGGATCTACTGGGGGGACATTGACGTTGCAGGTCAGTTACTCACTACTCAAGAAACCCCCTAGCAACATCTAAAGACAACCTAAACCTAATGAAAACATGATTCGTTTTTTTTCTTCAAAAACTGCAGTAGGGTTATCATATGGGGTCAGTTTAGGGGCAGATAATGTCTAGCTGAATTTCTCTTTAAGCATCACGAATTAGAGTATAAGACCAGAATCTATGTATACACTAATTTTAACTTAGTTGAATAATAAATAACCTTTCTTTCCAGGAATAGCCTCAACAGCTCTGAAAGGTTCCTTACCAGCATCTTGAATGTTAATCTCACCACAGAAGAGGATTATGGGAACTTTACTTGCCAATTGCAGACCGTTTATGCCTCATTTACTCTTCACAAATCTGGTATTTTGCTATTGTAAATTTTTTTTGTGTTCTCTGGAACAATATTGCAAGACTATTTACCATATTTCACAATTTGTATTATATTTTAAGAGAGAGGGAGGATTATAATTCTTTTTGAGTTTTTACTGATATCTAGGGCTCCGATAGGGAGATTCTTCCTCTCTTACTGTTCAGGGTACAGAAGTTTCCCCATTCAAGAAGAGTTTTAGCCTCTACCTACGATAATAAAATGCATTTTTATTTCCATATGTAACCCCTTTGCAGACGTTTAACCAATAACAGTGAGACCGTTGTCACCGAGACAGTAAATGAGAGCAGAGCTCTCTGACGAAGCCCGGGGTAGCAGTAAAAACCCAAAATGGGTTGTAATCCTTCCCCTCCCTCTCTATCCAAAACTGAAAACTTTTGGCCAAACATACCTATTAATGTGCAATTATTGTTTTCTGTGGTTTTTAATTCTGATTGGTTCAATGAGAAGTCTGATTTCCTATCATTCTATTCACCTGCTAAAAAGTAAACACAGAAACATAGAAAAGTGACACCAGACAAAAAAAGTAGTCCATCAAGTCTGCCTGATTCTTTTGTTTTTTTTCTAATACATGTTTTGTTTTTTAGGGGGTTTTTTTTTCATTAACTTTTTTTGTGTGTAGATCTATGTTTGTCCCAAGCATGTTTGAAGCCATTTACTATTGACTGGCGCTCTACCTCTGCTGAAAGTCTATTCCAAGAATCTACTACCCTTTCAGTAAAATAATGTTTTCTAAGATTAGTTTTGAACTCTCCCCCAGTTAGTTTGAGGTCATGTCCCAGTGTTCTTGATTTTGGTTTCATATAGAAAAAAACTGCCTTCCTGAACCTTATTCACCCCCCTTGATGTATTTAAATGTCTCAGCCATATCTCCCCTTTCCGTTCTTTCCTCCAAACTGTACATATTAACCTCTTCATGACCACGCTATAGCTGAATGACAGCTACAGCGCGGTCGCGCTGTGCGGGGAGGGCGCCTATAGACGTCCTCCCATGATCTCACTTCCCACTCGCCCCCTGCGGTGCACATTGGCAGTAAATAACCAATAACAGCAGCTCTTTACCATGTGACCAGCTGTGCCAATCACAGCTGATCACAGTGTCAACAGGATTTGCCAGTTGTCGGCAATCTTCTCCTCACACTGACAGCGTGTTAGGAAAGGAGAGCTGATGAGCAGAAATCCACACAGGAGATATCTACACTGATAATCAGGGCAGCCCATGTGCCTTGATTAACAGTGCAACCTGAATCAGTGCCGGTCAGCGCTAGCTATAAGTGCCCATCAGTGCTGCCTAGCAGTGCTCATCTGTGCCGCCTATCAGTGTCCATCAGTGCTTATTTGTGTTACCTATCAGTGCTCATCTGTGCCATCTATCAATGCTCATCTGTGCTGCCTATCAGAGCTCATCTGTGCTGCCTATAAGTGTCCATCAGTGAAAACTAGTGCTTATTTGTGTTACCTATCAGTGTCCATCAGTGCTGCCTATCAATGCTCATCTGTGCTGCCCATCAGTGCCACCTATCAGTACCCATAAGTGCTGCCTATCATTGCTCATCTGTGCCACCTATCAGCGCTCATCTGTGCCGCCTATCAGTGCCCATCAGTGCTGCCTATCAACGCTCATCTGTGCTGCCTATCAGTGTCCATCAGTGCCACCTATCAGTGCTCATTTGTGCCACCTATCAGTGACCATCAGTGTCGCATATCAGTACAGCCTAATCAGCGCCTCCTCATCAGTGCACATCAATGAAGGAGAAAAATTACTTTACAAAATTTGATAACAGAAACCCCCCCCCCCCAAAAAAAAAGTCAAACTTTTTTGGATTATTTTGTTTGTTTAGCAAAAAATTGAAAACAGTAGCAATTAAATATCACCAAAAGAAAGCTCTATCTGTCTTAAAAAAATTATAACAATTTTGGTTGGGTACAGTATTGCATGACTACGCAATTGTCATTTAAAGTACGACAGCGCTGAAAGCTGAAAACTGGCCGTGGCAGGAAAGTGCCCAATAGGCAGGTGGTTAAGTTCCTGAAGTCAGTAAGGTCATTTAGATTATATACTTAGCTTACCAACGCCTTCTGCATCACTACCCTTTTGGGGAAATTCCTAAGGAAGGCAGAGGATCAAATATAAAGACACTCCAGTCTATTTCAAGACTGTCATTTCTCAAAATTTGGGCTGCTCTGTATTTCCCAGGGAGATGGCATCAATTCCTTCTAGGTGCAGTAGGCACAAGACAAGTATAAAATCTGTTTGCTTTACAGGTTCATTTTGCACTTACTTTCAACAGATGATTTTCATGATTTTAACACAGGGGGAGTGGGCCCAGACATTATCAGCAGATGTTGGATTTCATTCAAGGACCGTTTAAAGAGGAAGTAAAGCCGTTTTATAAAAAATAAAATAAAAATAGGAACCTGCAAGGCAAAGGCATAATGAGCTAGTATGCATAGCATACTAGCTCATTATGAATGACTTACCTGAGAACGAAGCCCCCGTAGCGGTCTACATCCACGATCTTCGGCGTCACCATCAAACCCGGAGTGACTTCCGGGTCTCGCCGCTCCAGCGCTGTGATTCGCTGGAGCAGCGATGACGTCACTCCCGCGCATGCGCACGAGATCGGCATATCGCCGTGATCTCGGCATGCGCAGTGCGCCTGCGCGCCGCTGTCTACGGCGCATGCGCCGTAATATCTCCTAAACCATGTAGGTTTAGGAGATATTTATTGGACCTACAGGTAAGCCTTAATCTAGGCTTACCTGTAGGTCAAAGTGGTCCCAGAGGGTTTACTTCCACTTTAATACAGGGGTGTCCAACCTATGTTCCAATATAAAATCATAAACAGATTTGTTGATGTTGATCTTTGGGGGTAATTGTTTGTAAAAAATGCATTTTCACTTAAAGATGTGGCCTAAGAAAAATTTTACAGCGTGCCCTTACTGAACTTTTATAAGTTTTATCTTCCAAAGAAAATCCAATTTTTCACAATCACGCCTTATTAATTTTATCTGTTTTTGGCAGCACCTATATTTGTGAGCAACTATTTTCAAGGATGAAAGCACACAAAGGGAAAATTAGAACCAAAATATCTGATGAGCACCTTGAGAATTCATGGAGATTTGCTAATCCATCCATCGAACCAGATATTGATGGGTTCGTTTATCAAAAACAGTGTCAAATATTGCGCTCGTTTTATCTTGCCCTCTTTTACTTTTATAATGAAAAATATTACAAAAAAAAAGTTTTATTACTAGATAGGTACATTATCTATATCAGTGATCGTTATTATGTGATCTGCCTGATTTTTTCTGCTCATAAGCTAACCTTATTGTTAGCGTATTTTATGGGTGGCCCAGTACAATTCCTGTTCTTCAATGTTGCCCAGGAATGTCCAAAGGTTGGACACCCCTGGTTTAAAGCCCTGTCACCACTGCAGAGACTTGCATCTTCACCCGGGCTTCTTTCCGGGTTTGCATGCTCCGGCTGTCCGGCTTAGCTGAGGGCCGAAGACGTCACGCCGCACATGCACGCGGGAGTCTCAGGCACGGCACACAGCTCTGAAGGAATGGCACATGTATACCGTTTTGCAGAGCCGATGAAGTCACCTGCTGCTGCTGGCTAGAATATTTCCTAAACAGTGCATTTTTAGGAGATATTCATTTTACCTCCAGGTAAGCTTTATTATAAGCTTACCTGGAGGTAAAAATACAAACAGAGGGTTTACTATCACTTTAAAGAGGAAGTAAATACTCTTTAAAAAAAATAAATAAAATAAAACGGAACCTGCAAGGCAAAGGCATAATGAGCTAGTATGCATAGCATACTAGCTCATTATGAATAACTTACCTGAGAACGAAGCCCCCGGAGCGGTCCTCATCCATGACCTTCTCCGCCGCCATCAATACGGGAGTGACTTCCGGGGGTCTCGCCGCTCCAGCGCTGTGATTCGCTGGAGCAGCGATGACGTCACTCCCGCGCATGCGCAGGAAAGCGGCATATCGCTGTGAACTCGGCATGCGCAGTGCGCCTGCACGCCGCTGTCTACGGCGCATGCGCCGTAGACAGCGATGCCTCTTATTTTCTAAATATCTCCTAAACCATGTAGGTTTAGGAGATATTTATTGGACCTACAGGTAAGCCTTAATCTAGGCTTACATGTAGGCCAAAGTGCTTTTGAAGGGTTTACAACCACTTTAATACATACTTGTAACATTACAGCTGGTCCTCTTTAAAATGAGATCCTTTAACAAATCAGTCAAATATTGGTATTCAAATATGAAATGTTTTTCTATGAGCAAAGAGTCAAAGAAAAAACGGTCCAAAAACATCCAACCGTTGAATATCTCAGACTCCATAAAGTATTTGTCATTTTCTTTCCATAGATAAAGCAGGACACATAGCGGCTGTTGTCTTCGCACTCTGCGTCCTTGCAGTTCTTGTTGTTGGTACCATTCTATATATCAAGTGTCGCCTGAATGTACGTCTCTGGTACAGAGAGAAGTATGCAGATTTGGAAATTAATGGTGAGAACCCCATTTCTTCTAAAACACTACTAAATTTTCTGACTTCTATAGAATACAATTAGGCCATTTGGGCCTAGCCATGAGCTGGATGGTTTCTTGAATATTTTAAGAATTTGTCCATTTCTGATTTAGATGCTATTTTCATAACTAAATCAGATTTTTTTAAAAGTTAAAATATATATTAATGAAACATAAGAATTCTCCTCAATTTATTAAAGCCGGACATTATAACAGATTAAAGTGTTACTAAACCCGGGAACCTGCATTCACTATATCTGGTCTCCCACAGTACGCAGATCATGGAAATTCAATTATTTTAGTAAATATAAACTTCTAAATACCTTTTCTCATGAACAGTATATAGCAGTCTTAAGCCCCGTACACACGGTCGGATTTTCTGATGGATTCTGTCCTATCGGACAATGTTGTCGGAAATTCCGACCGTGTGTAGGCACCATCGGACATTTTCCATCGGATTGTCCGACGGACAAAGTTGTATCTCCTGCTCTAAAGATTTTCCGACAACAAAGTCCGATCACACCAATTCCGTTCGTGTGTAGCGAATTCCGATGGACAAAGTGCCACGCATGCTCAGATCACATTACAAGACCAAAGCTATTGGCTACTAGCCTCTACGTAGTCCCGTCGTAGGCAACAAACGTCACCACGTTCAGAATGATCGGATTTTCCGACAACTTTGTCCGACCGTGTGTATGCAACACCAGTGTCGGACCAAATCCGTCGGACCAAATCCGATGGATTTGGTGGTCGGATTTTCCGACCGTGTGTATGGGGCTTAAGTCTTATGCCCCATACACACGGTCGGAAATTCCGACCACAAAATCCATCGGATTTTTTCCGACGGATTTTGTCCGAAACTGGTGTTGCATACACACGGTCGGACAAAGTTGTCGGAAAATCCGATCATTCTGAACGTGGTGACGTTCGTTGTACGACGGAACTACGTAGAGGCTAGTAGCCAATAGCTTTGGTCTTGTAATTTGATCTGAGCATGCGTGGCACTTTGTCCGTCGGAATTCGCTACACACGATTGGAAAAAGTCCGATCGGACTTTGTTGTCGGAAAATTTGAGTGCAGGATCTCAAATTTTTTCCAACGGAAAAAGTCAGATGGCCCCCACACGCGGTCGGATTTTCCAACAACATGGTCCGATAGGACATTTTCCGTCGGAAATTCTGACCGTGTGTACGGGGCATAAGTCTTATAGCAGCAGTCAGACTTCTATCAGTGTTTGGTTAAAGCTTGTGGGTGGAGTTTTCATTCTCCTCTGACTGTCCTATGAGGCTGCAGGACCCCTGACCCTCTGTCTGGACAGTGTTGATTGGCCCTGTGCTGATCAATTGCACCCTCCCATGAAAAAAAAAAAAAAAATCTCTCCAGCAACACACACCAAACTGAGCATGTGCAGAGTGCATCTAAGGCTCTGTTCTATCAGCAGATGGATTTGGGACAGTAAAATAAGGGGAGCATCAGAGAAGACAGGATCAAACAACCTTTTTACACAATGCAGAGGGTTAACCCCTTAGGTTCCACAGTGAGTATAACAAGCATGCTTTACGGCATATACAGACTGATTTTAATGTTGTGGGTTTAGTAACACTTTAAGGGTTCTTGTACATTGGGCTTTTACAGGTATTTTACTTGCCTAGTGTAATTTCCCGTATCTGTCTACACGTTCTGCATACAGACTGCCATAAAACGGAATAATGCCGATGGACTTTCCATCGGCAAATGAGCTTGTTGTCGGAAATTCCGACCATGTGTAGGCTCCATCGGACAGTTTCCATCGGAATTTTCGTCGCACAAAATTTGAGATCTGGCTCTCTAATTATCCGACAACAAAATCCGTTCGTGTAAATTCCGATCGTGTGTAGACAATTCCGACACACAAAGTGGCAGGCATGCTCTGAATCAAGCAGAAAAGCAGCACTGGCTTTTGAACTTCATTTTTCTTGGCTCGTTGTACGCGTTGTACGTCACCGTGTTCTTGACGTTCGGAATTTCAGACCAACTTTGTGTGACCGTGTGTATGCAAGACAAGTTTGAGCCAACATCCGTCGGAAAAAAAACATGGGATTTTGTTGTCGGAATGTCCGATCGTGTGTACAGGGCATTACTGTACGCGGTCATGCTCTTGCAAACACCGACAAATTAGGGTTTACCCACAAATTTGCATCCGACATAAGAGAGTATAAAGAATAGAGTTTCCCACTGTACAAAGTGATCCAGATATTTTCACAAAAGAGGAGCCTTTTTTATTATTATTATAAAAGCCACTCAGGTTTACTGTTAAACACGGCTCTGTAAGGTGTAATAGGAATTCAGCACTCGCATGGGTGCTCTTTCAAAGATTTATTGGAATTAAGGTCATGATAATAGCATATCACAGGAAGCCAGAACTCCCACAGAGTACAGAGAGCTTACCCTATAAAACCGCTCTGATTAAAGGTAACTGTTAATCATTTCTCACCAACCTTATTCAGACACAATGGATAAAAGATGTAAAGCATATCTAAATCCAAGAATAAAAACATAATATATTGCAAATTGCAAGTCCTTAGATTTTGTGACTGCATTAGTCTTTTTTCAGGCTATTCTTTTCTTTCTCTTCCATTGGTAATCCTGCCTGTAACATACTTGTCCTGGGTTGACAACACAACTGTACTGTGTCTGTGGAGGAACAGTGTTGTCACCCTAATGCCGCGTACACACGAGAGAACTTTTCAACAGCAAAGGTCCGACGGAACGAATCCGTCGGACAATTCGATCGTGTGTGGGCTCCATCGGACTTTTGCTGTCGAAAAATCTGACAGACTTTAGAAATAGAACATGTCTTAAATTTTCCCATCGGAACTCCGCTGGACCCAGTTCCTATCGAAAAATCTGCTTGTCTGTGTGCTAGTCCGACGGACAAACAACGACGCTAGGGCAGCTATTGGCTACTGGCTACGAACTTCCTTATTCTAGTCCGGTCGTACGTCATCACGTTCGAATCCGTCAGAATTTAGTGTGATTGTGTGTGGCCAAGTCCGTTCATTCGAAAAGTTCATCAGAACTCCGTCGACAGTCCGTCGGAAAGACCGTCGGACCTAGTCCGTTGAAAAGTCTGCTTGTGTGTACGCAGCATAAGGCAGGAAGTGTGTTAGGACTAATGAATTACTGCCCTGCTCCTCATCTTCCTTACATAGTGGGAGGTGTTCTGTCCAAGTGAAGAACTGGGAGGGCTAACTACACTGCTTGAGATAACACTGTAGGGTGCACGAGACAGCACTGGCTCTCTGGCAGGTTTAAAATTTATATTTGCACTTATTAAACAGATATAACAAAACACTAAATGTAATACATTTAAAGCATTTGTAAAGTCACACTGTAACTTTACTGTTATCCCCTCTGGATTATGCAGTTAGTAACTACAGTGTGTGTGTTTTTAAAAAAAATAAAATAAATACCTTTTCTCACACCGCATATGTGCGGTCACGTGATCCCCTCCGAACTTCCTCCTCAATCTAAGCATAGCAGCAGGAGGGGGTGAGATTCCCTTGTGATGTCACCTGGCCAGCAGAGGGAAGTCATGTGGGAAAAGGTATTTAGCCTCTTCATAAAAAAAAAAAAACACTAACTGCACAATCCGGAGGGGATACACATATTTTTACTGCATATTGCAACTGAATACCGGCAGAAGGGGCAGGGAGGAGAGACGCTGTCATGCTGACAGGCAGGGAGGGGGAGAGGGAGGAGACTCACAGCAGAGAGCAGGATGACAGAGGCACATATACTGACCACGGATTACTGTGGTCAGCACAGACAGGGGGATAGAGAAACAAGCAGGATCAACCAGGTATATTACAACGTAGGAAGGGACAAATTACATAGCACAAGCAGTGTGCTATAGATCATGCCTTAAAGAAACAGGATTTTTTTTTTTTTTTTTTTAGGGTTACAACCACTACATTTGCACAGGCGATTATCTCCGGAGTGAATAACAATGGCAGGAATTTGATTTCTGCAGCTATTTCTGCCACCAGTGAGAAGCTAACTGCAGCCAGTGAGCCCTGTACACTTCAATGGAAGGTCGGCAGTGGCTGCAGCTATACATGGCTGCCAACGCAGCCAGCAATTGCTTGATTTACTAATTGATAGCTGCTGGATGCACATTGAGTCACTGAAGTGTACAGGGCTCAGTACTTGCAGCTAGCTGCCCACAGGTGGCAGAAACAGCGGCAGATTCCTGCCGCTGTCATTCACACGGGCGCAAGTCACGCGTGCAAATGTAGCATTAGACCCCTTTCACACTGGGATGGTTTTCAGGCAATTTAGCGCTGGAAAGAGCCTCTGGGATGCCATTAAAGTTCATGTGCGTGTAAAGGCAGGTGTGTCCCAATACTTTTGACAATATAGTGTATATCAGGCAGGGTTATCATTGCACAAAAAAAGAAAGGAAAAATTCTGAAAATGCTAGTTGTTTGGTGGCCAGATCAAGTATGCTGCTCAGGAAAGTTAGGGAAAATAACCGATACCCTTATCTATATATTTGTTTTGGGTCTCTGATTCAAAGCAAGAGGATCAGCATGACAGCCAGGCAACTAGCATGATAGCCAGGCAAAGAGATGTCAGCAATAGCAGTCTCTCTGTTTTTCTCCCAACAGATTTCCTAAAAGTCCTATAGCTTGGACTTGACAAACAATGTATGAACAGAATAATTCAGAATTATATACAGTATATGGTATGTGCACAAAACTCAGGTCTGTGTTTGCCTGCAGATGGACGTCTATTCGATGCTTATGTCTCGTTCTGTCCATCAAACATTGACACAAAGTTCACAAACTTTATCCTAAAACCCCATTTGGAGAACAGATATGGGTACAAACTGCACTTGGATGAGAGAAATCTCCTGCCTAATACAGGTAAATTCATTTGTCATCCAGTAGTCTTCTACAATGTACCAAGCCATGGACAACAAAGTCAAGGGCTGTATGGGCTATATTAAAGGTTGCCACTTCTGTTGGCTTCATTTATGTTGCCTCTTGAAACATGTACAATGTGTTTCTTGAAAACATATCATGGTTGCCAGATGTGTTTCTCTTTTGTGAACACTTGTTTACAGTGGAACCTTGGATTACAAGCATAATCCGTTCCAGGAGAATGCTTGTGATCCAAAGCACTCGCATATCGAAGCGAGTTTACCCATAGAAGTGAATGGAAACGAAGATAATTTGTTCCGCATTGACTCCTATTGCATGCAATACCACATGTGGCCAGAGGTTGGGGGGGGGCGACGGGCCCGAGAGCCTCGGAAATACTCGGGGACAGCTCGGCTGAACTCGGAAACACTTGGGAACTGAGTGTTTCTGAGTGATTCCGAGTATTTCCGAACCGTTCCGAGTGTCACTGGCGCCCCCCCCCCCACCTCTGGCCAAATGCGGTACTGCACACCACATTAGCTTGAATTATGCTCATTTTGCGAGACAACACTCGCAAACCGAGTCAGGATTTTTTTTTAAAGGTTGCTCGTCTTTAAAAACGCCCGTTAACTGCATTACTCATTAACCAAGGTTCCACTGTATATATATATATATATATATATATATATATATATATATATATTTTGTATTTATTTATGTTTAAATAATATACAGTGCTGTAAAAAAATGTATTTGCCCCCTTCCTGATAAATTTTTTATTGCATATTTGTCACACTTTAATGATTCATATCATCAAACAAATTCATATCTATAATTACAATGATAAAACAGTACTAGGTGACCTCTACATGAAGCCACCAGTCTCTTAATAAGCTCAGAATGTAGACCTTCTAAATACAGGGGGTCCCCGACTTACGAACGCCCGACCTACGAACATCTACTTACGAACGGGGCGCTGCGGGGACCCTCCGCCATTTTCCGCCGTGTTCCGCCGTGTTCTGGCCGTTCTGCGCATGCGCGGCCATTCGGAGCCTCGGAAAACTTCGTAAATGTTTGTAATTTGCCGCGCATGCACAGAACGGCATTGGACGGAACATCGCAATTGTCCGGAAATGGTCGTATTTGTCGGTCTGCGCATGAGCGGCCGACTTACGAACATTTCCGACTTAAGTACAGGCGGGCAGTCCCTAACGAGTTCGTAACTCGGGGACCCCCTGTACATTCCTTAACCTAACAAGCAATGTAGATTAGATGGATTATTAACACATTTTTATGTTTAGAACCTTCTGCTGAGTTGCTTATGAATGTCAGCCGCTGCCGCCGATTGATAGTGATTTTGTCACTAGCGTATCTAGAGCAAGAATGGTGTCAAAACAGCTTCAGGTAGGTTTGGCAATAGTAATCAGCCTTTTGTATGCAGTCTGCACAATTGATGCCATGATAGTAACCAATGTGTGTTCTTGTCCTCAGGAATGGTTTGTTACGCCTGCTGGAACTCTCCCGCAGGCCAATCTTTATTCTGTTTGAGAACCAGTACAAGGAACTGCCGACAGAAGTCACCCAACTGCTGAATTCCCAGAGAGGATTACTAAAAATGCTGCTTTGGAAGGCTGACTCTGTGGTATGTGTGAGAAGAGATGGTAGGACTGGGGGAAAAACTGAGCTTTATCATGTCACTGCATGACAACAATTCCAAGATTGTACAGACAATGACCCAAAACTGACAAAAAAACTAGCATATGGTCAATGTGGCATACATGCAGCGGGTAAAATAAGTATTGAACAGGTCACCATTTTTCTAGGTAAATATATTTCCAAAGGTACTATTGACATGAAATTTTGACTACATGTCAGTAACAACCCATGCAATCCGTACATACAAGGAAACCAAAAAAAAAAAATAAGTTCAAAAATTAAGTTATGTGTAATAAAAGGAAATGACACAGGGAAAAAGTATTGAACGCATGAAGATAGGGAGGTGCAAAAAAGGCATGGAAACCCAAGACACCAGCTGAAATCTATCAATAATTAGAAAGGAATCCTGCTCCTTGTCAGTGCAAATTATATCGGCTGGTTCATTCTCAAATGATTGCCTATAAAAAGGTGTCTCATTACCAAGGTGTCACACAAGAAACATCTCATGATGGGTAAAAGCAAAGAGCTCTCTCAAGACCTTCGCAACCTTATTGTTGCAAAACATACTGATTGCATTGGTTACAGGACTTCTAAACTCCTGAAAGCTCCAGCACTGTTAGGCCCCTTTCACACGGGGCTGTCCGTTTTCCCTGCACCGCTTGCTTAGAGGGGATCGTTCCGTTGATCCCCGCTGAGCCGGCAGATGACAAGTCCGCCTCTGCACTCTGTGCAGGGACGGACCTGTCAGAGCTTCGCTCTCCCCTATGGGGGGATTGGATGATTACGGACCGCCTGTCCGTTTTCATCCAATCCGATCTGCCAGACGGATGAAAATTAGGGTTTGCATCAGTCTGGATTTTGTGAATCGGGGCAGAATGGATGTGATGTCAGCGGACATGTCACCGCTGACATCCGATGCTCCATAGAGGTGCATTGAGCGCCCGTTCAGATCCGCCTGAAAAAACTGACAGGGGCCTTAGGGCCATAATCTGAAAGTGGAAAGAACATCATTTCACCATAAACCGGTCATGACCAGGTGCTTCTTACAAGATTTCTGACAGAGGAGTGAAAAGACTTATCAGAAGAGTTGTCCAAGAGCCAAGGACCACTTGTGGAGAGCCTCAGAAAGACTGGGTACAATTGTTTCAAGGAAAACGATAAGTAATGCTCTCAACCGCCATGGCCTGTACGCACGCTCACCACGCAAGGCTCCATTGCTGAAGAAAAAGCATGTTGAAGCTTGTTTGAAGTGTTCTGCACAACATTTAGACAACCCTGTGAAATACTGGGAGAATATAGTCTGGTCAGATAAGACCAAATTTTAACTCTTTGGATGCCATAATATACACCATGTTTGGAGGTCAAACGGCACTGCACATCACCCCAAAAACACCCCCATACCAACAGTGAAGTTTGTGGGAACATTATGGTGTGGGGCTGTTTTTTCAGCATACGGTACTGGCAATCTTCATATTGTTGAAGAAAAGATGAATGGAAAAATGAATAAAGACATTCTTGATAAAAATCTGCTGCCATCTACCAGGATGATGAAGATGAAGGGGGGGGGGGGGTAGACCTTTCAGCAAGACAATGATCCCAAACACAAAGCCAAGGAAGCTCCCAATTGGTTTTGCAAAGAAAGAAAATAAAGCTGCTAGAATTGTCCCAATCACCTTACTTGAATCCAATAGAAAATCTATGGAAAGAACTAAAGATCAGAGTTCATAGAAGAGGCTCACAGAACCTTCAAGATTTGAAGACTGTGTAGAAGAATGGGCCAAAATCACACCTGAGCAATTCATGCGACTAGTTTCTCCATACAGGAGGCGTCTTGAAGCTGTCATTACCAACAAAGGTTTTTGTACCCAGTATTAAATACATTTCAGTTAGCGAGTTCAATACTTTTTCCCTGTGTCATTCCATTTTATTACACATAACTTCATGACTGCTGAGGTGCAATTAGTCCAGGTACTATGAACCAGTGGCGGAATTACCGGGGTCGCACCAGTCGCATTTGCGACTGGGCCCTCGGGTTCCGCCACTGTAGGGGGGCCCGCCGCTGCCCGAGAGATATTACAGTGCACTCACACGGTCATTCACGGAGAGTCCGCTCCGCCCATCTTTTCCGGCCGATCCGCCCATCTTTTCCGGCCGCTCCGCCCATCTTTTCCGGCCGCTCCGCCCATCCTCCCCGTTTGCACTATGGACACTGCACAGGCTCCGCCTATCCTCTCCACCCATCCTCTCATCCCGCACTCAGGGGCACAGTCCCCGCCCACTTCGCCCATCCTCTCCGCGGCTCCGCCCGCTCCGGCCATACTCTGCACTCACAGGCACAGTCCCCGCCCATCTTCTCCAGCTCCGCCTGCACTCACAGGCCCCGCCCATCCCCTCTGTTCACCCAAGCAAGACCCAGAAAGGAGGGGGATTCGGAACCAAGTGATCTGCAAGTAAGTGGCACCCATCCCTTAATATCAACACTGCCACTGATCCCCACACCACCACTACTGCACTGATACCCCCCCCCCCACACCACCACTACTGCACTGATACCCCCCCACACCACAACTACTGCACTGATACCCCCCCCCCCCCCACACACACCACTACTACTGCACTTATACCCCCCCACACCACTACTACTGCACTGATACCCCCCACACCACTACTACTGCACTGATACCCCCCCACACCACTACTACTGCACTGATACCCCCCCCCCACACCACTACTACTGCACTTATACCCCCCCACACCACTACTACTGCACTGATACCCCCCACACCACTACTACTGCACTGATACCCCCCACACCACTACTACTGCACTGATACCCCCCCACACCACTACTACTGCACTGATACCCCCCCCACACCACTACTACTGCACTGATACCCCCCACACCACCACTACTGCACTGATACCCCCCCCCCCACACCACCACTACTGCACTGATACCCCCCCCACACCACTACTACTGCATTGATACCCCCCCCACACCACCACTACTGCACTGATACCCCCCCCCCACACCACCACTACTGCACTGATACCCCCCCCCCCACACCACTACTACTGCATTGATACCCCCCCCCCCACACCACCACTACTGCACTGAAACCCCCCACACCACCACTACTGCACTGATACCCCCCACACCACCACCACTACTGCACTGATACCCACCCCCCACACAACCACTACTGCACTGATACCCCCCACACCACCACTACTGCACTGATACCCACCCCCCACACAACCACTACTGCACTGATACCCCCCACACCACTACTACTGCACTGATACCCCCCCCACACCACTACTACTGCACTGATACCCCCCCCACACCACTACTACTGCACTGATACCCCCCCCCCCCACCACCACTACTGCACTGAAACCCCCCACACACCACCACTACTGCACTGATACCCCCCACACCACCACCACTACTGCACTGATCCCCACACCACCACTACTGCACTGATACCCACCCCCCCCCCCCCACACCACCACTACTGCACTGATACCCCCCACACCACCACTACTGCACTGATCCCCACACCACCACTACTGCACTGATACCCACCCCCCCACACAACCTCTACTGCACTGATACCCCCCCACACCACCACTACTGCACTGATACCCCCCACACCACCACTACTGCACTGATACCCTCCCACACCACCACTACTGCCACTGATTCCCCCCTCCCCCCACACCAATACCACAACCACTGCTGCCACTGATCCACCCCATCATGACCACTACTGCCACTGATCTCATCCTTGCCAATGATACCATTCTCCTCCCCACCACTCATCCCATCCCACCCCCCCCCCCCAAAACGGCCTCCCTCACCACGGATCCCATCCTCCCACCACCGCTGCCACCTCCACCGCTGCCACTCATCCCATCCAATCCCCCCTTCCACTACCACTCATCCTATCCAATCCAGCCTTCCACTACCACTCATCTCATCCCACCCTCCTCCAACCATCACCCTTGCCACTGATCCCATCCCCCCCCCCACCACCTTTGCCACTCATCCCATTCAATCCCCCCTACCACTAATCCCACCCCCCAACCACAACCCTTGCAGCTGATCTCATTCCCCCCTCACTGCTGCCAATGATCCCATCCCTCCTCCACCATCGCTGCCACTGTTCCCATCCCCACCCAACCACCACTGATCCCATTCCCCCCACAGCTACCACTCATCCCATCTCTCCCTCACCGCTGCCACTCATCCCACCCGCCACCACCGATGCCACTGATCCTATCCCTCCCCAACCACCACTGATCCCACCCCCCACCAACACCGCTGCCACTCATCCCAGGGGCGTAACTACAGGGGTCACAATTGCAATAGCACACGTTGCCCCTGAACACCTGGATGGGGGGGGCATTTAGAGGGACAAATACCCTCCATTTTATTTCTGCAGCCACTAAAAGTCTGCTTCTCCTCATCTCCCTCTGATAGGCATTCAGTGGCTGCAGGAGGAACATGGAGGGGATTTGTTCCCCCTGCTATCCAGGTCCTGCTGCCCCTGGGATCAGTGGGCAGGGCCCTGGCCGGGGGTCAGGAGGGCCCTCCATAGTTTCTTGCACCGGGGCCCTGAAGGTTCTAGTTACGCCACTGCTATGAACTATAATTTAATTGTATAACCTTCTTTTAACCCTTGCCCCTTCATACCAATAAATAACACGCTGACAACTGCTAAGTTGGAAAGGGCAAGGCCACAGCTTTTATTTCTTTAAATCCAACACATAACCAATGAATAGTAAATTTCTTTAAGTCCAACATATAACCAATGAATAGTTCAAACAAATGAATATTTCAAACAGTGCCTGTCACAGTTATACTGTGAGCACATAATCCAACGTAGGGGAAGGAGATAAGAAGGGGGAAGGCCTGTCCTTACCATAAGTGCTGGACAGGCCGTCTGCTTCCCATTTCCATCAACAGCAGCCATTTTATGCTGGCAAGGTCAAAAAACCGCCACCCGCCTGTCAGTGAACAACTGGCAGGCGCCCCACCGCAGCCAGCACCTGTTCCACACCCCGTTGTAGACCAAGATTAAAGATATCTAAGCCAATGTCATTGAGGTGAACACCATCCGGTCTCAAAAGGTCAGAATTATCACCCTCCAAATCCCTGTGACGAACAACGAAGCCCCCAAGCTGTCGAACAAATTTGGAAACTTGCGCATTAACCTTTCTACGAAAGCGCTCCAAACTAGGGCCCGGGATCACCCGCGCCCACACCGAACGAGGCACGATTTCCGACCAAATGAGGACCAAATTGGTGAAAACAGCAAAACAGTAGGCAATGTCTTGCTTGATTGCAGAAATCAGGTCCACAGAACGCAGGAAGCCCACGTCATTGCCGCCAGCATGGAGTACCAAAACGATGGAACCAGACACGTGTGCACGGAGTTGCAGGCATTCCGGAAGGACCTGGGACCATCTTAACCCGCGAAGCCCGAGCCAGCGGACCCTGGCCAGGTCATAGTCGAAATCCAAGTTCCTCCCGTAGGTCCGGACTTCCGCACGGCGAGCGGCCCAGTAAATGAAAGAGTCACCGACAATCCACACCAAAACCGGACGAGGACCTGAAAATTTAACATAACAGATGTGGACGAACATACAACGTGAAACGAGATGATTCCCATCTACCCAGACGCTGAAGTTCCATATCGGAAAAACCCATGCCAGACGCTGCGGTGGCCGCACCGATGCGAAACGAGTGCGTAGAAAAATCACGCGAAGGAAGTCCCATAACCTCGAGACATCGACGAAAAACGCTTAAAAATTGAAACCTGCTTAGAGAGGAGGAATCGGAATGAACGAAAAAAGCTAGAGAAGGGGGGCGCGCAGATCGGAAAAGAGAGGCCAAAGATACCGGGCAAAAGGGGCCACCACAAGGGTACAATACCACCCTCCGGCCCCTACCCAGGCTGTCGGTCTTCGAAGTACGCAACAGGACAGTCACGCAATGCTCTGCAAAAACGACGTCCGCCGTCAGGATCCCGCCCACCGTTGACGTGGCTCTCGAAACTAGTTCGCTAACGCGAAAAGCGCCGAAGAACGCCCAAGAAAACGCCACGCGAAACAGGAGGGCCTCAAATTCCGAAGAGCACACCGAAGGCAACGTGGAAAGAATGCCCGATAGGATTTGAAGGGAAACCGGGCGCCTGGAATCGGGGGAATGAGTAGCGCGCTTCCAACCCCGCAGCATCCGTCGAACCGGGAACGCTTTAGTAATGTCCTCCCAACCTAGGAGCTGAAACCAAAAGGACAGCGCTGATAAAGACGAGGAGACAGTGGAACCCGCAACACCCTTTTGCAGTAAGTGAACCAAATAGACAAACAAAGCCATACGCCTATCAGAAGAAGAATAAATGGAAAACTCACCGCCCGAAATGTGCGACCACTCGTGCCAAACCCTGCAGTAAGACGCCCACGTACGCGCAGACAACGACGACCGAAGGAGATTCAGCATGCCTCCGAAACGAGGTTCCATAAGTGGGCCGGACAAGGAAGGCCCTCCAGGGAGGCCGACGGAACCAGAGAGCGGAAACGATCGAGCTGTAAACGGGAGAGAGCATCAGCAATATCATTAGCCGTTCCGGGAACATGCTGAGCCCTAACATAAATGTTAAATTGCAAACACTTCAAAACTAAAAACCGAAGCAAAGAAACTACTGGGGGGGAACTGGCTGACTGCTTGTTCACTACCTGCACCACACTCATATTATCAGACCAGAAGACCACTTGATGGTCACGCAACCGTTCACCCCAAAGCTCAACAGCTACAACGATCGGAAAGAGCTCTAGGAGGGTGAGGTTGCCCAACAAGCCCAAGCGGGCCCATGAGGCCGGCCACTGCTCAGCAGACCACATCCCCTGAAAGAAAGCGCCGAAGCCACAGGAGCCTGCTGCATCGGTGTATAGCTCCAGCTGTGAGTTCGGCACTTCCTCCCTTAGCCAACAAGACTGGCCATTGTAGGCTTGAAGGAATGACAACCAAATCCCCAAGTCGGCACGCATGGGCCTGGTGATCCGAACGTAGTGGTGAGGGGCGGACACCCCTTTCATGGCCCATGCCAGGCGCCTGCAGAAGGCTCTCCCCATCCGAATAACCCTGCAGGCAAAAACCAAGTGACCCAACAGAGATTGCAGTTGTTTCAACTGCAACTTCTTGGCACCTTTGGCCAAGCGGACAAGGGAAAGGAGCCTGGCTAGCTTGTCCTCTGGCAATCGAAAGACCATCGCCTCCGTGTCAATCTCGATTCCCAGGAAAGCCAGAACAGTCACCGGGCCTTCAGTCTTATCAGCGGACAGTGGAACCGCGAAACTCCGGCAAGTGTCCTGAAAAACAGTAAGCAGCTGCTGGCACCGACCACTGTCCGCTGGGCCCACAAAGAGAAAGTCGTCCAAGTAGTGCAACAAGGACTGGCAACCAGCCTCCTGGGCAACCACCCATTCAAGGAAGCTGCTAAACAGCTCAAAGAAATAACACGAGATGGCACAACCCATGGGTAGGCACGTGTCGAAAAAATAGCTTCCTTGAAAGTAACAGCCCAGGAGGTGGAAACAGTCCGGGTGGACCGGGAGGAGGCGAAAGGCGGACTCTATGTCCGCCTTGGCCAGCAACGCCGATCTACTGGCAGCCCTCACTAACCGAAGCGCCCCATCAAAAGAGGCGTAGTGGACCCTGGATTCTTCCTTGTCGATGCCGTCGTTAACCGAGGAGCCAGAAGGGTACGACAAATGATGGATGAGGCGGAATTTCCCCTCCGCCTTTTTAGGGACCACACCGAGGGGGGATACCCTCAGGTTGTAAAAAGGGGGAAGGTCAAATGGGCCAGCCATCCGTCCCAATTCAGTTTCCTTCCGGAGCTTCTCGGCAACGACGGACTCAAATTCCACGGCCGACTTTAGATTGGGCGCCATGGTGGGTGCGTCCGATGGGAAAAATGGGATCCAAAAGCCACGGTCCAAGCCATCGCGCAGAATCAGCGCCTCCCTATGAAGGGGGTACCGATCTAGCCAGGGAAGCATCTCTGAGACGTTCACCGGCGACCTCTGGCTTAGAAAGGTCAGGCTTTGCACCTGGCCTGGGAATTGGCTGCTTACCCCTCCGAAAGCACCGGCTGGCGGGGTGGGCACCACCGCAACCCGAGCACTCGTGTTTGAAACGGCACGCGGTGTACCACTTGCAGTGGCTTTCGTTGAATAACCAACAAACACCCTTTTTCGGAGCGGCCGACGCTCCGGGGGAAGTGCCGGCCGGGGACTGAAAGGACGAAGGCCTGTGGGGGCACATGAGCAACAGCCACAGGCTGCCATCCTGACAATTGAAACAAAACTCCTTGCGCGCCGCCATCTTTTGCCGGAACTGAGTGTCGTAGTGAAACCAACACTGTCCGCCATAAACTTTGTAAGCACCCCAAATGAGGTCCAGGTAACAAAAAAGGGAAGTGGCTAATTCCGGAAACCGCTCGCAGAGCACACCCGCGTAAGCGCAGAACCCTTGGAGCCAGTTTCCAAACGTCCGTGGAAGCTGTTTTGACTTGTCACCCTGGGTAGATACGTCGATCCGCCGAGATTTGTCTATTGTTTCCCTGTCCGGCGGGACGAGCGCGATAAAATCAACGAATTCGCGGCGCCAAATCTTGTCCTTCACCTCCTCCGTCAAGTGCGTGCCTGTAGGCGAGACCGCCCACAAAGCACCACCAGAAATGGGGGGAGGGGCAGTCGCTGGACCCGACACCCCCATGCTGGAAAGGACAGATTTCACGACCGACGCAATGCGGTCCTCCGGCGGGTCCGACACGGAAGCTTCAGTCGCCCTACCCCAAATTAAATTACAGTCATACTCACTGAGATGTAGAGGCAAGTTCGATGAAGGGCGACCAGCAGCAGGACCCAGCGGGACATCCGGTGCCGGAACGGCCATGGAAGGCAGGGGTCCGGGACGACCATCACCTGGAGGAACCGAAGAGGCGGCAGGACCCTGCTGACGGACGGCAAGGTCCAGGGGAGGAGGTCCGACCACCAACCCTGACGAGTCCGAATGGCCAAGGACAGCGGCTGGACAAGCACAAGATCGTCTGCAGGCATCATGCGATGGACCCGGGGCGGTTGCGGCCGCCAGCCCAGGCCTGGGTAAGGAGCCTCCCACCCTGCCGGGCGCAGGAAGACCAGGCTGCTGCGTAGAAGCAATTGGCCCCCGGGGACCCCCCGCCCAGTTGGACGCAGGGAGGTATGTATGAACCGGGGAGGGAATGGATGTTTGAGCGGAGCAAAAACCACCCGCCCTGCTGGGCGCAGGGCGGTGGTGGTGAGCACAGGGCGTCGGAGGAGGGTGGAGCGCTGATGCCGAGAAAACGTTGCCCGCCCCGCTGGGCGCGGGGAGGCCACGATACATATCCCGAGAACCACGCCGACCACCCACCCATCCGGGTGCAGGGGGACATGGTGCCATGAGCCCAGGCTGATGAGATGCGGGTGACAACAGCGGATCTCCCGCCCCGCAGGGCGCAGAGAGACTCCGCACTGGCGGCTGTACGTTCATGGACACGGAGGGGACCCCAGCCCCGCTAGGTGCAGGGGGGTCGAAAACATATGGAGCACTGGATGGCGGGACAGACCCCCCCGCCCTGCAGGGCGCGGGGAGGTTTGGGGGAGGCAGCATACTATCTTCAGAGGCAGTGGCACCCCATGAATCTCCCGCCCTGCCGGGCGCAGGGAGATTGGGTATGTCCACATATATTTGGGGCAAAAAATTGGGCATGAATGACTCCCCCGCCCTGCAGGGCGCAGGCAGGGTCATTCCATGCCGCAATGCAGGGGCTGTATGATCCCCCTCAGTGGTTTCTCCCGCCCAGCCAGGCGCAGGGAGAAAAGGAGCCACTGGGGGCAGCGTAGCCGGCACCAGGTCACTGCGCAGAGCGGAACCAAATTTCAGGAGGCCAGGGCGGGCGGCCGCAGATGAGATGCGCACCCGTGACTTCCCCCGCCTCCCGGAGGATCTCCGCGCCGAGGACCTGGGATCTCCAACCGCCGCCAATCCCCCGCCCGCCGCGGGAGCGGGCTCAGGTAAGGCGGCGGGTAATTCACGGCCAGGGAGCGCCTCAGCTCCAGCCTGGCCACAGGGCAAAAAACTGTCAGCGGATGGGACAGTGCCGGAGACCGCCCGAACGGAGCCCTGCATAGAACGAGGGCTCCGCGAGCGGCCCGCACGGGAGGAGAGGCCGGCAGCATGAGGCAGGGGGGGGGGACCGCCGAGTGGGGCCCCCCGGCGATGGCGGGAGGAGGTGCTGCGCTTCCTAGCTGAAGGAGCGCAGACACCCAGTGTAGCAGGGCGGTCAGGGGAGCAGGGGTCATAGGATTGACCCGCAGGGGCCCTGGAACTGGGGCTCAGCCGAGAAGGCGGGCGGGCCCGCCTCCGGGCCCTAGGCTCAACAGGGGGTTCCGCAGGTGGGGGGGGAGGGGGGGTGTGAGGAGCAGGAAGGGCAGGTGGAGCAGTCCCAGGGGATAGGAGAGAAAAAAGCCAGTCAGCCTGACCTTGGAGAGCCAGCTCACGGACCTTGGCCAAAAGGAGCTCGGTGTCCATGGCTGGAGGCACAGGGTCAGCAAAACACAGGGTCAGCTCTTCCCAACGGATCTTCCAGAAGGCTCCAGAATTTTGTGGGCGCGGCACTTTTGTCGAGCTCAGGCCCAGCCCAACCCACACCCCCACCAATCTTTAAAGACCCTTTGGTCACTTCGGCCCGCTCTGGACATGCCCCCAACAGTCAGGGCTCTCTTTCCCTATGGGGTCAAGAGGCCTTCATTTCTGAACTTATTTGTTTTAGTCTCTTTGTATGTGTGGATTGCATGGGTTGTTACCGACATGTGGTGAAAATGTCATGTCAAGAGCACCTTTAGAAATATATTTACGTGTTCAATACTTATTTTTCCTGCTGTATATTAATTAATCTTAGTCATTCATAAAGGGCCAACATTTTTTAATTCAGTACTTTACAGAAAACACAAAAATATTAACACTTGTCTCTGGATACAGAGGAACTTACAAGCAAATTCTCCCAGCATCATCACACATATGCACACAAAATAAAGTCAATGTACTGTATATGTAAGCCATTTAACGTTTTCAAGGACACACAGAGGAAACTCAGATAAGTGTGCAGGAGTTTGGTGCTGGTATCTTTCAGCAAAGTCACTGTGAACTTTCACAGCAGCAAGTCCTAATGCAGAACATGTTAAAGCGGAGTTCGGAAAAAAAAAAAAAGAAAAGTCAGCAGCTACAAACACTGCAGCTGCTGACTTTTAATAATCGGACACTTACCTGTCCCAGGGTCCAGCGATGCGGGGGAACGAAGCTCCTCTCTGCGTCGCCGGCATTGTCACTGTGGGCGCCCGGCTGTCGCTTCACAGCCGGGCACGCACTGCACATGCGCGAGCCACGCTGCGCGCTGTGACTGGCCGGGCAAACATCTGGGACTTGTGACGTGTCCCAGATGATTGCCGAGAAGGAGGGTGGAGAGGTGAACTTACTTCCAGTGCCCCGGGAGGAAGTAGGAGCTGGAACCCTCTAAAAAGAGGTTTTCCGCTCTACCCCCCCTCCAAAAATTACATGCCAAATGTGGAATGTCAGGAGGCCGCCTTCCCTTAGAGTGGAAGTTCCATTTTTGGGTGGAACTCTGCTTTAAGGCCCCTTTCACACCGGGGCGTTTTTCATGCGGTACAGCGCTAAAAATAGCGCCTGTATACCGCCTGAAAAAATACGGCCCCTTTAACTCCAGTGTGAAAGCCGGCGGGCTTTCACAGTTTAGCGGTGCGCTAGCAGGATGACAAAAAAAGTCCTGCTAGCAGCATCTTTGGAGCGGTATAGGAGCGATGTGTTCACCGCTCCTATACCGCTCCTTCCCATTGATTAGAATGGGACACCGCGGTAAAACCGCGGCAATACCGCCGCAAAGCGCCGCTACGGCGGCGCTCTGCGGGGGTGTTTAACCCTTTTTCGGCCGCTCGCGGGGGGTAAAAACCGCACCGCGAGCGGCCGAATAAATATAGCGCTGCTTTACCGTCACCGCGGCTCCCCGCCCCAGTGTGAAAGGGGCCTAAGTCTTAATAAAAAAACGGTTAGTTAGGCCGCTTTCACACGGGCACTCCGTTCAGGTCCTCCTGTCAGTTTTTCAGGCGGACCTGATCGGAGACTCCATTCACCTCTATGGAGCGGCAGATGTCAGTCTGCTGACATCCACCGATATCTGATCCGATCCTGTCCGGGAAATCCATCCGTCTGGAGGATCAGATCTGATGAAAACAGACATGCGGTCCGTTTTCATTCGATCTCCCCATAGAGTAGAGCGAGGCTCTGACAGGTCCATTTCTGCACAGTGAGTGGAGACGGACCTGTCATCCGCTTGCTCAGCGGGTATCAGCAGATCGATCCCACGCTGAGAAAGCGGAATCCGTATTGCGGACAAGCCCGTGTGCAAGGACACTTAGTGTTGGGGATTATTTAGGAGGTTAGGTTAATGTTAATGGTCTGGGACTTAGTTTAACTATTAGGTCAATGAAGTTTTAGGTATAGACTATATTGGGATAAGTGCTGTGGAGAAGCTTTAAAAAAAAAAGCTGTCCCTTTTATCACTAAAAAAACAGCCTTGAGTTCCAGTCAGGTGGATTAGATATGATGTTATCAGTCTGCTGCAGACAAGAGAAAGTAGTATTTCCTCAGTCTAGACTAGGGTTGCCACCTTTTCCTCAAGCCAAACCCGAACACTTTAGCGGCGCATGGCAAATTTTTTTGTGGTATACACTACAGGATTTTAAAGACCTGGAGAAGAGCAATAATGCGTCATGCTTAGTGTGGATGGTAACTACTGACACCGTCCTCTGCCCTACTGACACCGTCCTCTGCCCTACTGACACCGTCCACTGCCCTACTGACACCGTCCACCTCCCTCCCCACAGACTCCCTTCCCTTATATCGCCCCCCCCCCCTCAATTAGATCAGGGAACCCACCCATCAGTGTCCCCTGCCCCGAAAAACCCCCATTGGACTGCCTTACCGAGAGCCGCTTCAAGCCAGGAAGTGTGGGAGCCGGAGTTTGGGGGTGGAGCTCCTCTATTGTAGTGCTGTTTTCCTTCCTTCCATTGTGTGGGAGCCTTGGGGAGAAGTGTGTCGGCAAGACACAGGATTCAGGACACATCCGAACTGGTGCACTCACTCACAAGGCTGCTGTTAGTAATTATTGGGGCCCCATACAGCTATACTCATGGGGCCCCCATCCCCTGAGGAATGAAAGAGGTGGGGGAGGGAGGTGAGAAAGGGGAAGGTAAGAGGAGGAGGTGAGAGAGAAGCGGTGGTGAGGGGGGTGAGAGAGAGGAGGAGGTGAGAGAAAGGGGGGAGGAGGCAGGAGAGAGAGGGGGGGGTGGGGTGAGATGGTGGGGGTGAGAGGGATGGGGATGATAGAGAGGGGGGTGGGTGAGAGGCTGAAAGAGAGTGTGAGAGAGAAATGATGAGGGGGGATGACACAGAGGAGGGGGGGTGTTGCAGAGGAGGGGGGTGACACAGAGGAGGGGAGGGATATACACACTCAGATACATGCAAACAAACACTTAGATATATATATATTGCACATATACTCAATTATATACATATACACACACACTCAGATACACACAAACAGGCATAAATGCACTTGACACAACATACTGTGAGATAAATACATACATATGAATGTAGTCTGGTAATGGGCAGCCAGCTTCTCTCCTCCCCTCTCTGTTCTGCTGTCCTCTCACACTCCGTGCAGCTCCTCCCTCTGCCCGCCCACACACATTCACAGATCTCTCCACTAGATTAGTCTGTGAACAGTCCTGACAGGGCTCCAGTAGCCGGGACTAGAAGCAGAGCATCGGCAAATGCGGCCAGGAGGTTCTGTATCCCTCCACAGAGAGAAACAAGTCCCTTGTAATTAGGGCTGTTTCCATCAAGACAGTTACATATATGTAAAGATATGTGACATTCTGATACATGTTATGGATCCTAAACTTTGATTAAGCTTCTATGGGGGTGTTATTAGTATTTTTGAGGGTGCCCTGGTGGCTGGTGTCCGGGTGACAGGCAGTCAGAAACCCGGGCAGAGGATGTAAAAACCGGACTGTCCGGGTAAATCCCGGACAGGTGGCAACCCTAGTCTAGACTCTAACAATGTGAGTGGGAGGCCACATCAGGAGACTGATTTGTGGCAGACCTATGTGAACAAGAACTTCACAGGCAGCAGCATTTACATGATTGGTCATCTATGAGCCAGCATCCCAGTCCAGGAAGTAGATGGTGACCAGGACAGATCCAAGCGATTCCTTTTGGTCAGTACCACCTTGTGAACCCCCCCCCCCCCCGACCAATCAGAACCACTCCTCTCCCTCCTGGTGTCTCTAAAGAAAGAAGAGGAAGAACAGCTTGGTTTTTGCATGGACGGTGAAACTATATCAACCATGGAAGTAACTGGGGAGTGTGTAGACCAGCCTTTCTCAACCTCTTTAAGACAGAGGAACCCTTGAAATAACTTTCTGCTAACAATTATTATATCTACAGCTCATGGTACATTAGAGTGATGGTCAGTGGGAAGAATGCTCCTCACACTTGTGATCATTGGGAAAAATTACCTCCTTACAGATGGCTAAAAAGTTCATTGGTGTCAGTGGGAACTTATCTGAGAAGCATAAATTGCTCATTATTTAAGGAACCCATAGCAACCTCTGGATGGACCCTAGTTGAGAAACCCCGGTGTAGGCTGTTATAGAAATCTTCTGTGCCCTGCACCCTGGCGGTATGATTATGTCCGATTTTTGCGTTTGAAAGCGGTACATTATTTTGCATAGAAATTTGGCATTTTATATTGTACGCCTGTAATTCTTAGTAATAACACACTTAAATCTGTCCAAACAAGAGTCTAGTAGACATCCCAGGTATGATAAAGTTTGAAACACAAAATCATAAATTATAATATAATAAATAACTATAAATAATTATAAAAAAATAGTATAATAATAATAATAATACAGTGGAACCTTGGATTCCGAGCATAATCTGTTCCAGAAGAATGCTTGTAATCCAAAGCACTTGGATATCAAAGCGAGTTTCCCCATAGAAGTCAATGGAAACTAAGGTAATTTGTTCCACATTGACTTCTATTGCATGCAATACCGCATGTGGCCAGAGGTGGGGGGGCTCGGAAAAATACTCGCAGACCGCTCGGATCCACTCGAAAACCCTCGGAAAGGCTTGGGAACGAGTATTTCTGAGTGTTTCAAAGTATTTTCGAACGGCTCCGAGTGTCACTGGCACCCCTGCACCTCTGGCCAAATGTGGTATTGCACACCGCAGAGGCTTGAATCCTGCTCGTTTTGGGAGACAACACTTGCAAACCGAGTCAGGATTTAAAAGAAAACTTCTGAGTGATCTTGCCGGAAGTAGGGATGGGTACCTGTCAAAAAAATGTGGCACCGGAGGGGGTCAAATAGGCAGAGCGGAGTTCTGCTTTAAAGTGATTGTAAAGTCTTGTTTTTTTTCCTAAAAAAATAAAAAACATGTTATACTTGCTCTGTTGCAGTGGTTTTGCATAGAGCAGCCCAGATCCTCCTCTTCTCGGGTCCCTCTTCAGTGCTCCTGGCCCCTCCCTCCTAGGCAGTGCCCCCACAGCAAACAGCTTGCTATGGGGATACCCAAGCCGAGTCACAGCTCCGGGTGTCCATTCAGACATGGAGCCCCGACCCAGCCTTTCCCCCTCTCTCACCTGATTGGCTAGCTGATTTTGACAGCAGCAGGAGCCAATGACACCACTGCTGTGTCTCAGCCAATCAGGAAGGAGAATCTCGGATGACTGAGACACTCGTGGATATCGCTGGACAGAGGAGGACCTCAGGTAAGTATTAGGGGGGCTGCTGCACACAGAAGGCTCTTTATCTTAAGGCATAGAATGCATTAAGATAATAAAATCTTCTGACTTTACAACCACTTTAACTGTACGGGGTCCCAGCTCTTGATTGGATAGATTGATAGCAGCGCAGCCATTGGCGCCCACGGCTGTCAATCTAATCCAATGATGCGTGCGCCGGGACGAGTCCTACATTTGGAGTTTATGGACGCCGAATACTGAAGCGCGCCCGCAAGGTAACCCCCCGGGTGAGCGTTTCTCCTAGGGGGTTATCTGATAAGAGGAAGAGCCGCGAGAGCCACAGAGGGACCCCAGAAGTCGAGGATCGGTGCTACTCTGTGCAAAACGAACTGCACAGTCGAGGTAAGTATGACATGTTTGTTGTGGGTTTTTTTTTTTTAAATCAAAGCTTTACAATCACTTTAAGGCAGAAAGTGCGTTAGGACTACAGAACAGACCCTACTCTTCTAATCTCCATAACACAGAGGGGAGATGCTCTGTAGTCCACAGAAGTGAATTGGGCAGAGATGATGATTGATGGGGCTGATGAATGCAGCACATGAAGTCCCATCTCACTGGTTTTCTGACAGGTATATTCAAAGAGACAAATCATGGGAAAATGTGTATGTGTATTGGAGATATGTACTGCATATGTTTTCTGACATTTTGCTCAGGCATACATACTTCAGATTCCTTACTCCCAGCAGTACTAAGTCAAACCTGTATATGAAAAGTATTTAGTTATGATGTGCAATGGTTTCATATACTAAATGTATTTGTTAAAGATGAACTTTAGTCAGAAAATGAAGTCCTGCTTGATCACTTTAGGCTGGCCCCCTTAGCAGGTATAGCTATGTAAAACGTTAAAAATAGGTGCCTATACTGTTTAAAATCCAGTAATACACTGGCTTACCCTGCTTTGCGCATGCTCGGTTGCTCTCTATTTTTGGGCACTGTGCTGAAAATGTAGAGGGCAATCTGCTGACAGTCTAAAGATTTGCTGCTGCTCAGGGGCCCTGAGCTTCAGCAAAATGGCAGCCTCCAGAAAAAAGAAACAGGAGGTAGTTTACAGCATATACTAATTTGGGTAGCATAATCATTAATATGGAATGTATGTTCTTTGCTAATGGACATTATTTTTTATCAAGTTGTTATAGGTAAAGTTCTGCTTTAACGTTTTTTTTTTCATAAGGAAGCTTGTTTTCAAAGTTCCTTCAAACATCCAGATTTTTGTTCTCCCCACAGTAAAACGTTTGTTGGTTTACATAAATATTGTGACACTGCCTCTTTTCTGCAGTCTCCTGCAAGTGATTTCTGGAAGGAGTTGCGCCTTGTTCTGCCTCGGAAAATGTCTCTATCAGAAGGGAGAGGGGACCCTCAACTACAGAACCAAGATGATAGGGATCCCATGTTGACTGTAAACAGTGAGACTGCAGATCCTGACCCTGATGGAGACCTAGGTACCACCTGACCCAAGCATGCTTTACCTTCATGTATCACTTTGTGCCTTGTGTTTTTTCCCCCCTACTAAAGTGCTCTTTTCCCTCCAGGGGTCCGAAGGACTTTTTATAAAGCTCCACCACCTCGGATGGCTCCAGTGAGGCAAGTGGGAAACACGGAGAACGCTGCAGATGTAGACATCTCCGACTTAGGATCTCGAAACTACTCAGCCAGAGCAGATTATTACTGTCTGGTGACTGAACCGGACCTTTAGGGAATGAGGGAAGAAAAAGACTGGATAACATGTAAAAAAAACAGCAAGACTAAAGACCTTGGTGTGAACATGGCAAGAAATGGAAGGAACAGAGTATTATTTTTTGAAACAAGCAGAGACAATGGTAACCAATGGTGGTCAATGTTGGTTAAGTTTCTTCTTAATGCACGGTTGTATGCAATCAAGGAACAGTAACTGTATGACACAGGTACAATTAACAATACCAATGCTTATTGTACCATACTTTATATCATTTTATGTCTGTCTGACTGTTCTGCAGTGTAACAGCAATAATAGTAGGATTCTCCTGCATCAATCAGGGATGTGAATATGTGAACTACAAGAAAAACGACATAGGCAAAATCTCTATGTCTGGGAGTTCCTACCATCCTATGGTTTCCAATATCTCCTTAGTTTGCTCCTTACTACTCTCTTTAGAATTCAATAATGAAAAAACCCTGTTTTTAAATACACTACAGAACCTTCATATGTGTTGAAAGTAGATCAATGTGCCAGGTATGGATTTGTTTTTGATAGAAGCACCAAGAGTAGTGAAGGTCCATGGAGGATTAAGCTGTGAGAAATATGAGGGTGTTGCAATAGCTGATATGGCAAGTGGAGGACATAGTCAGTTAGGGGCCTCATTGTATAGAAGTCTCTAGCCTCCCATGTCTCGGGTTCAGTATTGATATTCATTGCATAGTCATGCCTTGTTGGGATATCCCTTTCCTTTATAAGCCATTAGATATCAGCTGGCTTCTTTTGACAACCTGTTGTTGTAGTACTCGTAGTTAGACCACCCATAGCTAAGGCTGGTAATAGCCCTACTCCTATCATTAGGAGTTACATGTATGCCGACTGTACACCAACAATTTCAGCACTATTTTAAACCAGGTTTTAATCAAATCAAATCAAAGTGGTCAATACAGCTCACCATCAATGCTATTTATAGAAAGGGTTGGTCGTAGGTAGACTTGATGCATACTGTTGTTTTTACGATTTAAGATCTGGTTGGAAGTGCATGAAATGGTTGTGTGCATGGCTAGTATTAAAGACCCTGTCACCAACCTAAAAAATGCAGGTAAAAGCACAGAAAAATCTAAGGTTTTAAATGCTGTTTTTCCTTTTCGTTAATAATTTCTATTGACTTGAATGTGCCTTTAAACTTGCTAGAAAACAAGTACAAGTATTTTATTAAAGATTATTAGAAGACATTGAATGTAATGAGTAAAAGAGAATTTTTACATCGTATCATTAAAATAATCTTATTACAGGAAAGTATATCTCTAGTCACATATGACATCATATAATTGTTTAGTTAGGAATTAAAGGGGTTGTAAACCCTCATGGTTTTTCACCTTAACCACTTCAGCCCTGGAGGATTTGGCACAATTTTACAATTTGGCATTGCGCTGCTTTTAACTGGTAATAGCACGGTCATGCAATGCTGTACCCAAACAAAATTTGCATCCTTTTTTTCCCAAAAATAGACCTTTCTTTTGATGGTATTTGATTGCCTCTGCAATTTAAATTTTTTGCGATATAAACGGAAAAAGACCAAAAATTTTGAAAAAAAATGATATTTTCTACTTTTTGTTATAAATTTTTTTTAATAAGCTCAATTTTAGTCATACATTTAGGCCAAAATGTATTCAGCCACATGACTTTGGTAAAAAAAATGTCAATAAGCATATATTTATTGGTTTGCGCAAAAGATATATCGTCTACAAACTAGGGTACATTTCTGGAATTTACGCAGCTTTTAGTTTATGACTACTTATCTTATGTCTTGAGGTGCTAAAATGGCAGGGCAGTACAACCCCTACCCCCACAAATGACCCCATTTTCTAAAGTAGACACCCCAAGGAAATTGCTGAGAGGCATGTTGAGCCCATTGAATATTTAATTTTTTTGTCACAAGTGATCGAAAAATTACCCAAAGTTGTCACTAAATTATCTATTGCTCACACTTATCATGGTTATATGTGGAATTACACCCCAAAATAAATTCTGCTGCTTCTCCTGAGTACAGGGATACCTCATGTGTGAGACTTTTTGTGAGCCTAGCTGTGTACAGGACCCCGAAATCCTTCAGGATTTTTAAGGGTGTACATTTTTGATTTCACTCCTCACTACCTATCACAGTTATATATTTTTTTAAAGCAAAGGCCCTACAGATTGAAATGGTGGGTGTTGCAATTTTTTCACACAGTATTTGCACAGCGATTTTTCAAACGCAATTTTTTTTGGAAAAACACACTTTTTATTTTTTTATTTTAATGCACTAAAACACACTATTTTGCCCAAATGTTTGATGAAATAAAAAAGACGATCTTATGCCGAGTACATGAATACCAAATACGACATGCTTTAAATTTGCGCACAAAAGTGCAGCGGCGACAAACTACAAACATTTTTAATAGCCTTTACAGGTTACCATTTTAGATTTGGTCTGGCAAAGGCGGTCTGACACCAGACCGCCTTTGCGCGTGAGCACGGGGGGACAGGGGTGCTTTTTTTTTTTATTATTTATTATGCTTTTTTATTATATATTTAAACTGTTCCTTTAAAAAAAATGTTTTAATCATTTTTATTGTTTCTCAATGTGTCTCAATATCCCCTATGATAGAAATAGGTAGTGACAGGTACTCTTTTTTTGAAAAAATTGGGGTCTATTAGACCCTAGATCTCTCCTCTGCCCTCAAAGCATCTGACCACACCAAGATTGGTGTGATTAAATGCTTTCCCAATTTCCCAATGGCACTGTTTATATCCAGTGAAACCTAAGTCATGAAATGCTCATAGCTTCTGGTTTCTTAGGCCATAGAGATGATTGGAGCCATTCTGGTCTCCGATCAGCTCTATGGTCAGCTGGCGGAACCACCGACTGCATTCTCTGGTTTCCTGTTGGGACAGTAGAGCCTGAGAAAACCATGGAAGACGGTGGGGGGGAGGGGATGTTCCCTCCCACTGCTTGTAAAAGCAGTCTAGAGGCTAATAAGCCGATCGCTGGCTAAAAAGAATGATACCAAGATGATACCTAAACCTGCGAGCACCATTCAGGTATAACCATTTAAAGTCCAGCAACATACCAGCACGTTGCTGGTCCTTGTTGGGCATACATCGTAATGTTCTTTTTTTCATGCAGCCTGTGGGCTGAACAAAAAAAAGAGCTTGATCGGTGGGTATGCCCACCATTAGAATACCGCCCTTCAGCCACCCACTTCTAATGATGGGCCATTTTTTTTTTTTACTGTGGTGGTGAAATCACCTCTTACAGCGCTGGAGTCTCTGATTTATGTATCGTTGGAGCAAACGCTGTTGCTGTCCAGATAAATAAATCAGTGCTGCAGCTGAATGGCAAGCCTGCTAAGCAAATGATGGTTAACAAAACAAGTAAGATTACAGTATAACAGTAAAACATACCATATCTGCAAAGCAAATATAATAAAACATAGTAAAAATATATTTTTTTTTTAATGCAATCTGTGCCTAAAAAATATATGCCGAAGCATGGGGGCAATCCACCCCTAATGTTAGGAGCAAATTGCTCCTCCACCCCTGCCCCCCATGCTTTGGCATGTATCCACTTTTTTAACTGCGGTGGTGAAATCACCTCTGACAGTGCTGGAGTCATGGCTTTACATATCGTGGGAGCAACCGCTGTTGCTGTCAAGCTAGATAAATCAGTGCTACAGCTGAATGGCATACCTGAAAACAAAAAAATAGTTAACAATAAAACATAGTAAACAGTAAAGTATAAAAGAATTACATACCTGAAAAGCAAACATGATAAAACATAGTAACAATAAAACATTGCATTGTAGAATACCATAAAAAAAGCCGAAAAATAGAGAGAGAGAGAACAATAAAACTACAACTATTTTAGTTTTTTTTATTTTATAATCTGTTTGTTTATAGCACAAAAAAAAACACAGAGGTGATCAAATACCACCAAAAGATCTATTGTGGGAAAAAAAGACATCAATTTTGTTTGGGTACAGCGTCGCAATTGTCAGTTAAATCGATGCAGTGCCGTATGGCAAAAAATTGCCTGGTCATTGAGGGGGCAAATCCTTCCGGTCTTTAAGTAGTTAAACACAGCCCACCTTTTCCACTCTTTTCCAGGTGTTGATACAGCTGGTAGTGCATTGTGACTATATTTGTGTTGTACTCACCAACAGTTCTGTAAAGCAGTGGTGTTCAACTTACTTGGTAAAGGGGCTTCAACTGCAGCCCCTGGCATCTACAAAGCGCTATATATATACAGGGCTTGACAAATTTGCTTGGAATCTAGGAGCCAGCTAAAAAAGTTAGGAGCCAGGTTTTTTTTTTAACGACGACAACAACTGACAGGTGGCACTGGGCACCGTAGGACGTCCTCCCAGAACCTTGCTCCTGCGCGCCTCCTTGAGCGCGCACTCGGGAACATCCGTGACCGCCAGGTCCCGAGGACCTGGCGCATCACGGTAAACGGCAGCCAATAGCGGCCGTTTACCACGTGATCGCTCTGTCAAATGACGGTGCGATCACATGTACACAAACCGGCGTCACGTCATGACGCCGGTTCCTCCCTCCCCTCTCTGTATCGATCGGTACAGTGAGAGGGGAGAAGCTGAGAGGGGGAGAGATGGGACCAGCGCTGTGGGCTGGATGTGTAGTGCCCACAGCGCTGGTCAGTGACAGCTACACTGCCAGCATTGTGCAATACTCTGCCAGCACTGTGCAATACTCTGCCAGCACTGTGCAATACACCGCAATACTCGCCAATACTTGCCAATACTCTGCAATAAATTTTAATACAAACAAAGAATTTTATTTATTTATTTTTTTTACAGAATTTTCAGTATTTTTTGATTTATAGCGCAAAAAATAAAAAACCCAGCAGTGATTAAATACCACCAAAAGAAAGCTCTATTTGTGTGAAAAAAAGGACAAAAAATTCATTTGGGTACAGTGGTGCATGACTGAGAAATTGTCATTCAAAGTGTGAGAGCACCGAAAGCTAAAAAGTGCCCAGTGGTTAACATTGCATTAGCATTGTTAGAGGTGTTGCAATACCAACGGTCACCACAAGATGGCGCCATATTACAGAAGGATTTCAGAAGGCCGCAAAGCCGCGGCCTAAATTACTGGCCGGCGCGGCCCGATGCGATCGCGGATCGGGGTCCACAGGTTGACAGGGTACCGCAGCTATGTCGCCCCAGGCGCCAGGACCCCAATTCTAGTTGCAAATGCGACCTGGCGACAGGTATTCGTCGAGCCCTGATATATATATATATATATATATATATATATATATATATATATATATACACAGTGAATCCAATACTATAGAAATATGACTGCAGACAAGAGATTGTCAGAGACTGTGAACATAATATAGGAGTTATTAAGGGACTTTCTTCAAAAGATAGTCATAGGCTGGAGATATTTTTCTTGACTGCTAAAGACTTCCAACGAACAACGCATACTCGGACTATGCTATTGTCTTTGTGGACGAGAGATTATCTGCAGGTGTATGCTCATGGGGCCACAAATATGTTGATCAGGCATAAAGGGGCGACATGAGCGCACACTCGTTAAACCAATAATGTCTTTGGAGAGCAAACACACCCCCACCAGACGATCGTTCTGTGCATCACACAGGGGTCCTCAGCTGGCGGACATGTCCCCACTCTGCAAACACTTCTCTACATCCCCAAGGAGCTTTTCACTAACAAACCGATCTCAACCAGCGTCAGTCTGCTCCAGTCAGCTCTTTAGAGCGGGCTGCGGAAGCACTAACACTGGGAGACACTTATGACAATACATTTTAAAATACATCTTCATAAAATTTCCACAACAACCCTTACACAAACAGGCCCCAATAGCTAAGGTGTCTCCCCAATGTAGCCCCTGTACATTTACAATTTTAAGGCTCATACAAATGGGCATAATACTATTTGCTTTCATGCAAGATCCTGCGTAAAAAAGTTGTCTGTTCACTGTTTGCATATAATAATAAATGTGCACCCTTCACATGTGACCAGCATGCATGGAACCTACTGGCTGTTGCCATTGCTCAGTATCAATGTGTAAATATAAACAATGTAGAGCCAGCAGCAAAACCGCTGCTGATTACAAGCTTTTGATGTTTACATCTCCTCTTGAATGAGCCATTAATGCAGCAGCAGCAGAAAACGAACGTTGATTTGACCCTACTAACAATTAGAAAATCGAATAAATGTTCCTAAAAAAAAAAAAAATTGAATTACATTTTATTAATGTATGGCCAGCTTTAGTCTGGTTCTGACTACAAGCGCTGCAGGTCTCATAGGCTCCCAATGCTACGGTCACACCTACAGTATGTCACCCTCTCCTCCTTACCATTCATAAAATACACGCTCTAGGATCTGTTTTGTGAATTGCCCCAGAGGAGAGGGGGCATAGATGTGAACGTAGTGTTGGGAGTCTATGAGACCTGCAGCACTTACAGCTGGAATGCCCAGGAATTACAGCGCAAGCTGGGCTTCCTCCACCATGTAAACTAACTGATTTGTAAGACCTAGAATTATCCCTTCGTCAAAGTAAGGTCCTCCCAATGATCAGAAATGTTTGCCTGCTTGAAACCTGTACAATCCTTGGTTCTTTACACAACAGGAAAATGTAAGCTGGAATGAGAGGCATGGCCCTTGGGGGAAAGTTAAGGTAATAGGTGTAAATGATCGCCATGAGTGCATTTTTTTTTTTTTTTTTTTAGGAATGTATCATGTGACTGGAGTATGAACCAGCTGTTACTGAATAATAAATCTCAATTTGCAATGACAAATTCCCAGTCCATGGTATAACAGTCACCTATTAACCATGCTGTCTATACTGTGAGTCACTCGTTACCAAAGAATCAGTTGCACATTTACAAGAATTGATATATATATTTATTGTTACTATAGTTTGTATATAAAGAAATAATTATATAAAAAATAAAATTTTTGCTTTCATCGACATATGTTATCAATGTGTAATGTAATTTAAGATAAAAGTAAAACATATATTATACATCTTAGATATCCATTTCTTTTTCTGTTTGCTTGATATGGAAGTGAAAATGGAGGAGATTTACTAAAACTGGTGTACACAGAACCTGGTGTAGCTGTGCATATTTACCAATCAGTTTCCAGGTTTTATTGTCAAAAACTTCCTGACCGCCCACCGTGGATATACGTCGGTATTTTGAAGTTAAATACCATTGTTATGGCAGTAGATAGCTGCTATACCCCCGATATTTGTCTCCACAGTAGGTGGTCCGCTTTAAGATAAACGTGGTCTCTGCGGCGGATTTTTGCCATGAGATCACTTTTATGGGCGACGGCAGAGGTGCCCCCACCGGGCGTCTTTCCTAGGTGCTTTCAGGTTTGTTTCACTAGCCGCTAGCGAGATGAGATGCTTGCTATGGCTGCATAGCAGATTGCTGTGTACACAAGGGGTTACATTCTCAGACATCCCAACCTACAAAAACTCATTTCAGGGAGGTGACGCTTCGTGACAGTGCCCCCCCTCTTCCCCTAATTAAATGCAGCTATACCAGTGCCCATGAAATAGAGCTTAGGCGTGCACTGAGTACAGATTTCAGGGTTTAGGAGTGCACTACGTACAGAGTGCAGGGTTCAGCAGGGGACATTAGGGATCAGTGTGAAGAGAGGGGACATTAGGGATCAGTGTGGAGAGAGGGGACATTGGGGATCAGTGTGGAGAGAGGGGAAATTGGGGATCAGTGTGGAGAGAGGGAACATTAGGGATCAGTGTGGAGAGAGGGGACATTAGGGATCAGTGTGGAGAGAGGGGACATTGGGGATCAGTGTGGAGAGAGGGGACATTAGGGATCAGTGTGGAGAGAGGGGACATTGGGAATCAGTGTGGAGAGAGGGGACATTGGTGCTAAGTGGGGAGGGGAGTGATGTTCAGTGTGTACACTGTGTGAGTGCAGTGTGCTCTGTGTGATTGTTCCGTGCATGTTAAGTGTCATATACCACAGTGCACTTGGTTTACCTGGAGTACTGATTTCCAGACATGTCCATTACAGGTGGGGTAGAGCAGCACACCCGTCACTTGAACAGTAGAGGAACACAGCTCTAAGCAGCATTCTGCACGAACTGGAGGCTGCACAGTGTCCCAGGACCGACAGCCAATAGGAAGCCAGAGAGGGGACATTCACATTGCAGAGCATGCCTAGTGGCAGTAGATTGCTTGGTAGGGCTGGCTGAAATAGGAGATTAAAAAATGGGATGTTTGCTCATAGGAGACAGGAGTAGATGTTCTCGCTCAGAACGGTAACCACACGGAAGGCTTACCAGAGCAGGGAGGGGTTTGTGCCGCCGGGAGAGGAGTGCTGTCACTTGGAAACAGAGAAGCTGTGCTTTTCTGTTTATAAATGACAGGAGTGAATTCTGGTCTGGGGTCACCTCCTGTATAGCAGAGGTGTTGCAAGTTCCGGTAACCCTGACTATTGATGTGTGTCTTCTGGGGTTGGTGGACGAAGTAGTCCCATCTAGAGCACATAGAACCTTACTTACGATACTACTATTTTATGGGAAGAAGTCCATTTTACTCAAGTGGAAAAAAGTGGAGGCTCCGGAAATAACATTTTGGAAAGGCTTGGTGAACGCAATGCTCCCGTATTACAAAGCTACGTATAGGGATAGAGGATGCAGTAAAAAAATCGGAGTCTGGAGAGCTTGGTATGAGTCTGACCAAACAGTGTGATGGGATGATCCTAGGCGGAAGAATGGGAGGGTCCTAAATGTAGCCATCAGATACCTTATACAGGGTGAAGAGTAAAACGACATATACTTTGGGTGATTAGAGATGTGAAATGGCTGTTATCCCACAAATAATATAATTTTTGTTGGGGGAAGGGAACTGAGTACAGGGAGGGGGGGGGGCAGGGGGGGGGGGGGGGGGGGGTTATAGCTGTTGTTGTAGCTGTCGGTTGATGGCATTGTAAATGTTGTTTGTTGTATGTCAAAAATATTCAATAAAAATAATTTTCAAAAAAAAATAAATAAATGACAGGAGTGAGCAGAGAAGCGAGGGATCAGCGCTGGAGGTGGCGTAACGCTGTTCCGTCTGAAAAAAAGCCCTGCATTCGCCTGTTACTCAGCCACAGACAGAAGACAGAGCAGCCCGAGCGGCTGTACAGGCATACCCCACTTTTAAGTGCACAATGGGGTTTATTTACTAAAGCTGGAAAGTGCAAAATCAGGCTCCCTTCTGCATAGAACCCAATGAGCCTCCAGGTTTTATTACCAAAGCTTAATTGAACAAGCTGAGGTTAGAAGCTCATTGGTTTCTATGCAGAAGTGAGCCTGATTTTGCACTTTCCAGCTTTAGTAAATAAACCCCATTGTGTACTTAAAAGAGGGGTATGCCTGTACTCCATTTGGTCGCTCAGGCTGCTCTGTCTTCTTTCTGTGGCTGAGTGACGGGCCCATCCGGGAAATTGCCCAGTGCTCGTGGGTGTCCGGGAGCCCACAGCCAAATGTGGAAGGCTCCCGCAAGTCGCAGGAGACTTGGGATGTCTGCATTCTACAGAATTGGATCTGTGTATTCATTGCCTCTATTTTCTATTCATTTGCCTTTCATCTATATGAGCTGACAGGGGCTGTGGGGTGATTGTGATATGCTCAGTGCTGCTGACTTTAGGACACAACCACTACACCTAATTTGAGAGCTGTGTGGGTGCACGGCCTTGAACAGCAGCTGTGTCTGTGCAGCTGCTACATCCCAACTGACATGAATGGGACTTCCTGTATGGAACACCTGTGCATCACTGGGCAGGCAAAGATGGCCCCCCACACATATGCTATAATACGCCCATGTGAACATGGCCTAACACTGCCCCACTTTTTCCCCAACTCATAATTCACAAGAGCAGCAAAGTACAATGTGGTTGTATTTTACAGCAGTGCATCAGAAACTGTTGCATAGTTTCCAGCATTGTAAAAAAAAAAAAAATATAGGGACAATGTTTTGTCTGTAGGCAGAGTCTTATTATAATTAAGGGGTGGGGCATTCCTTTGTAGGTGTGACGTAGCGTGGAAAGAAAAATGCGGCGAGAAATGGCTGTGGTTTAAACGAAATATTTGCCGTGGTTTAAAGGGGCGGGACTCAAAGGGGGTGTGGTTAGAGTCTAAGATGAACAAGGGCTGGAGGGAGAAAGAAAGGGAGAAGGATAGAGGGAGAGAGAGAGAGAAGGAAGGAAAGAAATAGGGATGGGGGGACAGCAGGCCCAGATGATACACAATAGAAATATGTGCATTTCATAAAGTTTAACAATCAGTAGATAAAGATACAATATATAGAAAGCAATCAGTGCAAACTCAAAAAAAATTGCAAAAATAAATTACGTGCAAGCTGAACGCAAATCACCAATCCTTCAAAATACAATATAAATAGTGGAACAAGTGCAGCGCATCAAAATAAAAAAAGGTTGTGTAAAAGATAAATAAATATAGTGACAAAAAAGTTCATATCCTGAAGATACGAGAAGACGTGAGTGGATGAATTATTGTAGATAAGCACCCAGGTGACTGTAGATCATAATTCAAACTAATCTTTAAAGTGAAATCCTCCACTGAAGCAGATAAGATACTCTTACCAGAAGTGCCGAGCACATTCGCATGGACCCAATCAGGGATGATATGTGAGATTCCAAACCAGGCTGGATACAATCTGGGTGATGACCAGGCATCAGGAGAAATATTTTACAAATTGCAGCTGAGCGACCATTAGCAGGCACCGTTGATCCAGACAAAGAATTCCCCAAAAATAAGAAATGAAGGGGGGACACTCTAAGTGTAGACTGTATAATACTATTTATTAAAAAATTATTTAAAAAAACAATCGCAAAATGATAAAGCAAAAAATAGTTTGTATAGGCAGTAGGCCAGATATGCATTAACAGGACGGTCATAGTTTTCAAAGTCCAGCAAAGAAAAGCACAACAGAACCTTCTCTGGTATTGGGGCATGCACACACTGCTGAATGCAATAACAAACGAGTGCTGTATAATATAGAAATAGCAATACAGCAATGCAAAAATTGCGGCTAGTGCCGCTGTAGGTGATGGTGAGAAGCGGGTGACTCGTAGACTTCTGCCCCGTACGCACGTTACGTCCTTCTGGACTTCGTCAGCGGTGGGTGGAGCCTATCTGTCACCTCGCAAATCTATTTATAGCGGCCAGGGTGGTCTTAGAGGAACGTGCTATGCAAATAGACACAATAATGCCGGCAAGCCAAGCGATCTAGTGTCTCCTATATTGCTAATTAACACCATATCCTTCTTGGGGACACCTGACTGGCTCAAACTACATAAACGAAAATTAAAAAATAAAACACTCTTAGCCACCTGAAAGTGATTCTGAGTGGCATTAATAGTATGGACTATAATTATAAGCCCTAATTAATGCTTTTATAATAAAAAACAATAAAAAGCACCTCAAAGGTACCTTATTAAAATGATCAAAAATTATCAAAAATATGACAAGTAAGAACAATTAATTATATATCACCCACGTCTATCATCACCTACTAACAAACAATATTAATAAAAATATCCGCATATAATTAAATCCAACAATCTAGCATCATAAAGGGAGATGGCAATATTTAATTATTTATCAGATATGAAACAATTTAAGTCGAATTCCACATTTAACCCCCTGGGAACCAAAACCTGCATTTCATGGATCCAGAATGATTCTCGCCGACTTAATTGTCTCAAAAAATTCCCCCCTCTCCAATGCGGGGTGACTCGTTCGAGTCCCCAAAATTTCAAACACTTGGGGTTCCTATCGTGATGAAGCCTAAAGTGTTTTGACACATTATGAGTGATTAATCCTTTTTTGATATTATTGACGTGTTCGCCTATGCGAGAGGTCTGGAGGTCCTCCCAATATACTGTTTACCACAGTCGCATTCCAAAACGTATACGACACGTAATTACATTTTTTATCGGATATGTAACACCAGTGGTGGCACTGGAGAACTCTTTTCTCCTTTTAACATTATGTTTGCACTGTTTGCAAGGTGGACAACGCCCACAGGCATAAAAACCTGTCAAAAAAGAAAAAAATTGATTTTCTTTCACAATGGGGGGTGGGGGGGGTCTAATACACTGGGGGCTAGCACATCCCTGAAAGTAGGTGCTTTTTTATAAATGAACCTAGGTCGTGGCGGTATGACCTTTCCTAAAATATTATCTTTTTTAAGGATATCCCAATGTTTCATGATTATTTTTTCGAATTTTCTATGCTGGATATTGAAATCCAAAATAATTCTAAATTCCGATCCTGCTTTTTGAGGTTTCTTTGGTTGTGAATTGGATACCAAAGTAGTGCGATCAAGTTTGCTGATATTCTGAATCTCATTGGAGATAGTATTTTTATCGTACCCTTTCTGGAGGAACCGCTTAGCCAGAACATCTGATTGAGCAAAAAAATCTGTCTCCAATGAACAGTTGCGTGTCAACCGTATGAATTGTCCCCTTGGAATGTTGCACAACCAAGATTGGTGATGGCAACTATCCAAGGGGATGAAACTATTTCTATCGGTTGTTTTAAAAAAAAAATTGTTTTGAAGAGATGGACCTTCCCTAAAAATTTCTAGATCAAGGAATGTGATCCTTGCTAAATCTGCATTGCATGATAATTTTATATTTTTAGTGTTACCATTTAACTTAGACATAAACAGTTTGAGGCTGGTCATATTTCCCTCCCAAACAATAGCCAGATCATCTACAGGTCCTTGTCAAAAAATTAGCATATTGTGATAAAGTTCATTATTTTCTGTAATGTACTGATAAACATTAGACTTTCATATATTTTAGATTCATTACACACAACTGAAGTAGTTCAAGCCTTTTCTTGTTTTAATATTGATGATTTTGGCATACAGCTCATGAAAACCCAAAATTCCTATCTCAAAAAATTAGCATATTTCATCCGACCAATAACAGAAAAGTGTTTTTAATACAAAAAAAGTCAACCTTCAAATAATTATGTTCGGTTATGCACTCAATACTTGGTCGGGAATCCTTTTGCAGAAATGACTGCTTCAATGCGGCGTGGCATGGAGGCAATCAGCCTGTGGCACTGCTGAGGTGTTATGGAGGCCCAGGATGCTTCGATAGCGGCCTTAAGCTCATCCAGAGTGTTGGGTCTTGCGTCTCTCAACTTTCTCTTCCCAATATCCCACAGATTCTCTATGGGGTTCAGGTCAGGAGAGTTGGCAGGCCAATTGAGCACAGTAATACCATGGTCAGTAAACCATTTACCAGTGGTTTTGGCACTGTGAGCAGGTGCCAGGTCGTGCTGAAAAACGAAATCTTCATCTCCATAAAGCTTTTCAGCAGATGGAAGCATGAAGTGCTCCAAAATCTCCTGATAGGTAGCTGCATTGACCCTGCCCTTGATAAAACACAGTGGACCAACACCAGCAGCTGACATGGCACCCCAGACCATCACTGACTGTGGGTACTTGACACTGGACTTCAGGCATTTTGGCATTTCCCTCTCCCCAGTCTTCCTCCAGACTCTGGCACCTTGATTTCCGAATGACATGCAAAATTTGCTTTCATCCGAAAAAAGTACTTTGGACCACTGAGCAACAGTCCAGTGCTGCTTCTCTGTAGCCCAGGTCAGGCGCTTCTGCCGCTGTTTCTGGTTCAAAAGTGGCTTGACCTGGGGAATGCGGCACCTTTAGCCCATTTCCTGCACACGCCTGTACACGGTGGCTCTGGATGTTTCTACTCCAGACTCAGTCCACTGCTTCCGCAGGTCCTCCAAGGTCTGGAATCGGTCCTTCTCCACAATCTTCCTCAGGAAGATTGTCACCTCTTCTCGTTGTGCAGCGTTTTCTGCCACACTTTTTCCTTCCCACAGACTTCCCACTGAGGTGCCTTGATACAGCACTCTGGGAACAGCCTATTCGTTCAGAAATTTCTTTCTGTGTCTTACCCTCTTGCTTGAGGGAGTCAATGATGGCCTTCTGGACAGCAGTCAGGTCGGCAGTCTTACCCATGATTGCGGTTTTGAGTAATGAACCAGGCTGGGAGTTTTTAAAAGCCTCAGGAATCTTTTGCAGGTGTTTAGAGTTAATTAGTTGATTCAGATGATTAGGTTAATAGCTCGTTTAGAGAACCTTTTCATGATATGCTAATTTTTTGAGATAGGAATTTTGGGTTTTCATGAGCTGTATGCCAAAATCATCAATATTAAAACAAGAAAAGGCTTGAACTACTTCAGTTGTGTGTAATGAATCTAAAATATATGAAAGTCTAATGTTTATCAGTACATTACAGAAAATAATGTACTTTATCACAATATGCTAATTTTTTGAGAAGGACCTGTATATATCTGTAGTATTGTTTAAGCTCCACAGGTCTATCATTAAAAACAGTGTCCTCCTCCCAAAAAGCCATAAATAAATTGGCGACACTTGGAGCGAAACGTGCGCCCATTGCAACTCCAAGAATCTGAAGAAAAAACTTGTGATCGTACCAAAAATAATTCCTACTTAGACAAAAATCTAAAGCTTCTAAAAGGAAATTCTGATGAGTAGTAGATAAATTAGACCCTTCAAGGGCCCATTTAACCGACTGCAATGCATCTTTGTGACCTATAATGGTATACAAAGAGCCTACGTCTGCTGTCACTAAAATAGTGTTGTCATTAGCAGGCGTGGATTCTATAATCTGAATAGCTTGTTTTGTGTCTTTCAAAAATGCGGTGGTTTTAACAACTAACGGTTTGAGAAAGAAATCAATATACTGTCCTAAACGGGCAGTAACTGAGTCTTTCCCAGCACCTGTCAATGTTACTAATGTGGAGGGAGTCACACAGGGCACTCATTTCAAATTAGCCAATAAATCTGTGTTTAATCCACCTAAAAATGATCATAGGCACATTGAAGTTTTTAAAAACATGGTCTCCAGTGATCTGGAGGCGATGAAAATTAAAAAAGTAAGAGATTCACATTTTTTGAAAATAGGTATAGCGTCCTTGGAGAAAAATAAGGAGGTTGTAGTCCGCCCTGCGGACAAAGGAGGAGGTCTGGTGGTCATAAACAAAACATATTACAAAGAAGAAATGGACAGACTACTATCCGATGATAATACATATCGGATTTTAGGAACTGATCCAGTTTTTATCTTCAAAGGTGAGCTTCATGACCTGGTGCAATCAGGAAAAAATAGAGGTGTTCTAAATAAAAAAGAGTCTCTTTATTTAGATCCTAGTGCATGTAGAAGGCCAATCATCTATTTTTTACCGAAAATTCACAAAGACCTGCATAGACCCCCGGGTAGACCCATTGTTAATGGGATGGATTCAGTTACTGCCCGTTTAGGACAGTATATTGATTTCTTTCTTAAACCGTTAGCTGTTAAAACCACCGCATTTTTGAAAGACACAAAACACGCTATTCAGATTATAGAATCCACGCCTGCTAATGACAACACTATTTTAGTGACAGCAGACGTAGGCTCTTTGTATACCATTATAGGTCACAAAGATGCATTGCAGTCGGTTAAATGGGCCCTTGAAGGCTTGAATTTATCTACTACTCATCAGAATTTCCTTTTAGACGCTTTAGATTTTTGTCTAAGTAGGAATTATTTTTGGTACGATCACAAGTTTTTTCTTCAGATCCTTGGAGTTGCAATGGGCGCACGTTTCGCTCCAAGCGTCGCCAATTTATTTATGGCTTTTTGGAAGGAGGACACTGTTTTTAATGATAGACCTGTGGAGCTTAAACAATACTACAGATATATAGATGATCTGGTTATTGTTTGGGAGGGAAATATGACCAGCCTCAAACTGTTTATGTCTAAGTTAAATGGTAACACTAAAAATATAAAATTATCATGGAATGCAGATTTAGCAAGGATGACATTCCTTGATCTAGAAATTTTTAGGGAAGGTCCATCTCTTAAAACAAATTTTTTTTTTAAAACAACCGATAGAAATAGTTTCATCCCCTTGGATAGTTGCCATCACCAATCTTGGTTGTGCAATATTCCAAGGGGACAATTCATACGGTTGAGACGCAACTGTTCATTGGAGACGGATTTTTTTCAGATGTTCTGGCTGAGCGGTTCCTCCAGAAAGGGTACGATAAAAATACCATCTCCAATGAGATTCAGAATATCAGCAAACTTGATCGCACTACTTTGGTATCCAATTCACAACCAAAGAAACCTCAAAAAGCAGGATCGGAATTTAGAATTATTTTGGATTTCAATATCCAGCATAGAAAATTCGAAAAAATAATCATGAAACATTGGGATATCCTTAAAAAAGATAATATTTTAGGAAAGGTCATACCGCCACGACCTAGGTTTATTTATAAAAAAGCACCTACTCTCAGGGATGTGCTAGCCCCCAGTGTATTAGACCCCCCATTGTGAAAGAAAATCAAATTTTTTGAGACAATTAAGTCGGCGAAAATCATTCTGGATCCATGAAATGCAGGCTTTGGTTCCGAGGGGGTTAAATGTGGAATTCTACTTAAATTGTTTCATATCTGATAAATAATTAAATATTGCCATCTCCCTTTATGATGCTAGATTGTTGGATTTAATTATATGCGGATATTTTTATTAATATTGTTTGTTAGTAGGTGATGATAGACGCGGGTGATATATAATTAATTGTTCTTACTTGTCATATTTTTGATAATTTTTGATCATTTTAATAAGGTACCTTTGAGGTGCTTTTTATTATTTTTTATTATAAAAGCATTAATTAGGGCTTATAATTATAGTCCATACTATTAATACCACTCAGAATCACTTTCAGGTGGCTTAGAGTGTTTTATTTTTTAATTTTCGTTTATGTAGTTTGAGCCAGTCAGGTGTCCCCAAGAAGGATATGGTGTTAATTAGCAATATAGGAGACACTAGATCGCTTGGCTTGCGGCATTATTGTGTCCATTTGCATAGCACGTTCCTCTAAGACCGCCCTGGCCGCTATAAATAGATTTGCGAGGTGACAGATAGGCTCCACCCACCGCTGACGAAGTCCAGAAGGATGTAACGTGCGTACGGGGGAGAAGCCTACGAATCACCCGCTTCTCACCATCACCTACAGCGGCACTAGCTGCAATTTTTGCATTGCTGTATTGCTATTTCTATATTATACAGCACTCGTTTGTTATTGCATTCAGCAGTGTGTGCATGCCCCAATACCAGAGAAGGTTCTGTTGTGCTTTTCTTTGCTGGACTTTGAAAACTATAACCGTCCTGGTAATGCATATCTGGCCTACTGCCTATACAAACTATTTTTTGCTTTATCATTTTGCGATTGTTTTTTTAAATAATTTTTTAATAAATAGTATTATACAGTCTACACTTAGAGTGTCCCCCCTTCATTTCTTATTTTTGGGGAATTCTTTGTCTGGATCAACGGTGCCTGCTAATGGTCGCTCAGCTGCAATTTGTAAAAGATTTCTCCTGCTGCCTGGTCATCACCCAGATTGTATCCAGCCTGGTTTGGAATCTCACATATCATCCCTGATTGGGTCCATGCGAATGTGCTCGGCACTTCTGGTAAGAGTATCTTATCTGCTTCGGTGGAGGATTTCACTTTAAAGATGTGTTTGAATTATGATCTACAGTCACCTGGGTGCTTATCTACAATAATTCATCCACTCACGTCTTCTCGTATCTTCAGGATATGAACTTTTTTGTCACTATATTTATGTATTTTTTGCGCAACCTTTTTTTATTTTGATGCGCTGCACTTGTTCCACTATTTATATAGTAGATAAAGATACTCCAAATACTTGGTGTTAGCGCTTCAATCATCCCGACAACATGGTTGTTATGGACTATGGACTATGCCCCCCAGAGGGGGCTTGTCCTTGGTTTGGGCAGACCATGTGGGGCCTATATGACTGGAAACCTCAAAAATATGTGATAAATTATTTGTGTCAATCAAAAGGAGAAAAAGAGGTATAACATTTTTTTTTATCGTTTTGACTATATTTCTACCTCTTTTTCTCCTTGATTGACACAAATAATTTATCACATCTTTTTGAGGTTTCCAGTCATTTAGACCCCAACCAAAGACAAGCCCCCTCTCTTCTTCTCATGATTGGGGGCATAGTCCATATATACATATCTTTTCTCTTGCAGAAAATTTGGGTTGAGACACCTCCCTTATAGAGATTTACTCTAAACAGTGAGAGTGTGGATGGGATGGCGGAATGACTATGTGACAGTGTCCTTCTTTTAAAATGGATTTGGACTTATGCATGTGCAATTGAACAAGATGTAAGTCACTAGCACCCTAGGCCCCCTTCATGGGCAATGTACTTTAGGTGGAATATATTAAATTGATTGTCGACCATTTGTATTTTATAGACTATACATATCCTGTCAATCCCTGATGAAGGAGACTACATTCATCTCCGAAACGTGTTGGGTTTAGGATCTCTGTATCATCAATTTTATGTTTCTATGTCCATGAGTTTGTCTAATATTCTATGTATTTTTCTATACAATTATTAATAAAAATTACTAATTTTATCTGTATTGCTTGTTGGTAGTGCCTTAAAAATCCCACCCCTAGGGATTCTTTCCTATTCCAATTTCCCATGGGATGTGGCACACCATGGAAATCTTTTATATCAGAAATTCATTGTTACACTGATGGTTGGAAGCACTTGTGTGCTAAGGTGTAAAACCTCTGGCTCCCAGTGAGCCGCGCCTGCCATGTACAGCTGCCAATACAAGTGAGTGGCTGTACGTGGCCATGCTCTGATGAACGCCAATGACTTCTGGACATCGTATATGGGGAGGACTGCTGTACGCACATACTTGGGTACACGCTGATGCAGAAGCCATTGTTGTTTACCCGCTCATGGCCGCGTAGATCCATTCACTTGTATTGGGGGCTGTACAAGGCGCATTCGGCTCCCCGGATGCCAGAAAGCGTTGGGGATGGTATGCATCAGCACACAGGAGCTGTTAAGCATCTGTGTGCATGAAGTCTTAGAGCCAGGTATAGCCAGGCAACTAGCATTTTCAGAAGGAGGCCAGCAATAGCATCTTTCAATCATGACAGATACAATTTAAAGCCTAACTCGAACAAACCTGACATGATATACGAGCAAAGCATATCCCCCCATAGTGTGTTATCCCCCCATAGTGTGTACTTCTCTCAGTGCAGAGCACTGTGTGCTTTTTCTGTCTGCTGTTCTGTTCCGCTATCAGCAGAGGCGGCTCTCTAATTAGGCAAATTAGGCGGCTGCCTAAGGCCCCGCACTCACAGGGGCCTCGCCAGCTGCCTAATTTGCCTGTGCGCAGTAATAGGAACTGACCGACTGGCTCCAAATGCCATCTGTATAAAGCGTGCAGGCAGTCATAGGGCACACTGGGCGGGCCGCAAGTCCATGCGGGCCCTAAAGCAGCTGAGCCGATCCTTTATCCTGCGCCGCTCACCTTGACTCTCCGCGTCTGGCCGGCTGCCTATTCAGGTCAGGAGTCGGGCCAGGCGACGGAAACTATCCAGCTGAGCTGCCCTATGACTGTCTCTGCCTGTGAAGGGGAAGGAGGAGCTCCGGTCGATGGATGGATCACATCCCAGCCCCAGCGCTTGCTACAGCCTCGCCGACTGCCCAGAAAGAAAGTGAGTGCCAGGTGTTGTGCTGAGGCCGGCCGTGCAGCCCTCTTGTGTGCCTGGATAGGAGGAGCGGCGGGGACAGCTGCATGTGGTGGAATTGATCTTCCATATTCCTTCTGCAGCCACTAAATGCCAGCTCCTTTTGTGGGCGTTCATTGGCTGCAGAAAGAATATGGAAGATCAATTCCTCCACATGCAGCTGTCCCCGCCGCTCCTCTTATCCAACGTCTTTTACTGCCCCAATTCTCCCTGCCCACCCTACCCCCATGCTCCCCCCACTGTGCTGTCCAGCCCCCCACTGCTCCCCACACTGCTCTGTGCTCCCCCCACTGTGCTGTCCAGCCCCCCACTGCTCCCCACACTGCTCTGTGCTCCCCCCCACTGTGCTGTCCAGCCCCCCACTGCTCCCCACACTGCTCTGTGCTCCCCCCCACTGTGCTGTCCAGCCCCCCACTGCTCCCCACACTGCTCTGTGCTCCCCCACTGCTCCCCCCCACTGTGCTGTCCAGTCCCCCCCCTGCTCCCCACACTGCTCTGTGCTGTCCAGTCCCCCCCCCCCACAGCTCCGTGCTCCCTGGCTCCTCCCATGCTCTCCCCCCACTGTGCTGTCCAGTCCCACCGCCCACTGATCCCCAGCTCCCCCCTGTGCTCCCTCCATGCCCCCCCCCACTGTGCTGTCCTGTCCCCTCCCCCACAGCTCCCCAGTGCTCCCTGCATGCCCCCCACTGTACTGTCCAGCCCCCTCCCCCCCCAGTGCCCTGTGCTCCCTGGCTCCCTCCATGCCCCCCCCCCACTGTGCTGTCCAGTCCCCTCCCCCACAGCTCCCCCCAGTGCTCTGTGCTCCCCCCACTGTGCTGCCCAGCCACCCACTGCTCCCCACACTGCTCTGTGCTCCCCCCACTGTGCTGTCCAGGCCCCCACTGCTCCCCACAGTGCTCTGTGCTCCCCCCACTGTGCTGTCCAGCCCCCCACTGCTCCCCACACTGCTCTGTGCTCCCCCCACTGTGCTGTCCAGCCCCCCACTGCTCCCCACACTGCTCTGTGCTCCCCCATGCTCCCCCCACTGTGCTGTCCAGCCCCCCACTGCTCCCCCCCACTGTGCTGTCCAGTCCCCCCCCCCACAGCTCCGTGCTCCCTGGCTCCCTCCATGCCCCCCCCCACTGTGCTGTCCAGTCCCCCCCCCCACAGCTCCGTGCTCCCTGGCTCCCTCCATGCCCCCCCCACTGTGCTGTCCAGTCCCCTCCCCCACAGCTCCCCAGTGCTCCCTGCATGCCCCCCCACTGTACTGTCCAGCCCCCTCCCCCCCAGTGCCCTGTGCTCCCTGGCTCCCCCCCACTGTGCTGTCCAGTCCCCCCCACAGGTCCGTTCTCCCTGGCTCCCCCCATACTCTCCCCCCACTGTGCTGTCCAGTCCCACCGCCCACTGATCCCCAGCTTCCCCCTGTGCTCCTTGGCTCCCTCCATGCCCCCCCCCCCCCCACTGTGCTGTCCAGTCCCCTCCCCCACAGCTCCCCCCAGTGCTCTGTGCTCCCCCCACTGTGCTGTCCAGCCCCCCACTGCTCCCCACAGTGCTCTGTGCTCCCCCACTGTGTTGTCCAGCCCCCCACTGCTCCCCACTGTGCTGTCCAGCCCCCCACTGCTCCCCACACTGCTCTGTGCTCCCCCCACTGTGCTGTCCAGCCCCCACTGCTCCCCACACTGCTCTGTGCTCCCCCCACTGTGCTGTCCAGCCCCCCACTGCTCCCCACACTGCTCTGTACTGCTCTGTGCTCCCCCCACTGTGCTGTCCAGCCCCCCACTGCTCCCCACACTGCTCTGTGCTCCCCCATGCTCCCCCCACTGTGCTGTCCAGCCCCCCACTGCTCCCCACACTGCTCTGTGCTCCCCCATGCTCCCCCCACTGTGCTGTCCAGCCCCCCACTGCGCTGTCCAGTCCCCCCCCCCCAGCTCCGTGCTCCCTGGCTCCTCCCATGCTCTCCCCCCACTGTGCTGTCCAGTCCCACCGCCCACTGATCCCCAGCTCCCCCCTGTGCTCCCTGGCTCCCTCCATGCCCCCCCCACTGTGCTGTCCAGTCCCCTCCCCCACAGCTCCCCAGTGCTCCCTGCATGCCCCCCCATTGTACTGTCCAGCCCCTCCCCCCCAGTGCCCTGTGCTCCCTGGCCCCCCCATGCTCCCCCCCACTGTGCTGTCCAGTCCCCCCCACAGGTCCGTGCTCCCTGGCTCCCCCCATACTCTCCCCCCACTGTGCTGTCCAGTCCCACCGCCCACTGATCCCCAGCTTCCCCCTGTGCTCCCTGGCTCCCTCCATGCCCCCCCCCCACTGTGCTGTCCAGTCCCCTCCCCCAGTGCTCTGTGCTCCCCCCACTGTGCTGTCCAGCCCCCCACTGCTCCCCACACTGCTCTGTGCTCCCCCATGCTCCCCCCACTGTGCTGTCCAGCCCCCCACTGCTCCCCCCCACTGTGCTGTCCAGTCCCCCCCCACAGCTCCGTGCTCCCTGGCTCCTCCCATGCTCTCCCCCCACTGTGCTGTCCAGTCCCACCTCCCACTGATCCCCAGCTCCCCCCTGTGCTCCCTGGCTCCCTCCATGCCCCCCCCCCCACTGTGCTGTCCAGTCCCCTCCCCCACAGCTCCCCAGTGCTCCCTGCATGCCCCCCCACTGTACTGTCCAGCCCCCTCCCCCCCAGTGCCCTGTGCTCCCTGGCTCCCCCCCACTGTGCTGTCCAGTCCCCCCCACAGGTCCATGCTCCCTGGCTCCCCCCATACTCTCCCCCCACTGTGCTGTCCAGTCCCCCTGCCCACTGATCCCCAGCTTCCCCCTGTGCTCCCTGGCTCCCTCCATGACCCCCCCCACTGTGCTGTCCAGTCCCCTCCCCCACAGCTCCCCCCAGTGCTCTGTGCTCCCTGGCTCCTCCCATGCCCCCCTACTGTGCTGTCCAGTCCTCCCCCCCACTGCTCCCCAGCCCCCCAGTGCTCTGTGCTCCCTGGCTCCTCCCATGCTCTCCCCCCCACTGTGCTGTCCAGTCCCCCCCCCCCACTGCTCCCCAGCTCACCCCCAGTGCTCTGTGCTCCCCAGCTCTCCCCAGTGCTCTGTGCTCCCTGGCTCCCCCATGCTCTACCCCCCCCCCCCCCACTGCTCCCCAGCTCCCCCCACTGCTCTGTGCTCCCTGGCTCCCCCATGCTCTCCCCCCACTGCTCCCCAGCTCCCCCAGTGCTCTGTACTCCCTGGCTCCCCCATGCTCTCCCCCCACTGCTCCCCAGCTCCCCTCTGTGCTCCCGGGCTCCTCCCATGCCCCCCCACTGTGCTGTCCAGCCCCCCCCCACTGCTCCCCAGTGCTCTGTGCTCCCTGGCTCCTCCCATGCTCTCCCCCCCACTGTGCTGTCCAGTCCCCCCCCCACTCCTCCCCAGCTCACCCCCAGTGCTCTGTGCTCCCTGCTCCCCAGCTCCCCCCAGTGCTCTGTGCTCCCTGGCTCCCCCATGCTCTCCCCCCACTGCTCCCCAGCTCCCCCCAGTGCTCTGTACTCCCTGGCTCCCCCATGCTCTCCCCCCACTGCTCCCCAGCTCCCCTCTGTGCTCCCGGGCTCCTCCCATGCCCCCCCACTGTGCTGTCCAGCCCCCCCCCCCCACTGCTCCCCAGCCCCCCAGTGCTCTGTGCTCCCTGGCTCCCCCCATGCTCCCCCCACTGTGCTGTCCAGCCCCCCACTGCTCCCCAGCTCCTCGGTGCTCCCTGGCTCCTCACATGCTCCCCCCCCACTGTGCTGTCCAGTCCCCCCCCCCCCACTGCTCCCCAGCTCACCCCCAGTGCTCTGTGCTCCCTGGTTCCCCCATGCTCTCCCCCCACTTCTCCCCCAGCTCCCCCCAGTGCTCTGTGCTCCCTGGCTCCCCCCATGCTCACCCCCCCCACTGTGCTGTATAGTCCCCATCCACTGCTCTCCAGCTCCCCCCCCCCCCCGTGCTCTGTGCTCCCTGGCTTCCCAACAGTGCTCTCTGGTCCTCCCTGGCTCCCCCCTGTGCTCCCCCCCCCAACAGTGCTCTCCAGCCCCCCAGAGCTCTCTGCTACCCCTGTGCTCCCTATCTCCTCACAGTTCTATCTGCCCCTGTGCTGTCCAGTTCCACCCTCAGTGCTCTCTACCCCCCATGCTCCCTGGCTCCCCCTGTGCTTTCTACTCCACCCCATGCTCTTCAGCTCCCCCCATGCTCTCCACCCCACAGTGCTTTCCAACTCCCCTGACCCCCCCTGTACTCCTTGGATCCCCCCATGCTCTCCACTACACTGTGCTCTCTCTCTTTCTCTTTCACTCTCTACGCATCTTTCTGCAGCCATTTTTACTTGCTTGAATTTTTTTTATCCATTATGGGCAGGCGTGGGGCCTCGTGTCTAAATTTTGCCTAAGGCCTCACAAAGCCTAGAGCCGCCTCTGGCTATCAGCATTAGTCACTTCTGACAAATTTTCCTGATACATATGATAAAAAGGTGACAGGGGCAAGAGCTCCAGCACACAGCCTGTAATTGACAGCCTCAGCTCTGATCCTGTGTGCTGTGTGAAGGAGGGTGTCCCTTCCCTCTAATCAGCTATCAGTGCTCTTCTCACTGAGATCTGCAGCGTGCAACTTCAGCCTCCTGCTTTCTGAAAGCTCAGGTAAACTGTATTAATTGTGGAATTTAAACTTGCAGATAAAAAGGCACAACCGATGTCTTGGGTCCTTATTGGATTCATAGCAGCGGGAGCCATTGGCTCCCACTGCTGTCAAACAAAACCAGTGACCGAGTCCTGCTGTCTGTCAATGGACATAGCAGCAGGACTCAGGAGTGTGCCAGCACAAGTGCCCCCATGGAAATCAGCACTCCGTGGGGGCACTCGAGAAGAGGAGGAGCCAGGAGCACCACGGGGGGACCCCAGAAAAGGAGGATCGGGGCCCCACTAGGTGCAAAACCCTTGCACAGAGGAGGTAAGTATAACATGTTTGTTATTTTGAGGGGGGGGGGGGACTAAGCTTTACAATCTATTTAAGGGCTAATTCACACTAAATGCGGTGAGACAGATGTTTTAACTCATTGTAAAATCATCACAGGGACACAAAGGTAGCAAATGCTTTCTATGTGTCCCATTCACACTGCAAAGCAGCCTAAGGCCGCGTACACACTCCGGGGGGCTCCGCCGGACTTTTGGGAAGAAAAAGTAACTTAGTTAGAAGTTTTGACTTAAAATTGTCCGCTGGACTCGGCAGTCCGGTGGACAATCCGGCCGTCTGTGTGCTAGTCCGCGGGACTTTTGAAATGAACGGACTTGCCGACACACGTCGTAAAGTCCGTTCATTTTGAACATGACTCCAGGTAGACGGGACTAGCGAAGGAAGTCAATGTCGCCGCCCCGCTCGGCGAGATTGACACCTTGCTAGCCCCGTCACCTGGCATGGATTTAAAGGGGAATCCCTACGCCAAAAAAACGGCATGGGGGTCCCTCCCAAAATCCATATCAGACCCTTATCCGAGCACGCAGCCCGGCTGGTCAGGAAAGGGGGTGGGGACACTGCAGCCCCCCCACCCCAAAGCACCTTGTCCCCGTGATGATGAGGACAAGGGCCTCTTCCCGACAACCCTGGCCATTGGTTGTCGGGGTCTGCGGGCGGGGGGCTTATCGGAATCCGGGAGCTCCCTTTAATAAGGGGGCCCCCAGATACCGGCCCCCCACCCTATGTGACTGAGTATGGGGGTACGATGTACCCCTACCCATTTACCTAAGGGAAAAAAGTGTAAATAAAAAACAGCACAATTTTTTAAAATACTTTATTGCACAGCTGCGGGGGTCTTCTCGCCGGACTCCTCCACTATCTTCTGCTAGCTCCTTTAGTAGAGGAGGAGCCCGGCTTTCTCCTTCGTCACTGCCGCCGTCTGGGGGTCTTGTTCCGACTTCGGGGGTCTTGTCCCACTCTTCTGTTCTTCTTGCCGGGCCTCCGCTTTCTTCTTCCAGCTCTTTTACTAGCAGTGGCACGGGATCCTGTCGCCTTCTGCTTCTTGTTCTTGTTCTTCCAATGTTGACTCGGCGCTGTCTCCTCTTCTAATGGCTCAGACGTGTTCGCTGCCAGTTATTTAGGGACAAGGGGCGGGTCACCGGCTCATGTCACATGGTGACCCCGCCCCCATATGATGTGTGACAGTAGAATGTGCTGTCAAGGTAAAATTGATAGTTTGGGGGATACAGGGTATGCACATTTGCTTGGTGCAAGGCTACAGAGCATAAATGTGGACTGGAGAAAACTGTTTTTGCAGCTTTCTCCAGGTTTTGGTATTCGGTCATGGGGCTCTGTAGTTTGGAGATTCCATAGTGTCTTGGGTGGGACGGGATCTCCAACCCTGTGTCCAGACTTTGTAAATTATCAGCAGGGTGTGTGCTCAGGTGAGCACAGCACTTATAATGAGGGTATGGGAAGACATCGTGGCTCCCAGTTGGAGACTGCTCCACACCCAGAGAGACAGGAGGTCTCCAGGAGTCAGAGAGGTTGCAGGAGGCAGCCAGAACGTGCGACTGCAAGAGGCAGTGCAACGGCCTGAGGACTAAGGACAGAGCGAAGCTGTGGGCGCTAAAGAGAAGCCATCCACATTGAGGAATCCTGTGGTCTGTGTGACCAGGATAAAGAGCAGAGGTACTGCTAAAGAGCCAGGTGGGCTAGCATTTTCTGTGTGTTTATTTGCTGGAGAAGAACCCCTGTGTGGGAAACCTTTACGTCACAGACTTTTGTTTGCCTTTTTAATAAAAATGGGCTACCATGCCCTTAAATATAGTTCCTGACTGGCTTGAATCACTAACAAACGCATCTGCCACTAGAGCCAATGGTCCCCCATGTTACAGATGTCACAGTCCCAGCATCCTCCGGGACTGTGACATCATAAGGGGGCGGAGTCACAATGTGACATGAGCTGGTGACCCGCCCCTTGTCCCTATATAACTGGCAGCGCAACATGTCTGAGCCATTAGAAGAGGAGACAGCGCCAAGTCAACATCGGAAGAAAGAACAACAAGCAGAAGGTGACAGAAGCCCGGGCCACCGCTAGTAAAAGAGCTGGAAGAAGAAAGCGGAGGCCCGGCAAGAAGAACAGAAGAGCGGGACAAGACCCCTGAAGTCGGAACAAGACCCCCAGACGGCGGCGAAGGAGAAAGCCGGGCTCCTCTGCTAGTAAAAGAGCTAGCAGAAGATAGCGGAGGAGTCCGGCGAGAAGACCCCCCCAAGACGGAAGAAGACCCCCAGAGCTGTGCAATAAAGTATTTTTAAAAATAGTTTTTTATTTACACTTTCTTCCCTTAGGTGAATGGGTAGGGGTACATCGTACCCCATACTCATTCACATAGGGTGGGGGGGCCGGTATCTGGGGGCTCCCGGATTCCGATAAGCCCCCGCCCGCAGACCCAGACAACCAACGCCCAGGGTTGTCAGAAGAAGCCCTTGTCCTCATCAACATGGGGACAAGGTGTTTTGGGGTGGGGGGGCCCCCCTTTCCCTAGGGCACCCCCATGTTGAGGGCACGTGGTCAGGTACGGCTCAGGAGGGGGCGCTCGCTCGTCCCCACCCCCTTTCCTGACCGGCCAGGTTGCGTGCTCAGATAAGGGTCTGATATGGATTTGGGGAGGGACCCCCACGCCGTTTTTTTGGCGTAGAGATTCCCCTTTAAATCCATACCAGTTGACGGGGCTAGCAAGGTGTCAATGTCGCCGATCAAGGCGGCGGCATTCACTTCCTTCGCTAGTCCCGTCTACCTGGAGTCACGTTGTAAATGAACGGACTTTACTCCGTGTGTGGGCAAGACCGTTCATTTCAAAAGTCCCGCGGACTTTCGCCAAAACTCTGGCGGATTATCCGCTGGAAAAGTCCAGGCGTGTGTGGGCAAGTCCACATGTTGGGAAAGTCCAGCAGACCTCTGCTGGAAAATCCGGCGGATTGTCCGCCGGACAGTCTGGCCGAAAAGTCTGATCGTGTGTACGGGGCATAAGTGTTAGTGAACTGTGTGTCCTTCCCTGTCTGATAGGGCTGTGCTTTGTAAAGCTCAAGACGGGATGGACAGAAATACAAATCCTTTGACGGGTAAAACAGTTCCCATGTGGGTATTCGGCTAATGTAGCGGTTTGCCTGAATTTCAGCTATGAAAAACAACATCAGAGCGCCATGTCTTTGACCACATATAAAGAAGTGGAAAAGTGAAATGAATCACCAAAAAAATGGTGAACTAATGAAACAAAAAATAAAAATGTGATCTATGCTAGAAAAATTGCCTAGGCTTCATGTCATACACGGGCCACATAAAGCATGCGTAATGACATTCCCAGGACCCACTGCCGCAATTTACAGACACCTATCAAACTGCATTAAAAGGAGGCCACTGAACAAACTTGTGCCCTTGTGTTGTGCAAAGGACCTGCATGTGCACGGACATAAGCTCAGAGCACACAATGCTGCATTTGGAGCATACATCAGTGCGCATTCCTCCCATTACGCAGCCATCGGCGTACTGCCACCTCTTCTAATTTATCTCAATCATCGGCTGTAGGCAGCGGCAACGGGTTTCAGGAATGTCATTATGCAAGCTCTTCACACTGTACAGACATGTGCATGAAACCTCATTTGACTTTTTATGTTGATTTGATTTTGTCAGACAATGTAATCCTCAATATAACCACAAGATGGCACTGTAGACTTTTGTATAGATTTCAGGGCTCTTGATGAGAGCCTGATCTCTGTGCAGCAGGCTTCCAGCACAAACAACAGGAACACATATGCACCCCCCACAGAAGAAGATCTACACCTGGGAGGCTGCACATGTGTACAGTCAGTGGGAAGTTTTTTTTTTATTATTCTATGCCAATAGCATTATTTACATGCTCTTGCTTTTATAATTTTTCTCTCAGCATCCTCCTCAAAGTCTCCGGCCCGAGGTACGTAGATGTCCCCTGTGCCTGCTTGGACCGATGAAGTCTCGGAAGAGTCTCCTCTACTTGCGCATTCCTGTTGAGAGCTACATCCTTGCATGTAGGAAAGATGATCCTATAAGGCCTTAGTCATAATGGTTGGTTATAACTAAGGCCTTATAGGCTGAAACGCAACTGATTTTATCTGCGTTTACACTGTGGCTTTTTTAATAAAATGAAGAAGATTTTTTTAAGAGCAACAACCGGAGTGCGTATCAGCTTTCCTACATTACTCTACTAGCCAGCGACTGGAACAAGCACCCGGAAGGTTTGCCATCCATGTTTGATATGGGTAGTAGCACTGATTTTTATGTTTGCACTACATCCTTGCATGCAGCAATTCCCAAAAAGTACATACAGCCAAAGTCATGTTGACTCGAAAGCCACTCTCAAGCACGCCGTGATGGAGAGATGCAGAGCCACATCTCTATCTCAGCCCGTGTCTGTGGTGCTGGGAATAGCTGCCCATAAGATTGTATCTTTGTAGGTTTTTTTTTTTTTTATTAGAAAGAAAATGTTTCCAATTAAGAACAACCTAAGCATTACACATAAACATCAAACAGAGCGCACTAGGACAAGTAGTAAGGATTTAGCTCCAAAGCGGAGAACACACATGCGCAACTGACACCCACATACCTAGGTCAGGTAGTGTGGCCAGGGGGCAATATGAAGAAGAAGTTCAATAGGAGAAAATTTATAAAAAAAAAATACACAAACACACACCACGTGTGTGTGGCTGAATGAGCAGGCTGAATGAAAAGAGCTCCGACAGGCTCAGGAGGAGCCACTGTACTAACTATGCAGTGTTAGTACATCAATCTCCCCTGCTGAGCTATTGTGTTTTGACAGGGGGGGGGGGCGGCACCCCCACCAGAACACACCATTCAATGGCTGAGAGTGCTGATCGGCATACCTTTTTCTGTTCATACCCCTTCAGTCGGACCGGCTGACGTACACACAGTGCCGCCAGACATTCGGCCTGTGTGTACTAGGCGTTAGAGCATTTGGTAATGTAGCTGTTCGTAAGCTGAAGATTAAAATCCCTTTATAATATTTCACCAATACGCTAAGTATGACATATAATGGGTGAGGCTCTGATGTCATACGTGATAAGAATGGTCTCGGTGATAAAAAGTCTGGGAACTTCTAGACTAGACACTCTGCAGAATAACTTTATGTGTAGTGTGTCCGATAGCATTTTAAATAAGTCACAGAGGTCCTGAGGCTATCTGTATTTCACCATAACTATACCTTTCCTAGCAACCTCAATCAGCATCACAAAAACATTTTCTAGTGACATGCCAATAAACACTCTTAAAATGAATTCAGGCTATATTGTACAGAAAGAAAAACAAACAATTTAAATTCAGTAAAAGAAAAAAAAAAAAAAAAAAAAAAAAAGCGTGTGTGTAGGTGGAGGCATGACTTCAGTACAAAAAAGAAAAAAAAAGGTAATAGTTGTTCCAAACATGTAATGAGTAACTTATTAGTAAAGCAGTATATAGGTCGGAGTATAGTATTTCATGACTAAAGCTGGGTACACACTATTTGAATTTCTATCAGATGAAATTTACTATGTGGGTGGCCCTATTGACCTCCTCCTGCCCCACATACTTCAATCGAAGGAGCCTGGTGGAGAATTGTCATCTGAACAGTGGCTGTATCAAATTAGATGCAGCCGCTGTTCTTGAAATTTGACAGATGGCGGCTACACAATAGCTTTAGCGGGAGATTCCGCCATCTGCGCTATGGGGCAATCTGTTGGATTATGCTCATTCAGCCCATAAATTGACTGAAAATAATCTATGTATATATACACCCAGCTTCAGTTGGGAGAACCATAAATTTCTCTTCTTCACCCCGCTGGGCTGTAGCTGTCTCTGTACAATCTCCATAGGTGCCAACAGCCACTTGCATTAGGGTGTGCGCCCCAAAGCTCAAGCACACATGAATGGCACTTATTATTACAGGGAGGAGGCTCTGGTGGTAGGAGACAGTTGATTGGGAGCATATTTTGTTACACCCTAAATAGGGGTAGAACATGTTCCTAGAGTTGAACATAGCCTTTAATATAAATGGGGGAATTTACACTGGCACCCCCAACAACCCACCTGGTGCCGCCCCTGAATAATGCTAATGCACATGGGGTGATTAGTCACATGCCTATGGCAATCTTTTAGCGTTGACAAAACTTTGTAAAATAAAGATAAACCTAAACAAACATTCTTTACAAGAGCCCTTAAGCTGCAGTGCATCCCTTCCGGCGTTTAAGTGCACCCAGGAGGGACAGGTGCAGAATCCAGCTCTGCTGCAGGCAGCCTGTCAAAGTCTGTGGCTGGACGGCATTGACCACTGTACCGAGTGGTACCAACTTTTAGGGCTGGAGGTTTTGGAACACAAAATCAGGCAGGCCCTACATAGCTCAAAGATCAAGAAAATTGTACCATCAGATTGTATAGTGGCCATACACAGAACAATTTCTTATACAAACAGTGTCAATTGTGTCTTGGATCAGACCGAATCTATTGAAAAGATTGTTTGATGCACAAATATCGAATTATCCACTTTCCTATGATCAGATTTTATGTCCACACTGAACAGATTAAGGTCATTAATTGCTTGAAACCAACTGATGAAGCAGTATGGGGTCTGTTTATAACACATTTGTTGTACGAATGTCAGAAGCATTTATGCATGCTGAACTAAATGAGACCATAACTTTTATGACAGATTAATGACCATCTTCAGCTCCATCTAGTGGCCAAAACGATATCACATTTTGGTCACCTGGGGGGGGGGGGGGGGGGGGGGGCGAGGACTACATCTGACAAAGATTTTTTTTTTTTTAGCAGGAGTTGCGTTTTTCAATTTGCTTATGAAACTTTGCCTGAAGTTTAGATTAATGCAGTAACTAATCTGATTGTTAATTGTTCTTACCCTCTTAGTAGTATCTCATACCACTGGTGGCCCTTTGGGACTTTTTGTGGGGCTCCTGCAGGCACAAATCTGCATTTCTCCATTTCCCTGTTGTAGCAGTGTTTCTAATAGTCTCATGTAATACATGTCCGCAGTCTCTGACCATCTCCTGTAGTGTGTCCACAGTCTCTGAAACTATGGATTGGATACACTAGAGGGTCAAACAATCATTTGTATTATGCCCACAGTCTCTGATCATCTCTTATTGCATGCACAGTCCCTGATCATCTTTTGTATCCTGTCCACCGTCTCTGACCATCTCCTGTATTATGTCCATCGTCTCTGACCATCTCCTGTATTATGTCCATCTTCTCTGACCATCTCCTGTGTTACAGTATATCCACAGTCTCCAACTATCTATTGTATCCTGTCTGCAGTCGTGTTATACCCACAGTCTGACCATTTCTTGTATTCTTTTTGCAGTCTGACCATCTTCTTGTATGCACATTCTCTGACCATCTCTTGTAACATGTCCACAGTCTCTGATCAACCAGTGTATTATGTCTACAGCCTCAGACCATAGTCTTTGATTACATCCTGTTGTGGGTCTGCAGTCTCTGAAAGGTGGAATTTATCTTTCGACACACAATGTGAGATTAGAGACAAATATTAGTCCCACTCAGAAATTATTGAACGTGCTCAATCTGCATGGAGAGATGCTGCCCATGTGCACCTCCATCTAGCCTGACCCCTTTGTTCATTCGACCTCCCTGCCTGCAGACTCTGCCATCATATACTTATAATAAGACCCCTTTCACACCGAGGTGCTTTTCAGGCGCTTTCACACTAAAAAAAGTGTCTGAAAAGCTCCCAAAAACCTATTTCCATTAGACATGTGCACAACAAAAAAATTTGTTTATTTTCGTTTCGTTTTTTTCGTTTCCGAAAAAAAATCGTTTATTTTCGTTTCGTTTCCATTGATTCGTAAATTCGTACGTCGTCGGTGTTCGTATTCGTATTTTCATTAGAGTTATTTTTTTGTTGATTCGTTTTTCCGTTAGTTTAATTTTCATTAATTCGTTTATTCGAAATTCGGACGCATTCGTATTTATTCGTGCATTCGTAATCGGAGCATAAATTCATAATTTTATGTAATGTGTATGCTATTATTACATTTTAAGAGACACGGAAAATTACGAATCGGGAAAAAAAGTTACGAATGTACGAATTTTTTCGTTCAATCCATTCGAAGCATGTTAAGCAACGCCATTGTAAGAGACACGGAAAATTACGAATCGAAAATAAAAAAAGTTACGAATGTACGAATTTTTTTGTTCAATCTATTTGAAGCACGTTAAGCAGCACCATTGTAAGGGACACAAAAAAAAAAAAAAAAAGTTACGAATGTACGAATTTTTTCGTTCATTTTCATTGTTCCTGTTTTCGTTTTTCGGATTTTCTTCATTCGTACATTCGTTGTTTCTAGTTAGTTTTTTTCGGATTTTCGTTATTTTCGGATTCGTTCGATTTGAACGATTCGTTAAAATTTTTAGCGAATCATTCATTCGTACGAAAACGAACGAAAATAACGAAAAAAAACAAATTGCACATGTCTAATTTCCATTAAAATCAATGGGAAGCTCTTCAAAAGCACCTGAAAAGCTCTTCAAAAGAGCTCAGTGTTTTACCGGCAGTTTAGAAGCGCCTCAGTGTGAACGGGGCCTTAGTGTTTGCTGTACTCCTTTGTACTTGATCACCCTTTTCTTGACACTTGATCCTTTCTATTCTATTGCAAAAAAAAGAAAATCTGGCATTCAGAGGAATGGCAGAAGAGGGCGCACAGTCAAATACTATTGCCGTTTATCGCATATATGTCTCTATGCAACAGAATGGCACTTTAAGGGAATACGTGTGTCTGACGCAGTCTTCACCCCCTGGGGATCCCGGTGTAGAACAAGCCCCGGCAAAGCCAAATAAAGATTCCACCTCCGCCCAGGAATGCACGGGACTGCTCCTATGTAAAGTTCCCACACTTAACCCCTTTTATCCTGAGAAGGAACACAACAATTTCTGCATTTAACATTTTTTATTTATCAAGTACCGAAAACACTGTGCTATATTTTACAAGAGCCGGCAAAGGGCTAAGGCACATTTGAGCAAGTCAGTTGAAAAGGACATAAGCGCACAAACAGGAATGCTTCCCTGAGATTTAAAACCCAAATCTGCATAGTAATCGATGTATATGGGCTTATTTAATAAAGCAGTCTTGGGGTGATCTGCAAAGTTCAGTAATCCATAGCGACCGGATATGTCATTAGCGAGGAATACTGTGCTTTTTAATGGCGTTTTGCTTTATTAAGTAAGCCGAATGCCATTATACAATGAATATTGCGTTCTGTAATACACCTACAATGAAAAGATGCTCTTTAAAGTTCACGGTTGTGTTTTGGACACATTTTAAAAAAAATGTTCTATAACTTACTCTTTTTTCTCTTTGCATCATATATCTTTATATAAAAGGGCCAAGGGTGCCCCTATACAACCCAATCTGTACAATAAATGGAACCCATTAAAGCACCACTTGTGAGAAGTGAAGAGAGACATGTAGTTTTCTCCAAGAAGGCGATCTCACTGCTTACAGCCATCGGAAACATTTGTCTTTTCATAAAAATAAAAAAAACATGGGACTAGGGGGGACTTTCACACCGAACCAAATTCATCTGCAGTTGACCAATCTGTACATGGCAACATACACATACATGCACATAACACCAAGGGACGTACTGCCCCTACCCCAATATTTTTATAAAATTTTCTACATGATCAGATTACAGTTTGACCCTTGGATATTGCATGTTTTTTTCCTAAAACTGACATTTCTCAAAGGGATCAAATAAACTGCTGTAAGTATACCAGACCTATACTAGTTCCAAGCAGCATATCTAAGAGTTAAAAAAAATCACTACCGCGGAGACTGGCCAGTACAGCCTGCTGGGTGTGAAGGTCTAACAATAGTAGAAAGGCACAGGTTATTGCTTCCTGTTATACTACATGTATTTGCATTAGCTCTACAAACCAAGATACGCACATTCACCCGTGTTCACGTACAATCCCATAGACTAATTTTATTTATTTTTCTTATTTTCTTACAAAATACATTCGCACACAAATGCGTAACTCTAGTTGATATTCTACCTAGCTACATAAACTGTCCCCCTCTGGCTCCGCTGTGCCATGTCAAGAGTGCTTAGGTGTACACAGGAGAGAGAGTAGGAAGGGCCAGGATAGTAGTCCATCGGTCAGTGCTTTCTTGCTGATCTTCTGAGGAGGCACGGAGACTGGCGTTGCAAGTGGGCGCTGCATCATTAGCTAAGGAAATCCTCCTTCCGGTAGCCCTTCTGTAAAACAAAAAAGAAAACGGTGTTCAGTGAGAAGGCACATCTAACTAGGGGGAATGGAGGTGTAGTGGTTAGCCCTGATGTCTTCTAACACTGCGGTCCTGGATTCAGATCATGCCAGTAGCATTAAACGCTTGAAGAGGTTATTTGAAAAGAAATGGAGAATTCCCATGTATCACTGCATTAGTTCCAGTTTTGGAATTTTGGAATTCAAAAAGACACAAAGTAGCATTATATTTACTCCATGCATCTGCAAATCAAAGGGGTGACCTTCAATCGTCAGGTAACAAATAAAAAAATTCTAAAATAAATGTGTTTCTATTTACACCGCAAACAACTCCTTCTTCCCCTTTCTCCCCCTATCTATTATGTTAGTGCTGATTTGTTTTGGTATTTTTCTACTTTTAACCATTAATAAAGTTTTAATTATTATTTTTAATTGTTGTATAAAAAAAAAAGCTAAAAATTTAAAATAAAATGTAATTTGTAAATAACTTTAAAAATGGCACTAAAATTTTGTTCTGGTACAAAGCATTGCAAACAGGACAAATTGTAAAAGATATGATAAGATTACCTACAGTAATTTTTTTTTTTAATTAACACTTATCAAGAGTAGAAAAAGTGTGGTTTTCGTCACGTGTCTATGGATTGCATAAATAAAATACATTTTTGTAAGATACCTTAAAAAATAAAAATAAAGTATACATGTTTTACTTTATTTTAAGCAATTATTGCTGAAGAACAGGCCTATGGCGGAGATTTAAAAAGGACTCTGGTCAAAAGACAAAATTTGGGAACTGTGGAGATATTGCAGAAGTTAACCAATTTTAATTATAATTTTTTTAATTTGGCAAAACATACACTTTAAAGCGGAGTGCCAATCATATTTTTGTTTATTAAAAGTCAGCATCTACAATAAGTGTAGCTGCTGACTTTTAATAAACAGCCACCCACCTGTCCCACAATCCAGCGGCTCACTCACTCGCACTTTGTTCTCCCCGTGCCCTCCCTCTGTGGTGCTGGCATCTACTATGGGCACCCGGCTGTGACAGCTTGCAGCTTCACAGCTGGGTGCCCACTGTGCATGCATGAGCAGCGCTGCTCTCTGGGACTGGTTCCGAAGTCTTAGGAACTGTCATATGTCCCAGAAGACTTCAGGATGGAGAACAGGCGATCGGAAGTGAGAGCAGGTAGCTGGTAGCAGGTAGCTCTCCCCCTCCTCCCTAAAAGCTCTGTTTCACAAGCAGGACCTGGACAGGAGGCCTTAAAGCAAAAGTTTTAGGTTTTAAGGTTTTGCTTCCAATCAAGGAAATGTTACATGTGAGGGATGTTGGGGGATACAGTTCGCCTTTAAAAAGAAAACCTGGATTGACGGAAATGGGACCATTGCAGTTGCTGACCTACTCCTGGAGATGTCCGTAGTGGTCACTTCTGAATTCATCCAAAACAAGCAACCAGCATACAGTCCAGTAAGAAACCTTAATTTGCATATTTAGAGTGTAGCATTTTCAGAAGGTCAGTAAACTCAAGTCTTCAGATTGCTCTCCACACAGGCAGTCTAACTTGTCTTCAGCACAACCCCTTTTATCAATGTTGGCATATTAGGAACCCCATATAAATATCCTGGTACTGAGTGATGGAGCTTCACTCTTCAGTTCACTGCTAGAACAGAGTAGATTATATGGGGAGGTAAATGGCATATGTAAAAGTGCTGTACAAAATCTGCTTACCGATTTGTAGTCCCGGTGTAACTTGCTGTATTGCCACATATTGGTAAGGAGGCTGGAGGCTGCCCGGGAGGCCTTCTCACTGTCTGGACTAAAAAAGAGAAATGTTCATCTTAATGTGTTGCTATCTAGCATTATAACCTATAGATATCAATCAATGATAAATGAATAGCTTCTCATTAATTGTAATTCTTTACAGAGTAACTTTACTTTTGGGGAGGGAAAAAATCAATCCCCCGGGTGGTCTATGTGCATTGCAAGGATTTGCAGTAAGTAATTAACCCTTAGAAAGTATCTCACCAAAAATATATTTCCTATTGCACATGCCTAAAATCTAACTTGTACCTTAGTGCCAACCAAACAAGCAGGAAATTACTATTCTGAGGAAGTTTTGTACAGTACACAATTTGTATACAGAAGGCCTGCAGGTAGCCACATTGCATGCATTTTACAGAAAATGACAACCCTGCAGATTGAAAAAGGAAAGGTAACTTTTAAAGTGGTTGTAACCCTCAGACATGAAATATGAACAAAAGCATATTCCTCTATAGTGTGTACTTGTCTCAATCTAGAGCATGAAGTGGGTGATTTACTAAAACTAGAGTGCAGAATCTGGTGCAGCTGTGCATGGTAGCCAATTAGCTTCAACTTGCTCAATTAAACGTCAACAATAAAACCTACAAGCTGATTGGTTAATATGCACAGCTGGACCACACCCTGCATGCTCCAGTTTTAGTAAATCTCCCCCTAAATGTAATTTGAGTCATTTCTGACAAGTTTTCCTGACACCAAGAGAAGTGTGATGACAGGGGAGGGAGCTTCAGCTGATTGACAGCCTGAGCTCTGTTCCTGTGTGGAGGGGATTATGCCCCTTTCCTCCAATCAGCTCTCAGAGCTCTCCTCACCGATTTAACTTCAGCTCTCCACCCCCTGCTTTTCAAAAATGAGAGATTCTGTATAAATTCTGCACTTTGAATGAATGTAGGGGAAAGACAGCTGTAAATAAACATTTACAGCTTATGTAGGGGGATTTGTTTTCCCTCTATCACCTGAAGCCAGTCACTTTACTGGGTACATGTGAGGGTTTACGACCACTTTAACACCACAAAATCTCAATATGGCTTGTGCAGCAAATGTACATGGAGATTATTTATCTATCTTAGATATAGATTTTTCCACAAAAGTGGAGTTATCTGCTTTTAATTTTAGCATGATACATAAAAAAATGGTCTTTTTATTTGAATTTCTTCTGTTCGAAAGTAAATCTAGGGACAAAAAACTGTCCCTTTGGAGAGAATTAAGTTCAATTCTTGTAATTCCATTCCAGGTTCCATAGATACAACAGGAAATGAGAGGAAGTTCCTCTAAATTAGGCAATTCCTCCTTTTAAGGGCCTGTCCTCGTCAATAATCTAGCTGTCTACGAGACCAATGACCAGAGCAGACCCCATCTATACTCGAGACATCTACTCTAGGACACCCATTCTCAGTCCAGCTTTCACCCAACTTCTCCCTGCAGGAGCCCTGATGCTGGGGGATCTGTAAAGACCTAAAATGTGTTTTTCCTATTCTCATGGAATAAAAATTGAACTGGACTGCCAACCATATATCTGGTGCTTTCTTCATTCTACTAAACATACTACTTTCATTTCAGGCACCTCCCTCTTTAGACCTATCATAGCTTAGGAAAGTGACCTCTTAACTCAAATGTCAATGATCTAAATATACACTTCATGCTTCCCTCTGCTGACCAGCTTTATGGAGATGCAGATTTCATTTTCCAACAGGACTTTGCACCTCCCCACAACTGCCAAAAGTACCAATACCTGGTTTAATGATCATGGTATCACTGTACTTGATTGGCCAGCAAACTCGCCTGACCTAAACCCATTGATTCAGTAATTCATGCAAAAAGGAGCCCCGACCAAGTATTGAGTGCATACTATACTGTACATAGACAAACTCTTCAGTAAACCAAACATTTCTGTATTAAAAATCCTTTATTTTTTTTTTATATGGTCTTATGTAATATTCAAATTTTCTGAGATACTGAATTTGGGGTTTTAACTAGCTGTAAGCCATAATCATCAAAATAAAAAAAAATAAAAATAAAAAAGAAATGCTTGAAATATATCACTGTGTGTAACGCATCAATATAAAATATAGGAGTTTCACTTTTTGAATTGAATTACTGAAATAAAATTTACTTTTTGATGATATTCAAAATTTTATGAGATGCGCCTGTATATCAAAATCCTGATCCAGCTATACACCAACTTGTGACAGTGTTGGGGGTCTGCCTCACGTGTTTAAAATATATAAAAATATATCAAAAACTTTATAAAGTATTTAGCATGAAGATACATTAAATGTGGATAATTAAACTGACGCATAAAAATAATATGTGCGCTACTGCTACCAGCTAGATCTAACCTCTTGTTCTGCTATTAGGCCTAGCTTTAAACAATGTCCTGCGTACTTATCTTACATAGCACCACTTACCCATCTCGATTCCTTTTGATGTACATCAGTTTGCTAAGCCCATTGAAATATACTATATCCCGTGCTGCGAGAGGTCCAGCCACAGTCAGGTTATTGAGCACAGCGATAATGTTCACGATGACTTCAGAAGGAGGACTTTTATCATTGCTGTCCCCAGGAAGCTTCTCTAGAAGATGGCTGACTAGCTTGGTGGCTGTAACATCAATGACATAATTAGCAAGGATGAAAGACCACAGTCAATCTAATTCTATATATTCCTATAAATTTGAACTCTGTTGATGCAGAGTAAAGCAAGGTAAGGTTTAAGTAAAGAGATGCTAAACTAATAAAATAAACTTTCACTCTGGCCCTGCCAGAGGCAGTCAGGTTAATTTGCAAGAAGCCTAGGCACTGTAAAAGCCCTGCGTTATGTGGCTGCAATGCAAATGTATATAAAAAAACTCTGTAAACTTTTTGACCTTATGAAAGTTAATACATTTCTTCAATTGCATAGGCAGGCAATTGACTTTGTTTGCTGCCTGGAGGTTCTCCAAGCAAATAAAAGTTATTTTAGTACAACAAGAATCCAGCATAATGGGATTACATGTGGTCAACAATCAGCATAATTAAAACCTAATACATGGTAAACAAAATGATCAATATATGAGAAGAAGGTTGAGCACTCACACATCTCATCCTTGTTCTTGGCGTGTCTTGACAGATTGCGGATGAGTCCCGTCAGGGAGCGCAGCTGGTTGTGATCTGCAGTCCTCAAACGGTCCAGGACGGGGTTCAGAATTCGTTCTTGTTCCAGCGCCACCTGGCTCATGACAGCTGCCCACTGTTAAAAGCACAAACATATTTACATACAAAGCTCTAAAAATCCTCATTTCAGAAAGATATAAGCCAATCAAATCATACCCATCACACCCTACAATGACTGGTACGTCGTGTCAAAGGACATCTCTCAGCCATTTCTACATTACACCCCATTCATATTCTAACCACCTTCTACTACATTGAATACCTTCTACATGTTTAATAGGAGTTTTTCCACAGGATATTGGGGTTGATTTACTAAAACTGTAGTGTGCAAAATCTGGTGCAGCTGTGCATGGTAGCCAATCAGCTTCTAACTTTTGCTTGTTCAATTAGGCCCCTTTCACACTGGGGCGGTTTTCAGGCGGCACAGCGCTAAGAATAGCGCCTGTACACCGCCTGAAAAAACCGGCCCCATTCACTCCAGTGTGAAAGCCGGCGGGCTTTCACACTGGAGCGGTGCGCTAGCAGGACGGTAAAAAAAAAAGTCCTGCTAGCAGCATCTTTGGAGCGGTATAGGAGCGGTGTATTCACCGCTCCTTCCCATTGATTTGAATGGGACACCGCGGTAATACCGCAGCAATAGCGCCGCTACGGCGGCGTTCTGCGGGGGATTTTAACCCTTTTCCGCCCGCTCACGGGGGGGGTAAAACCGCACCGCGAGCGGCCGAATACCACGGCTAAATTGACGGTAAAGCAGCGCTAAATATAGCGCTGCTTTACCGTCACCGCGGCAGTGTGAAAGGGGCCTTAAGGTTTGACAAAACTTAAAACTGATTGGGTTCTACGTAGAGCTGCACCAAATTTTGGACTTTCCAGTTTTAGTAAATCAACCCCCCTGTGTTGATAGTTTATATTGTAGTATTCCTTTTAGGGCATATTTCTACCAAAGCCTTAATACACTGGCCAGTTTATCCAAAATCAAGAAATCACTTTATAAATACTTGCAGTAATTTTCAGGCCTTGAAAAAGTATTTGCTGATCAAACAGGCTAGGACATTGCTTACCCTGCGATCTCCAGCTGTGATATTCTGTAGCGCTCCTGCTGCCGCCTCTGTTGTGTGTCTGTTGAGTTCACATTGCTGCAGTAGTCGGTTGTATAGATGGACAATCTGTGGATGCCACAACCACTCCATCCCCTTCGGATCCTTTGAGATCTCTGCAAAAGTGGCAAGGTCTGTGCCCTGTTGCTGTGAGAAAGAGTGCGGTATAGTGTAAGTCTGGGAATGAGCAACAAAGAAAGGTAAAACAAAGATCACCTGTGTGGTGGACCTTTAAGTCACCCAAAAGTGCTAATTTAGTTCTAGCTGGAACATGGTGGGCTGAGTCAGCCTCTGGCTTCCTGTAAGTCTCAGATACACTTATAGCTAGTTTTCACTGGCATATTTACCATCTATAACCATATGGGAGTTTTGGGTGTTCCATAAGCAACAGGAGCATAAAACAATGTTCTGCAAGGCTCAATCACTGAACCAAGGAAGAGGTTATCGTACTTAAAAAAAAAAAATTAAAAAAAAAAAAATATATAAAAAAAAATAAAAAAAAAAACGTACCTTCCCTCAGACGACAGTCTTATTCCTAGTCGACATCTTCTGCCATCCTCATTGGTTGGGACTGGATGACCTCAGTCCTGTGCACGTGCATGAGGTGGTCATCCCAGCACACAGAGACCAGGGCTAGCTGTGCAAGTCGAGCTGCATGTGCACAGCTCAGTGTACATGCCGGTGGAAACAAAGCAGGCAGGTAGTTGAATCAAATTGCAGAAGAGACACGTAGAAGTTGATTTTCTAAAACTGAAGAGTGCAAAATCTAGTGCAGCTCTGAATATAAACCAATCAGCTTCCAAAGCTCAATTGAACAAGCTGAAGTTAAAAGCTGATTGGCTACCATGCACAGCTGCACCAGATTTATTTTTTACCAGTTTTCAGTAAATCAACCCGTATGGTCTCTTCTGCAATAAAAAGCCTGTCTGCTCACTGTTTGACAGTATGCATTAGCATAATTTTATGCACGTTATGTACCTTTAAAAGCCTCTCATGTGTAGATATCCAAAAGCCCCGCTGGGCACCACTATCTTGAGTGTGAGGTCAGCAGCTCTAGTACACTCAGAGCTCTCAGGCAAGTGACATTTTATAGTACCTGTATTCCCTTTTGCTCTTTTCACAGAAGCTACATGAAAAGGATTATGTAGGGAGGGGTGCAGGAGATGGGCAAGCACAGAGTAGTAGACACTCTCAAAAGAGGGGAGGCCTATGCCATGCAACAAGGAAAGGAGTGAACTCTTCTAGAGTATTCAAATTTTCCAGCAAGGCAAGAAGTACATTGCAAGTTGATAAAAGTAGAGTGTGGAAAATACACTTCATGTAAGGATTACTTGACATTTCCTGTGCTTTTACCTGACATTTTAAAAGTTGGTGATATCTTAGTAGAATTGTGTCAAATAGTTTATGGCAGTGAGTTTTAAATAATTACCTCTTTCAGTTTCCGGCTCTGAGGGGTAAAACAACCCACACCGTCTCCTGCCGCAGTGCGTCCCCTCTGGGTTCCTTCCAGCCTTTGCAGGGAAGATGGGGGCAACTCATCATACAGTCGGTAGGACAGGTTTCTGAGCACACATACAGCATTTTCAACGCTCTAGAAAAAAGGTATATAAAGTTGTATTTACTAATAATGGCCAACCCTTTCCATAAATCAACGTAGTAGGACCAATAGCCTCAGTCATTCTCATTTCAGTTATAGTTACATCTCTCTCTCTGGGTTTGCCATAACCAAAAATCTCATCAGTACCATTGATACCAAAAGAAACAAAAAAGGATGGAGTGCCAAAATTTGTACACTTACTTGATTGGCCACATCTGGAGCACAGCCTTCATTCATTTTATTTCTAACATTTTCCAGTGGGGACACTAGGTCTGAGGGCCTTGGGGGGGGGGGGGGGCAAGAATTCCCTTAATTTGCAGAGATTTCCTCTCACTTCCTGTTTTGGCTATGGGGCAGGACATTAAAAGAAATTCTCTGCAATGGGACAGGGATGACAAAAAAAAAACTGACAGGAAGCTGTCAAAGCCAAACAGCCAATCATAGGTGGCCTCTCCATTTTTGCCAAATTTATGGAGAGGACTAAGCGGGTATAACAATGCCAGCGGTGCAGCAAAAAACATAGCACAATGATGAAGGCATGTGGTCCTGGTATTGAGCAAAGGACGGATTGGGGGCAGGAACAAATAAATCCATCTGTTAATTTTATTTCTGTCGATTGCTGATGATAAAAATAAAAGGATTCCTTAATATGTACAACTGACACAAGCAAAGGATTGTAGGAGAGTCCTACTACCTACCTGCCAGTTATAGGTGACCATCTCAGTGTCCCTACATTAAAACCACTTTGGCAACTAGGTAAGTGCCATTTCAGTCTACCTTGCATCGGCACCATCCCTACTACCTAGATTAGAAGCCCAGTGGCAGCTAGGTAGTTGTCCTGCAATTCCCACTCAACTGGTGTGGTTTTCCTTTTAGCCTGCCTGGCTCCCTCCACTGCACCTCTCCCAACATGGGGTCTCCTCACACAGTAGAGAGCTCCTCCCCCTTAACTTTACTGGCCCGCCCCCATCAGCTGACTTTCTTTTCCAGCCTCATGACATGGCATCTGTCTCTGTAGCTGAGAACTTAGGTGAGAGGTCCGCTGTGATAAGATAAGTCAAAACTAGGATCATCAGGCCCCCCCAAAGTTGCGGAATGCTGGCTGCCCACACAACAACTCATTGGTTGGGGTCCACTGCCTGGGCCCTTAGGGACGCCCAGGCCCCCCTACATATGTATGGGCCGTCCCCACACCTGATGGTGCCCTGTCCGTATTATCATACTGGCAGCAGTGTGGCCGCTTTATGGGGGTGCCAGAACAATTTGCCTCCCAATCCGCCCCATATGACTGGCACTACACTGAAAGTGTAGCAGAAGCTGGCAGGGACTCTCTTCATGCTGCCCCCCTGCAAAGGGCCTTGTTGGCCTAGACCAAGACACAGCGTTGATTATTGAATTACTGCCTAGTGTGGTAGGGCATTGTCTCAGTTCTGATCTGTTCCAAGGGAAACACTGGAGCTCACATGCAATCCCAGTAACTGTAGATATTCTGCATTGTGGTTGCCTTGTGCTCCAATAGAGCCTGGATCAGATTGAGTAAATGGATCCTGGTACTGTCCACAGACAGTTCTAAGCCTACTGTAGTCGCAGTAGATTCTGCAGCTCTGTTTTACAACAGCCTATAGCTAAAGTAAACGTAAACCAAATTGTTTTTATTAGTCTTAAATATGTAGCTTTTAATAAAATACATGGTAAGCCTGTCATGAAGGTCTTTGTTTAATCCCTTACTGTAATGAAGTAACCACACTTCTGTCTCCAATAGTGAAAAACTATTTTAATTTTTTTTTTAAATAAAGGAGGTGACAATTGCTTTGATACACAGCATTATAATTGGTTATGGATTACATCCACTAAAGGCATGTTAAAAATTCACATTAGCGATTGCTCCTCACCTTGTCTTCAGATTTGCCAGCCTGTAGAGCTTGGTTTATGTATGCAACCAGGGCGTCCACCAGCCCAGGACACTCTCGCATCTTCTGACGGGTCTCCTCACTGGCAGAACTCAGGTTCCTTTAGAAGAACACAGAACATGGATCTGACAAATAAACCATTTTCTCCCAACCTGCCTACTTTGAACAGCCCAGCAAGTTTCATTCATACCTGAGAAAGCCGGTGGCATTGTAAAATATCTCAGCCTCTGATGCATTCTGCTGGATGAGTGCAGAGCCTGATGATCCAGAGAGTGGAAACAGCACCCTCTCCGTCAGGGGACTTAGAGTATCACGTGCCAGCCTTGATTTCAGGTTATCACTGGAAGACAAGTTCCATAAAATCCCTAAAAAAAAAAAAAAAAGTGGAAGAAATAAAATTTGTCTTTCAACCACGACCAGGCCTTTTGACAGTTTTTGTTTATAAGTAAAAATATGTATTTTTTTGCTTGGAAAATTACTTAGAACCTTCAAAAACAATCACACACATAATTTATTTATTTTTTGTTTTAAAGAGGAAGTAAAGCCTCTTTTAAAAAAAAAATAAAAAAAATAAACGGAACCTGCAAGGCAAAGGCATAATGAGCTAGTATGCATAGCATACTAGCTCATTATGAATAACTTACCTGAGAACGAAGCCCCCGAAGCGACCCTCGTCCATGACCTTCGCCATCAATCCCGGAGTGACTTCCGGGTCTCGCCGCTCCATCGCTGTCATTCGCTGGAGCGGCGATGACGTCACTCCCGCGCATGCGCACGAGAGCGGCATATCGCCGTAATCTCGGCATGCTCAGTGCGCCTGCGCGCTGCTGTCTACGGCACATGCGCTGTAGACAGCGATGCCTCTTTTTTTCTAAATATATCCTAAACCATGTAGGTTTAGGAGATATTTATTGGACCTACAGGTAAGCCTTAATCTAAGCTTACCTGTAGGTCAAAGTGGTTTGTAAGGGTTTACAACCACTTTAAGCAGAGGCCCAGACCTAGACCATAGAGAGGATCGAGGACTTTTCAGGTCCTCGATCACATCTATTGTAAGCGGCTTGTTGAAAAATTATTCTCAATCAGCCGGCTACAGCCAATTGAATGCAGCACTGATAATAGCACTCTGACAGAGGATTCCCTGCTGTCAGAATACAATAGCACAGTACAGAAGATTTCACCATCAACCTCACTTGTGTAGATGGTGGAAAGCTTTCTTTTTTTATTTTTTGTCCCCCCCCCCCCCCCCCCCCCCCCCCCCCCCCAACTAATCTATGGCCAACAGTAGTTAAACCAGGGGCTATAGTTTTTACTATACCTTCATCACTACTTGCTGGTGTCTGAATGAGAATATTTTAGTCGAATAAGCAATGTCAAGATGAAGTTGTTCACCTTTTACAAAAGGGGCTTCTACTGAGATTTAGACACTTGTGTTAATACACATAGCTCTCAACGGTCTCTGATTTTGGGGACTGTCCCTGATTTATCTTTCAAAAAGAGTTTCCCAGTGCAAAAACTTTTCTCCCAATTTCTAAATTGCTGCATTTGTAAATTTAAAAATCCAGTATAAAAGGAATAATAGTGGCAAATCAAAAAAGCATGTGTGGGTTTAACTAGTAATTTTTTTAATTTTTATAGAATTCTCCTTTAAAGGATGTGGCAGGGGATATATCTTTTGGTACATACTTTTGCTAATAGGTGTCCCTTGTTCCCATCTCAAAAAGTTGGGAGGTATGGCTAATACATGGGTGGGTCAAAATCAGGTGAGGGGTTTGCCCGTTTAACCACTTTTATGTTTTTTCATAAATTATTTATAATAATTTAAAAGCTACAGGACAACTCGTGTAATATTACTTTAGCATATTTAGTTAATACACAACTAATTTTGTAACCACTGTTAAAAGTTAGTTAAGGAGAACTCCATCTTTCCACACATTTAACATAGCTCATAGCTCAGAGCAAGCAATGTATTCTATCAATGAATACAAAGCTTCCTCTGATTGGCTGAGGATGGAGAGATCAAGTAATTTCTCTTTTGGCATTACCTCCTTGGTTCTAAAGAACCTTATCTCACTACTGAGCAGTGACATGCGGTTATCACAATGAATAGAAGGGTTTTTGACCTGGGGGCTGTGAAGGACAGCTTGACTTCACCTTCCCCATGTTGTTCAATACATAAGATGGTGGTGCCCAATGGTGGGTGGGAAGAACTGTGCCTGTTTAATCACAAATTATTCCGCCGCTTTACACTGAGCAGGATACATTCTCTGTAACAGTTTATAAATACAAATACATAAAGCGTACCAGTTACATTCTTTTTGAGTTCATCATCTTGTTCTTTAAGTGCCAGTAGAAGCTCATAGATGCCATTTTCCTCCACCAGTGACATCTTGTTCTCAGGGCTGTCGTAGATCAGATTGCGCATTGCTCCTGTGGCATGGCGCTGCACCTCTTGGTTGGAGTGATTGAACAATTTCACCAGCTTGGGGATGGCCTGCAAACTTCGAGCCTAAATAAATAAAAAAGGAATATGAAGCTGCCATGAGTTTAATCAGGTTTAAGCCCATGATGGGTTAGAAGCTATTTGGTGTTCACACCAATTATACTGAAACTTGCCAGGTGTAAACAATCACTCACCTGTTTCTTAGCTTCTGAATCACTGTAACATCGGTGCTGTATATAGGCTGCTCCTAGCACCTGGAGATTGGCATCAGTTGCCATTAAATATTTCACAGCTGATGGCATATCGATGTCATCAAACCTGAAATGTAATGCAGAATAATTTGATTAGTTCCTTGTGAGATCAGTTGTTTTATGAAGCCCCATGCTGTTTCAAGTACAGGAGAACAAATGAGCTTGATTTTTAAAGCTAGACCTACCAGATTCTAGCAATGACTAGGAGAATACAGACAGAGCTAAAACCATAATTTGCTGCAACAGTACTAGAAAGGGCTTCAGTGACTTTATAAAGTTCACCCATAAACTACTTCAATACCAGTAGTGAAAACCTACTCAAGGATTTAAACTTTTGTTAAACCAATACCTGTATTTTCAGATATGTTGTTATTAATAAAACACTCACCACCATTTTCTGTTGTATTGGGATGCAAACTTTGCATCATCTGCACTCAAATTAATTAGAATTGCGGTCTACCCAGTGAACTACTAGGGCTCAAATGCAGGATAAATACATGTTCCACTGAATATCTATTATAGCTCTGATGTAGCGGGGGCATGATGGACCTCTGCAGAGGCACCACTGCTTCCACACAAAGAGCCAGGTTCACACCTGTCTAATAAGTTAACATGTATTACCATGCTGCAGGTTAAGGCAACCCATTCATTTAAAAAATTGTGCTACCAATGCGTCCCAGTAAAGTCAAAGCCACACCAGACGCTTTTTGCAGGAATGCACTGCAAGCATGGTACTGCTTTGAGGTGGCATTTAAAATACATGGAACTGCAGCAATAACACATAATGTGTGCATGTTACCGCAACAGGTAATGTGAACCCACTAAGACTTTTAACACTGGTTATTAGAATGTACATGGAACCAATTTAAACCAAATTTTCATTTGGACTTTAAAAGGGCACAAAAAAAAAAAAAAAAAAAAATCACTAAATTGCAAGGCCAGCATTTTGCTGATCATATACACGGCAGTTTTCAGAAAATGTAATCCAGTTTTCCCCTGCAAAAATCGAATGATCTAAAACAAAATAAAAAAAAATAATTTATCTGCATCATATGATCTAGAGCAGCGATGGCGAACCTTGGCACCCCAGATGTTTTGGAACTACATTTCCCATGAATGCTCATGTACTCGGCAGTGTAGTTGAGCATCATGGGAAATGTAGTTACAAAACATCTGGGGTGTCAAGGTTCACCATCACTGATCTAGAGAATCAATAAGCTGACTTAAACCCTTTTTTTGCAATTGAAGGCTGGTAGAAAATGGGTGAATATCCGTCTGATCAGAATATGGGTTGTGTACATGGGTATCAGACTGGGAAAAAAGCCAAACACAGCATGCGTTCAGGTAAAATGTATTTTAGACCCTTTCAGAGTTTAGTTTTTTTTTGCATTCACATAGCCTTATATGTGAGAATAAAAGTAATTTTGGATATGGGAAAAAGTAGGATATGCCGTGTTCACTTAAACCTGAAAGCCTGGTAAATTAGAATAAACCCAACTGAACATTGCTCTAGAGGATTTTGATCAGAATTCAAACCTTGTACTCTAAAGGCCCCTGTCACATGGGGTGGACTGTTTGGATCAGGAGGGGTTTTGGTCTGCTGATTATTATTATTATTATTATACGATTTATATAGAGCCAACAGTTTACTCAGCGCTTTACAATGTATAGGGGGGACAACACAATTACAGTACAATAACAAAATGTACAGGAGGGCCCTGCTCGTAGAGCTTACATTCTAAAGGGACGGGGTGGCGGTACAAAAGGTAATAGCTGATCAGAACAGAGCAGGCAAATGACAGATCAGTGTCTGCCAAGTTTATGCAGAGTAGCCCACTCTACTCCATGGATGGTCGGGTGTAAACTAACTTTGCTGTCTGTTTACACCGGACTACCCTCTGATCTGATCCACCTAGACCAGGGGGTCTTCAAACTACGGCCCTCCAGTTGTTCAGAAACTACAATTCCCATCATGCCCAGTCATGTCTGTGAATGTCAGAGTTTTGCAATGCCTCATAGGATGTGTAGTTCTGCAACAGCTGGAGGGCCGTAGTTTGAGGATCCCTGACCTAGACAGAGGGGAGACAGATTTCCTTCCATTTATTTTTTTATGCAGACTGATTGGAGGTAGGCTGCTGTAAACATACACAAGTCCATTTACACCTGCCGGTCTATAGGAGGTGAATTGAGGGTCTGATCAGGTCCAAAAAAAAAAATGAATAAATAAATAAATAAACACCCCAACCTTACAGACAGGCCCTGATTGGACCCTTCGAGTGGAAGGGGCCTTAGTCTTTCCAGACTAATTCACAAATTCGTATCAGATCCCAAAAAAAAACGCCAACCTATGGAGAACATTTCCTACACCATTCCCTTGAAATTTCACTCATTTTGTAATGCTTTGTTTCAAACTTATACATTTAAATTTTAACATATAATTAGTTGCAAACCAAATACTTACTGCATGTGCAAATCTCTGTATCAGATCTCACCAACGCAGAATAAAAACATTAAAGAAAACCAGTCTGAAACCTTATTATTTGGAATCTTGCACACAGACTGCATAACACATCTAAATGTAATATAAACCATGCGATTACACAATGGTTCACAACACACTTTGATAGCTGTCAATAGTTGTAGCCTACACTATTGGATGAGCCATTGAACAAATTTTATCCAAAAAAAAAAAGTTACAATAAATTGTGAGGTTTTGGAGCAGCTCAAGGTTTCTTCCTTGACGTCCTTTAGCGTGTTATCACATACTGTAAGGTTATTCTAAATGAATAGCACCAAAGTGCATATCGGTGTTGCAGTAACATGCACCTTTACTGTATGCTACTATAAATGCATAGGTCTGAAGGAGCCCTAAGCATGCAATTCTGATATTGAACGTATTACATTGTCCTTTGTGCTGTTCTGTGTAGAAGAATATTACAGAACTCTTACTTAAAAGTCTAAGTTAAGTTAGATAAAATAAAGTTACACATATCCAGGTAGTCCTTGGGTTGAAAACCAGATTGGTTCTGTAGGTTTGTTCTTAAGTTGAATTTGTATGCAAGTTGGAACAGGTACATTTTGTAAGTGCAACTTAAAAATTAAGTTTTGGATAGCATGGGGAAGGGTTAAAGCGGTTGTTTGCCCCTAAAAACACACCTGTAAGGCAAAAAAGGCATAATGCACAGCATACTAGCTCATTATGAAATACTTACCTTAGAACAAAGTGCCGGCATTGCCTCCCGGTCACCGCTGAGGGCAGATGTTCCCTCTGCGTTTCTTCTGGGTTCTCGGCTCCGGCACTGTCAGTGGCCGGAGGCGCGATGACAGCATCTGCCGGACCTTCAGAGCAGATGCGCCACTGACGTCAGCGGCTGCATGCAAGGTGAATCTCTCAAACCGTACAGGTTTAGGAGATATTAATTTTACTTACAGGTAAGCCTTATAGGCTTACCTGTAGATAAAAATGTGAAGGCGGGGTATACAACTGCTTTATCTGGCCATGCAGTGATGTGAGATTGCCAACAGGTCCGCTGGACAGTAGGTGGCAGCATGCGGTTAGCAGCAAGATGGCCGCCCGGCAGTTTCCGGGACCAGCATGACATCACACTGCCTGTTCTTAACCTCCCTGGCAGTCTGATTATGTCAGTATTTTTGAATGTCAAAGTGGTATATTGTAATTCTTAGGAATAACTCACTTAAATCTGCCGAAACAAGAGTCTAGTAGTCATCCCGGGTGTGAAAGTTTGAAAACACATAAATCATAAAAAAAATTATTATTATTATTAAATAATACTACTACATTTTATTCAATAATGTAATCAAACCAAAAACACAGAAATTTGTCCAAAGGGTGCAATATTACTAGTCACTGTAATACTAGACACTGCATATTGGTTTAGTAAACATCCCAGGTATGAAAAATTTTGAAACATGGGACTGCACAAAGTCTGACGTCACAATCAGGACAATGGAACTGGTTTCCTTTCCGATTTGGTTTCCATTGTCATCCCCCTTCAAGCAACAAACCACACACATCCTTGTAGGTGCTGACTTTTTCCTCGGTTGGTGGAATGTAGTCCATGATGGGACGACCACTCAGGCGTTCCGGGTTGACAACGGCATAACATCCAGCTTTATTCACAGCCATTGATGGCGTTTGGTGGTTCACAAAGATACGTTTGGCAACTTTCCAAATGAAGTCCAAATGAATCACAGGCTTGTCACTTTTGAGCAGAATGTAGGCATTCCACAAGCATTGCTCAAGATGTCTGAAGATCCTCTTGTAGTACTTTTGCCATTTCCTCATTGCTGGGTAGGATGTCATTGCTTGGTCAGCTCTGTCGACACCTCCCATGGTGTTATTGTAGTCTATCACTACTTGTGGCTTCTTGATTTCTCTCCCACCTTTCGAGCATACAATAACAGTGGAGGTATTATGAACTGTACTCATTAGGCACACATCTTGTCACGCCATCGCAGTGCCATCATTTTGCCCTTTTGCCAGGCAACTATTTCTCCAGTCTTCAGCTTCTTATTGCCAAACATTGGCGGCATGTTGCACCAGTTAGCCCTAACAGTTCCATAGGCAGCTGTTTCTGAATTCCAAATGTAGTCAGTTCATGATTCGCATAGCATGTAGGATTTTATGCCAAATCATGCTCTCGTTGATGCAATGTATTGTACCCAGCTGAGCCTTCCCTTGCAGCCCATTAAACTTCCATCTATTCGGATATCTTTCAGGCACATCGCTCTGTTGGAAATTCTTTAGAATCATTTGAGATACTTCCTAAATTTTCTTTGGTTTTGGTGCAGGAGTAGTTTCATAAAATTCTTTGTTGTTTTCGAAATGTAAATATTTTATGAACAGGGAAAATCTGTACTCTGAGATAACTGTGCCAAAGAATGGAGTGGCAAGTAATTTATTAGTTGTCCAAATCCACTTTTGCAGAGGTTTCCTCACCACTCCCTGAAGTATTGTTAGGTTAAGAAATTTCCAAATGTCATCTTTGCTCACTGGTTCCCACTTTTGGCTTCTTGGAAACTTCCGATTCGCATAGTAGCCAATTGTTGCTCTTTTTAATGGTTTGTCTCAGTAACTATTTTGTCAATAACCTCATCGGTCAGAAATAATTGTAATTATGCCAAGGGGTTGTCGTGTTCAATGTCTACTTTCATACCAGATGCTCCAGTAAATGAGAATCTTGAGGGCGCTACCACAGTCAATAGAGCACCAAGTTTGTATATCACTGAGCTCAGTCGCAGAATCGTCACTGTCATCACTTTCAGTGTCTGATGACGAATTTCCCCACGAATCACTATCGCTCAATTCTGCAAGTGATTCTAATTCACCATTGTTGTTTTCTAGCTGGTCTAAAAAAAAACGCTTTTGATCTAAAGGGGATGCTTTTTGGATGCCATGGACGTTTTCCAGTTTCCAAGCAGAAAGAACGGTAAAAGTGCAGGTAGGGCACTGGACAAAGTACTAGGGACCAAACTGAGGTGAAATGGTTTGATGCAGTAAATGTAATCCTAACAGATTACAATCTATTGAGTGCATGTTATGTTTTGAACTTTTTGAATTTCCCACCCTGTTCTGCCCCCTTGCATCGTGGCGCTAACAGGGAAGGGAACCCTGAAGGATGGATGTCGGCATCCGCCAAAGGACACAGCTGGAGGTCATCGGGGGATCATAGGGACAAGGTAAGTAACAGTACAGGAATACTTTGGTGTAATCCCAAGTGTTGCTTGGGGTTACTGCTTTTGTTACTGAAAATGAACCCCTAGGCAATGCTCGGGATTACTGCCAGGGAGGTTAAAGGGGGTTGTAAAGGTTTGTTATTTAACCACTTAAGGACCACCTCCTGCACATTTACGTCGGCAGAATGGCACGGCTGGGCACATCAACGTACAGGTACGTTGCTCTTAAAGAGCCCAGCCGTGGGTCGCGAGCCGCCGGCCCTGAGCTCCGTGACCGTGGCCGTGGGAGCCGCGGACGCGATCGCCACCGGTGTCCCGTGATCGGGTCACAGAGCTGAAGAACGGGGAGAGGCAAGTGTAAACAAACCTCTCCCCGTGCTTCCTAGTGAGGCGGTCACTGATCGTCTGTTCCGTATCATAGGGAAAGACAATCAATGATGTCACACGCCAAGCCACGCCCCCCTACAGTTAAAAAAATAAATAAATAAAACACACATAGGTCACACTTAACCCCTTCCCGCCCCCTTGTGGTTAACCCCTTCACTGCCAGTGTCATTTACACAGGAATCAGTGCATTTAAATAGCACTGATTGCTGTATAAATGACAATGGTCCCAAAAATGTGCGATGTGTCCACCATAATGTCGCAGTCACAATAAAAATCACTGATCGCCGCCATTACTAGTAAAAAAAAAAAAATATTAATAAAAATGCTATACAACTATCCCCTATTTTGTAAACGCTATAACTTTTGCGCAAACCAATCAATCGCTAATTGCGATTTTTTTTTTACCAAAAATATGTAGAAGAATATGTATCGGCCTAAACTGAGGAAAAAAAACGTTTTTTTTTTTATATATATATTTTTTGGGGAGATTTATTATAGCAAAAAGTAAAACATATTGCATTTTTTTCAAAATTGTCGCTCTATTTTTGTTTATAGCGCAAGAAATAAAACCGCAGAAAGCTCTATTTGTGGGAAAAAAAGGACGCCAATTTTGTTTGGGAGCCACGTCGCACAACCGTGCAATTGTCAGTTAAAGCGGCGCAGTGCCGAATCGCAAAAAGGGGCCTGGTCCTTTAGCTGCAAATAAGTCCGGGGCTTAAGTGGTTAAAAAAAATATATATATATATATATATATAATATATAATAATAATAATAATAATAATGTTTGTTTACTTACCTCCTTTGTGGAAGGGTTTTGCACAAAGTGGCCCCCAGTCTTTTGACTGTTCTTTTATACCTCCTCATGGCTCAGTGTCTAGCCTGCTTAGTGTATTCATGTGCGAGCTAACACACACATTGACTATTTATACACAGACACCAAATTGTGATTTAAAAAGCCACAAATGTGGAAAATGAACCTTTAATTGCCATTTTAACCTGTGTGTCACCTTCTATGTCTGTACCAGGGCCAAACATTCCAGAGTATGTAAAAAAATTTATCAGGGCCACTTGGGCAATTTCTGTTCTCATTAGGATTTAAAAAGGATCCACAAATCTATGTGATAACAAATGGCTTCATGCGATTGCTATCCTTAAATAAAAGACATTTTTTTGGCATGATTAGTCATATTTTCAATATTAATGCCAAAAGTTCACAATTTCTGCCAGGGTATGCAAACTTTTGAGCACAACTGTATATTGAATGAGAATTGTCCCTTGTGCTGGTGGCTGTTCTTAGTAAAAAAATCTTCCACCCTCTGATTCCCCCATACCCCTGCAGTGGTAATCCTCCGGTGCTGAGGGGTTAATACAAGCCACTGGACCTGCCATAAGCACTTGCCAAGAGTGCCAGCTATGTCTGTTCATTCTGCCCCCTCCTCCATTCATAGCAGCAGCACTATAGCTTCCAACAATGAAGAATGCTTTATGGATAAGGCGGTGAACCTTTCATAGTGAATATACAAGGTCCAGCAGATCATCTTACCCACCGTAGCACTGGAAGATTACCTTACTACTGCAGGTGGGGCAGTAGAGCACTTGAGATTTCAATTGAGAGCAGCCACCACCTCAAGGAACGCTTCTCAATCATTCGATGTTTGTACCATCCCTTTTGCCAAAATGAGCCAAAAACTTAAAGCTGAATACTTTTTAAATGCAAAATAAGTTGCCCATCAGCAGCTGATAAAACATAAAAGTTCTTTAGTAAAATACGTTCTAGGGACCTTGAAATATTTGGAGAGTTAAAAAAAAAAAAAAAAAAAAAAAAAGAAACACGGGCATATTACCCAAAACAGATCTTTTAGCCATGGTATGCCATTTCATTTACTAACTTCTTAGTCTCCCAGAGGCTACCCTGCCAGCATTTACAGTTCTGTCCCCTTTCTAGGTGGTCTCACCCCTCCCATAATGTAAAATAATGACACTCACATGGAGTGGGACACCAACTTTAGTGCCTGGGAAGATGGGCCAATCTAGAGCGAACCGAGATTACAATGACTAGGTTTCTGACTTAATAAGTATTTGCACAGAACCCCTAAATACTGCAAACATCTGCACATGAAGGGTTTTTGTTTCTCTTATTAGGCCGTCACACTAGTGTTTAACCAAAGTAAATCTCTGCTTTACCTTTAAGTTGCTCCCTCACTGGCTGCAATGCAGAATCCCATTTGCCAGTTAGGGAACAGAATGGAGTGGCATCTCACAAGTCAAAAAGACAAGTAGACATTTGAAAGTATAAACTAAAATTCTAAATTATTTTTGTAGTTTTGGATAAAGTGGAAATAGATTAGAACACCTGACAGGTTTTATTGCCATCTGTGCCCCTGTTCGAGAGATCCACCCTCTCGATTTGTTCCGTTTATGGTTATCAGTGAAAGTAAAAGAAAATCCAATTTTTGGGTTGTCCCCAGAAAAGTAGAGGGGAATTATTCCAATGGGGACACTAGTTCTGGTGGCCTGGGGCTGTCCATGAGATTCCCTTAAATGTTCTGAGATTTCCACCCACTTCCTGTTTGGCTATGGGACAGGAAGTGCAGGTAAATCTCCCCAATGGGACAAAGATGGCAAAAATAAACCTTACATGTTGTGCCTAAAGTTCTACCTTAACTTTTTTTAGTCATCTAATTTTTTATTTCAGATTCATTAGTGTGATTCGATTAGCATGTACATGGAGGGAATATACTGTATGCTGAAAGGCAACTTCTTTACTTTATTTACAGGATCCCATATGTATAACAAAAAAGGGTCATAAACAGAACCCTCCACGTCCAAAAAAAAGTGGATCAAATAGTAGCAGCAGCCCAGAAACACTTTAAGAGACACTGCTATTCCAGGTCATATAGCCAAATGTCTGGACAAGTTTGTGGAACATGAGAACATAGGACAGATTTTACACAATTGCTTCCAGCAATGTGTACTGTTACACTTGCTCACAATCAGCAAAGCAACCCAATGTAAAAGAGAAGCGTCCTCTGAGTAACAGATTGGTATACCAAGGGCCATGTGCCTCCAGGCTTCAGCTGTATACAATAAGAGCCAAAAGTCTGTGGACATCATAACTGCGAGTTAGTTGGACATTCCATTCCAAAACCATAAGTTGTGCAAAACTGTACAGGGTTAATACCTTGAAGAATGTTCTTCAAAATACTTTAACATTTTTGTTTGCTTTTACCGTTCAATTTTGGCATGGAGAGATGTTCCCAGTTAAAAAGCACATACATGGTTAGAAATGTAAAAAAACACACACACACACACACACACACACACACACACACACACACACACACACACACACAATTTCTCATCATTAAACGGTTGAAAACAAACATTGATTTGACCCCACTAGCGATTAGAAACTTGAATGAATGTTCTTAAAGCCAAACAATTTGATTGAAATTCTACTAGTATATGCTCAATATTACAGAAGTCAGGTTATAATTTATCATCCAACACCGTCACTTATATGTTCTCCCTGTTTAGTTCCTCAACTTTTCAGTAAGCCAATATACAAAGCTCTGGTATGTGGTTCTCACACTCTGATGGAATATTGCCCGAGATAGTGAAGCTCAGGTGTCATCCATTGACAAGTATTTATTATAACAATAATAATAATAATACAGGGTTTTATATAGCGCCAATAGTTTGCGCAGCGCTTAACAAAATAAAGGCAGACATTACAGTTACCTTACAATTTGGTACAAGAGGAATCATATGGTCTGTATGCTAGACCATGGAGAAAAATTGCAGAATCGCTACTTTAGTAGAAACTTACCCACTAGTGAAAGAATGCTGACTCATCAGGCTTTTGTTCCCATCAAAAACATCCATGCCTCTTAGCTCTTGAACTTGGTGTGCAGACTCTGCCAGGCTTCGCACAGACGGAGCTCGAGAGGTATGCTCCATTGTAGTTACATACCCAGAGCCCGCTCCAACTGACTGTTGCATCTGCATCTGTTGAGATCCAACTGAATTCAAGGTGCCATACGATCCAGAGGCGGCACGATTGCGATTGTTGCTTTGAAAACGTTGAAGGGTGCGCATGGCAGGTGCACGAATTGTCCGAGTCTGTACTACCTCTGCTCGTTCAACCCATGAGCCACCACCACCACCACCACCACCACCATCCTGACCAAAGGTTCCCGAGAGGGATCTCTGCATTGTGGGTGCTGCACTGACAGAAGACATCTGACGAGTATAATAAGCGGGTTGAGAAACTGCCACTTGCTCATATCGGTCATCACCATCTCCAATACGTAGTGATCGGAGAGACATAGTATCATAATCTCTTCGACCTGTATAGGCCTTTTCATGGTAGGAGGATGGACGGGAGGTGGAGGAAGAGTATCGTTGTTGTTGCTGTTGTTGTGGAGGAGGTACACTGATTCTCTGTGAGGCCCCAACATCCACAGCAGAGCGGGAAGAGTAGCCTGAACGCATGCCCCCAAGGGTACCATATCCAACTGAGCGGCTTGACTGTAGAGAAAAAAATAAAAATCATCAATATTACCATATAAAATTACATTTTCTCTTTCACTCCCAACACATGTCAACAAACCCCAATAAAAGATCATGACAGAAGACATTCTTGGGTAATATTTTAGCCCAGCCTTCCTCAATGCATACAGCAGGAACCCATGAAATAACTTTCCAGTCTCAAGGAACCCCTACTATATCTACAACTCATAATACATTAGTGTGATGGTCAGTGGGAACAATGCTTCTTTACACTTGTGGTCATTGGGAAGAATTAGCCCCTAACAGATAGCTAAAAAGGTCAAAAAGGGGTAAGTGGGAACTTGGCGAGTGGGAGTGGCAGAAATTGCTCCAGAAACCCCTAGAAAGCCGTGGATGAACCCCGGTTGAGAAACCCTGATTTAGCCATTGTAAACATGGCCTGTTTAATTGTGCTCACCTTGCATACAATCCATTTAGCACCTGATGAACAGAGAGCAGGGGGCAAAATAGAATAGGACCAAGTGTTGTAGGCAATTGTTTAGGAATTATTGGAGAGTGTATATTGGACCAGCACTTGTCTACTCTGCCTGCTTCTTCCATTAAGTGTTCAACATCTACTGCAGCGATTCTCAACCAGGGTTCCTCTAGAGGTTGCTAGGGGTTCCTTCAGCATTGAGCATTTTCTGCCTCTCAGATAGGTTTCCACTGACACCATTGATCTTTTTAGCCATCTTTAAAGGAGGTAATTCTTCCCAATGACCACAAGTGTAAGGACCATTCTTCCCACTGACCATCACACTAATGTAGCCTGATTTGTGGATTTCAAATATTTTCAAACTTTTCTGTGACCTGTGAAGTGTCCCAGAAGATTGCAGGGAGGGAGGGGGGGGGGGGGTAAACTTCCTTCCGGCGCCGCGGAGACCCGGGGAGGAAGTGGGAGCTGGATGCCTCTAAAAGAAAAAAAAAAAAAAAAAAGGGGTATCTGCCCCCCCCCAAAAAAAAAAAAGACATGCCAATTGTGGCATGTCAGGGGGGTCACCATCATTTAAAAGCGGAAGTTCCATTTTTGGGTGGAACTCTGCTTTAAGAACTATCTGCGTATAATTCAGGCAAGCATTTGCATCAGTGTCCGCAACATCCAACAGGTGAAACAAATTCAGGTAGTCCTTATTACTGCGACTTTAAGAACCTGTTGCTATTGCAGTCACATCTTCATAAAGTATTACGGTCAGTTCTCAGATTAAAAAACTGGTAGTGATTAAGACCAGATCTGAGCTGGCATACAAAAAAAAAAAGGTACGCCAGTACACAGAGTGGGTCCTGTCTGCTCTATGAAGCTGTCATAAATGTGACAGCTTCCCACACAGTACTATATTCTGACCCCAAAATGTCCTACTATGTATGTGGACTGAGTGTATAGTCAATTATTGCCCTTGGTGGGTATCATCCCTATAATCTATAAAGATAGGGGCACAACAAAACTGGGACTTTAATTATACCACCCAGGGTGTAACAAACTCAAAAAAAGTACAAATCTACAATCCAAACACTATTTTGGACATATCCTTTAAAAATCTATCTTAAAACCAAATATACAAAATAACCATCCAAGATTTTGTATATGCATAGTCTTGAGTACAAGTTATAAGGTCGACACGTTTCGCAGGGAAATCAGGACCTGGGATCTCAGTATAAAGCTACTTTGGATGAATTTGTTGGCGAGTGGCTGGTGGCAAAGTCTGCCAGGCCCATGGGGAAACACTAATACCGGATCACTGCCCAAATAAAACCAGGTGTTCTATATGCCTAAAAACTCATAGCAAGCGTCTATTCCATCTATATCTAGAAGCAAGCCTGCCAAAGGGGGAGGATATTGGGATATACAGCCCATGGACTGGACTGTTCTTACAACCAAGTGTCACCAACCTGCATTGCCATGTGCATCAGAATAGTGGACCCCATTTAGCTGTTGGCTGGGAGATTCCCTAGCCAAAGGCTAAAGTTAACATAGATCCAAAAAATACTATAGGAGGTCAATACCCAAATATGACAATGCCTATATTTTGGAAATAACTTGTGACTTGGTGGGCAGAGCCTGATGGGGAACAGAGTGATTCGTTTTCCATCAGGTCCACCTGGCTGTTGATTGACAGCACAGGGCTGTGGGCAGATTTAAAAAAAAAGAGATAATATGGATCCGCCTACTGCTGTTCCCCATCAGGCTCCACCCACCCCAGGACAAAACTCCTTGGCCATGCACCTGTTAGTGTGACGGGCGCAGTGGCCAGGGAGGGAGAGTGGGAGCACACCAAGGAAGAAATATCCAGTATGGATGCTCCAACCCCAGTGTGGGCACAGACCGATTCATATACCTGTGTGCGACAGGTACATGAATCGAGTGGAAGCACCAACAGTTTCAATTCTGCATCCTATGGAATTCTAAAGGGTGTCTATGACCCAGATTGCGTTCCCTTATGGCTATCCCTTGAAAAGATTAGTCTGCTCACATTTCAATCTCCCAGTGTATTCCGCTCTCAGACAAATCATGATGTCATCAGAAAGAACTCTTTCCCCAAATATGCAAGATAAAAATCACTTCTTCAGAATACACCCATTTTACTCCAATACAACATAACATTTTCTTCACACTATTCAACTCACATTTTATGAGTGCATCACAGCACTGACAAATGTTATTATAGGAAATGGCAGTGTTAAACATTCAGCTATACGCTCCCGAAGGCCAATTCTCCTACACTCCAATGGTCACATGATGCATGCAATGACTCAGGCTGACATATTTCATCACTCAGACTTATGTATATGCTGAGCTCCCTGTGTTACGCTCTATTCTGTGTTTATGCTCTATAGGAGCCAAAAGCTCAGGGAAGGTGTTGAAGGGCCCGATTATTCTGCTTTGGCTGCATGCCTTAGCAACCACAGTCTGAGTGGAGACCATCATTTATTCTCAATTGCACCATAAACGCACCTGCATTGCAAAGCACAACGGCACATTGTGGTACATTCTATTCTAAAAAAAAAAAAAAAAAAAAAATGATGCATTGGAGAGACACGTAAAAGCGCCTCTGATATATAGTATTTAGCATTTTACATTTATGATCCAGGTCAGGAAAGTTGAGAAACTGGATTATTCTGCTTGGCGACATGGTTTGGCAACCACAATCTGAGCTAGAATCCATTATTTATTCTCAATTGCCCATCAATGTATCTGCACTGCAGAGCACAGCTCATGGTGCATTGTGCTACACTAATGCAATAAATGGTGCAATAAATTTGCTTTTCCAGCCTGTTCAAATAAAGTTGCCTTAACTTAAACGCATATAAAACATGTATGCATCTTTTATATATTGAATACTAAATGCGACTTCTTCCACCTTAAAGATTTTCCTAGTAGCTGGCTTCTGCAATTTGTTTATTTTTGGTCACATACAGTAGCCCATTGCTAATAATAATCTGGGGTGTTTAGGCACTCACCTTGGGTCACTTGCCAACTTTTTTGTATATACGGTTTTGTTTTTCTGATTTTTACAGTGTATATAGATATTACTATATGGTTTCAGGAGAGACACCTGATGCGCTTTAATGTGGTATTTATTACTTTTCTGCTCTGTATGATCCAGAAGGTCAGGAAAAGTGTTGAATGACTGGATTTTTCTACTTTTGGCTACGTGCTTTGGCAACCACAGTCTGAGCTTGAGACCATTATTCATTCTCAATTGCACTCTGATGCATCTGCACTGTAGAGCACAACAACTTGTGGTGCGTTGTGGTACACTGTACTGCAAAAAAAATGACCCATGTCCAAATTTTTAGTGCAGGCTAGTGCTTTTCCAGCAAAATTATTCAAATAAGTAGGCGATAACTTGCAATAATGTGAATATGTATTAATGTGATGCACCAGGTCTCAACAGCATGGATGGGCCCTCAGGGTTTGAGTTGAGCTGTGACCACAGCTTACTGTCTTGTAACAACTTGCAGACATTCATTTTAACATAAACCTATTTTTTTTCCCTAGATAGAAAAAGCCTTGCCTGAAAAACAGGCCCATTTTTCCTAGATAGAAAAACCTTGCCTGAAAAACAGGTAAATTTAACGTACAGTGGAAACACTAGTTCCAACATGACTAAGAGCCTGCAATAAAGATAGGATTTGCAGTGGATTATAAACATATTACAAGATGCTCATACATTGTATGAACAGTGGTAAATGTTACCCCACCCTACAAAGCTCAGTCGACAGGTACTCACAGCTGTCCTTTGATCGGGGTTGAGGATCTGGGAGCGGGAGCTGTAGGAAGCGGGCACGGAACTGTACTGGGTTCGAGTCGTGTAGCTCTCTGTGTGAGAGAAAAAGAGAGTGTTATTCATCAAAAATAAAAAAAAAGGCCTATGATCTCCACAAGAGCTCTGCAAGCATGTACATCATAAAAGCTGAAGCAGCAAGCAAGACTAATCAGGAAGTCTCAGGTCATTTAAAAAACAGAAATCAGATTTTATTTCCTTTTTATTTCAACTAGTTAACACAGCATGAAAATCACCCATGAAAGCTCCCATTAATGTACTGCTTAAATGTTGTTTGTAATTGCAATCTAACTAGCCTTGCCAACTCCCTCACTGCTAGTGTTCATGCTACAGGGGCCTTCAGAAATCTGCACAGAGAAGTGCCGCAATGTTCAGAAGTATGTTTTTATAGCAAGTCTCATTTCTGTTTTTAAATGGAATCTGTCACTAGCCTGTTAAGGGCAGAGGGACATGTTTTCTTGCTAGCCTCCCCCCACCCTTCTTCCAGGAGATAATTACGCTCCCTGCTGTCCTGTTCGCCTGCAGTAGTCCTGAAAGTGTTCAAGGCTGGCCCATGATGGCCCATGTAGGCCCAAGTACTGAATCATGGGGAAGGTGGTTATACACTTTCCAAGGGCTCCTTGAGGTGAACTGACTAGGGGAGTGTAGGATATGGAGAAAGGTATTCCAGAAAGGGCAAACGTTAAATCGTAAAAAGATAAAACCTTACACACATAAAAAAGTAGGCACAGTTCAATCCTGGTTTGCAAATGCTAGCCATGAGACCAGATTCCAAAGGCATTAACAAGGCATAAGAAATAAGCAGCTCTTGTTGACCTTAAATGCAGCTTTTAGCTCAATTTGGTGTCTGCAGAATGATTTTTGTGGAAATACTGGCTGTAGCATGAAACCAACCCCAATCACTGGGTTATTTTAGAATTTAAAAAAAAAAAAAAAGAAAACAAACAATCGGCTGGGAACATCCAACACCGACTGATTCTATTGCCCAGAAGGGACAGCCAAGGAATGTACAGTTTGGGGGAAATGTCTGTACAAGTATGTGATTGGGAAGCATCAAGCCATGTTCTGTTGATAGGTACCTTTACACATTGGCCAGGCATTCCTTTAGTCCCAGATTTCTCCCATTTGCTTGGGTTAAGGTGCCTACAGATTTTAGTGGGGAGCATATATGAACTAGCCATAGCACAATCGTGTTCACTTCTATGAAGATGAAGCCGTTTGGACATCAACAGTGCCAGCTTGTCTGGTGTGGCATAACAATAGCATTTTGTTTGGAATCTACAAACCAGTGGGTTGACACTTCCCACACTGGCTCAGCAAGGAGAGGTCTGCCATGGTGCAGAAGTAAATGCAGACATACGATTGCTGCATCGGATTATAGAAAACCAAACCAGGTGAACATTCTGTGGTGTCTGTAGGCAAATTAGGACAATAAAAAAAAGTGTAGCTATAGGGGACATATGCACATTCGGACTTCTGTCACCTCATGGATGAAGGCAGTTGGAATTCAGTCCATATTTTAAAGCTGGTATATAGGCAAATAATTACGGACTGTTGTTCATCCTTAATCTATGACCTCAAGTGAATATATTCTAAAGGAAGAAGAAAGAAGAGCAAATACGGCATTCATACCAGAAGCAAATGAAGACAAAAATGTTTACAAAGGGTTTCATCCCTCTACAGCAAGTTAAATTAACCAAAATATGGTCAGCAGAATACAGCTGTGCACCTATATCTGATACCAAATAACACCATACCAGTATATGCATTGCCAACATTTATAACATTTTGTTAGCAAGAAAATCTCTACAAGTAAGGGGAACTCCGTTCTTAGACAACTGACATCAAAACAGGTGTCCTAATTGGAAGGTTTACGCTCACCTATAGTTAGGATGACAACCATAATATTTGGACTTTTTACCCCTCACTTACTGTCCGAGTGACAGTGGCCAGCAGGGCCAATAGAGGGCATACCTACCAAATGAGGATACAGCAATAAAAACCTGTTGAGAGTGCTAACCCTTCTCGAACTATCCAAAACCGGTAAAAAGGTTTTTGGCAATGCGTAAAAACTTTTAAAGGCAACCTATGCTAAGAGAGCGCGATGGCTGCCATGGCTTGGCTATAACAAATTCTAGTGGCTCCAGTGTTTCAGTACTTGCGCTCAGACATGTATATGCAAGTCAAGACTTCTTATTTTGCCAATTATTCCAATAGTATTGAAGACGGCCAAGAAATTGTTTTCCAAAAGTTGGCAATGACATATATATATCTGTAGAGCCGTCCCCGTAGAGGCCGATGGAAGAGGACTGTTCCCAAAGGTTGCTCTGACCTTGCAAGCCTCCCAACACCTCTGACACGTTCTGACATTATTCAAAGAAAGATCACGCATGCACAAAACACCAAAGAAATATCAGAAATTGCAAATGGATACTTAACTGGATATTGTTGAGATAACAATGGAAAGAAAATGTAGAATTTGGGTCTACCCAAAGTGCAACTTTAGCATAAACAGAACTACAGAGACATGCAAGGAAATGGCAGCAACAGTGAACCTGACGGTAGGAGCCAACAGATCTCAATTACCGTATAGAGTTATGAAGAGACACAGAGCGTGAAAAAGTCATAGCACCCACATTTAAGTTTGTCGAAGAAATGATCAGGAGGTTGCTGTGAGTTATTGCACTTTGCCTTGATAGATAAGCCCTTTGACTTTTGCCCTGCCTAGTAAATGGACTTCATGCTGCTAGCACTTGAGCCCAAGGTTACATTGCGTAGGCTGTATTTAGATTGCATGGATTCACTTTCCTCTCTTCACTTGCTGTTTTTTTTTTTGAGACAAGGAATTCTTTTTTATAAAAGCTGCAGTAACACTGATTTGCAAGGTTTACTGGCTATAAGAGCGGACATACTGGGCATCGCTATGCTATCTGGAAGTTCATAGTTACCCATAAAAATTAAAACATGCATCATATTAAAAAAATTATAATTCAACACTCCATTTCACGATTTATCAATAAAAAGAATTAAGAGAATTCATTAAGGTTCGAGTTGAATTGTACTACTGCAGTAAAAAAAAAAAAAAAAAAAAAAAAAAAAAAAGGTAGAGTAGGATTTGATTGGCACAGCCTACTAAAGAGAATGTTGAGAACTTATGAGCAGTGCAGCAGAGTCCCTCTGCTGCACTGCACTGCCCTGACTGTCCCTCTATCGCAGGTTGTGCTTTTTATTTAATATATCATTCCAGACACCATTTCATTAAACATTTTTTTTATAGGTCTTCCAGGTTACTGAATACAACAGGTCTGTAGAAACAAAATCCTTGTACTGGTCTGAAAAGCAATATAGCTGCTTGTGACACACTGTAATGTAGAGCAATGTGAAAGCAAACACGTGTCCAGAACCTGAGGCGATGAATAACGGAGGATGAAAGGAAAGGTACACAACAGTGATATGTACATATCCATCCACACTTTCCTTCCTGCACGATAATGATGAATACGGTTACATGAACCTTAATACTGCCCACATGCTTACAAACAAATCAACTGGTGGCAAATATCAGGGAGAGCAGATGTCCTTGGTGGGATCCAAAAAACAGGGGGGAAAAAAAAAAGCAAACAAAAGAAGAACGGCTAGAATCTTGTTTCTGGGTCACCACAGGGTTAATTTTATGCAGTAGGAAACCTCAAAGGCAGAGGCGTCGAACACAATTTCATCCGCATTATATCTTAAAATGTATATTCAGCGCAACAGTTTTGGGATATATGGCATCAGCCGTATGGTTAACCTCAAAGGGCTGGTTGTATTTGTAACATTATGTATCTTTCTTTTATTATTCAGGAGTGCAGTGTTCAGGAGTACGCTATGTACAAGATGAAGAGTTCAGGGGTGTATAGAGTGCAGGGGAGCGCGATTCACAGTGCTGGGTTTAGGGGTGCACTATGCACAGTGTGCAACACTAACCCTCCACTTCTCCCCCAAAGATTCGTTGCATCTCTACCCGTGTATTTGGCTAGATCATCTCTCCCTGATGTGCACCATGGGTAGAAGGTCATAGAGGAATTACTTAGTGGGATTTCAGGAGGGGTAGCCTTTACTCCGAAAAGTAGTCAACTATATTCTCTGCAGTTGACCCATCAAGGCTCAGGATATAATTGCAAGACTTTTACTGTAAATTCTCCCCTTTAGGGCTAAGCTGGATGGTAGAAGAATATCTCTCTCTCTCTCTCTCTCTCTCTCTCATTACAGACTGTTTGCAACCTTAAAGCATTGTGCCATCACCATGGTGGGAGGCTGATTTGTACTTTACATAAGTGTTCTCCAAACTTCGTCCCGAGGGCAGGATGTGACCCTTCACTTACCTTTGTACAGCACTTGAGGCACTATTCCTCCTACTGACACCAACAATGAGGCATAATTGCTTTCAGTGACACCAACAGTGAGGCACTATTTCTCCCACTGATACCAATTGAATGAATGAATGTATGAATGACTTGTATAGCGCAACCTATGCGAACTGAATCGCCTCAGGGCGCTTTTTGCCACTGGTGTCCATCTGTGGTATAGTGCGGTCCTTGCCCTGTGGGGTCCTGACACGCTTACAAACACATACACATACAACATACACATATTTGGCCAATTTTATCGACAGGATCTAATTAACCTACCAGCATGTCTTTGGAGTGTGGGAGGAAACCGGAGTACCCGGAGGAAACCCACGCAGGCACAGGGAGAACATGCAAACTCCAGGCAGAAGGTGTCGTGGTCGGGATTTGAACCAGCGACCCTATTACTGCTAGGTGAAAGTGCTAACCACTACACCACCGTGCTGCCCGTTTTATGGGGAATCATTGCTTTTACTGACATAAAATGATGGGGCACGGTTCCTGCCACTAATACCAATGATGGGGTATTTTTTCCTTCTCCTGACCACATTTAAAAAAAAATAATAATAAATAAATAAAAATATCTCACTGATCACCAAAAGCCCAACACATTGTGGACTCTCATTGAAGCTGGGGAATTTTCTACTCACATTGGCCACAGTACGGCCCTCCTAAAGTCTGAAAGGCAGGTAACTGGCCCTTTGTTTAGGAAGTCTGAGGACCCCTGCTTTACATTATTACCTTTGTGAACTCCTGAAAAAGGCACGTGTGTGAATTTCTCCTTTAACTTTAATGAGTTGCCTTCTGGAAACTGTATATCCTATTGGGATCACACTAGGGTTCATTGTTGGCTATGCCTAGAATGGATTCTGGGAAGTGGTTAGACCAGGGACTGTTGCCCTGCAAGCGTTCTGAGTGTCCAGTGCCGAGATCCTGAGGGTCCCAGGGGTGTACCTAGAGAATTTTGCACCTGTGGCGGATCCTATATTCGGCACCCCCCCCCCCCACAACTTTAAAACACCCCACTGTGCACCCCTGCATCCCCCAATATCTTTGTCACTACTTTATACCCCCTCTCCACAACTAAACCCCTGCAGCTCTAGACACCTTTACATTACACAGCACCCCGCACCTCTGGATCCCTTTACATGCAGGGCCCTCTGCCCCCCCCCAGTTAGTAGGCGACTGGTCCCATACTGATAGCCAGATCAGGGAAGTCACCATGGGTCGGGGAGAAATAGATTAAGTTCCCAAATACACAACAAAATATTTGAGAAAAATCTTGGGATAAAAAAAAAAGAAGGTGAATATTGCAAAGACTGGTTATTTTATTTTTAATTGGGTATGCATTTCCTTATTGTTCTATGGAGTTCTGCTTTAAGCAAGAAGGAGTAGAAGTCCAAACAAACTGATGGCTCACCAAGATTGTTATGGTTGGGTTAGGAACAATAGGAAGACAGTTTAGAGGAGGAGGACAACAATCAAACTACTGGCTGAAGCTCATCACTGATGGATGGGCACGGCCAGTTTAAACAAAGTTTAAACTATAAAAAAAAAAAAAAGATGAAACAAATCCTCCTACAGAAGTTGTACCTACAGTCTTGCTCCTACATCAAAAGTGAGGAATTTACACAAGATCTTTCAGAAATGAAAAGCAGGGGGCAGAGAGCCAAAGTTACATAAGTAAGGAGAGCTCTAAGAGCTGATTGCAGGGATGAGACACACCTTCCTTCACACAGCACACAGGAATTCTGTCAATCACAACCTAAGCCCTCCCCTGTCACCATTTTTCTCTTGGTGTCAGGAAAACTTATCAGAAGTGACTTATGCCGATAGAGGAACGTGGCAGCGGACAGAAATGACACTTTGTACTCTGGATTGAGACAAGCATACACTATAGAGGGATATGCTTTGTTCATATTTCATGTCTGAGAATTACGACGACTTTAAATCCACCAAAAATTGTTTGGAAGTATATGCATGGCTTTCAAGCATCAGCATCTCTTGGACTTTACTGGCTTTAGAGGAAATCCCCAAAGCAATACAGCAGACACAGGAAAGTAAATAGAACAATGACACTCAGGCATGTTTACTGTTAATTCGGCTCATAGAATAAGGCTAGCCATACACGTATAGATTTCTTCATCCACACTAAACAGTCAACGATCTGAAACATATGGAATCTAGACTAGAGGATCAACACGACAGCCAGGAACCTAGCTTTTTTTATTTATTTATTTTTTTAAATTATCCCTCTTAACCACTTCAGCTCCGGAAGGTTTTACCCCCTTCCTGACCAGGCATTTTTTGCGGTACGGCACTGCGTTGCTTTAACTGACATCCCCAATCATTTTTTTTTCCAAAAATCGAATTTCTTTATCAATTTAGGCCAAAATGTAGTCTGCTACATATGTTTGTAAAAACCCCAAAAAGCGTATAATGATTGGTTTGCACAAAATTTATAGTGTCTACAAACTATGGGATAGATTTATGGACTTTTTTTTTTCATTGTTTTTAGTAATGGTGGTGATCAGTGATTTTTAGAGGGACTGCGACATTGCGGCGGACAAATCTGACACCAAGTGATGCTGTTTGGGGACCAGTGACACCAATACAGCGATCAGTGCCAAAGAAAATGCACTGTCACTGTATAAATGACACTGGCAGGGAAGAGGTTAACACAAGGGGCAATCAAGGGGTTACATTTGCTCCTAGGGAGTGCTAACTGTGTGTGTGGTGGGGGGGGGGGGGTGCACTTGAGGAAAAGAGATCTGTGTTTCAGCTTAGCTGATACACAAGATCTTTTACACTGACAGAACAGCGGTCTGCCTTGTTGTTTACATAGGCAGACTGCTGTGCTTTTTTTCTTCCGAGCGATCGGCAGGTCCCGGCGGCCACTGTGTTTTGCGCGCACTTGTCCGTACAAATACATTCCTTTTGGCAAAATCTATGAATATTAAAAATATTTATGCGGATATGCGTGTAATTTGCACGTATCGGCGCAAAATACTGACTGGAAAGTATGTTTTTCAATTTTTTTTTTTTTACTCAAGAAAAACACAATGCTGGTCTATGCACCTGTGTTTACAGGCACATTGTAAACAAAGAAAAAGTAAAAAAAATAAAATAAAAAATAAAAAGGGGCGTTTAAGCGGTCATTCCCTAAATATGTCAAAATACATTACATAAATACACATTTTATATACAAAAGAATAAGGTTTTATTCATTTATAAAGACAAAACATTAGACAGTAAGGGCAAACATGAGCCCATACAATGTAAAAAATACATCAGTATTGAGAACCATAAAACATATTGGCGCATGAGCCACCTGAAATTAGCCTACATGTTTCATGGCACAGGCAGCTTCTGCTTCTTCAGGGGTTCATCTGGAGCAGTGGGTCCTCGGGAGACCAAGACACTAACTACTGTTACTTGTGGTGCCACTTTCCATTGTTTGCTTTGAGGTTGCTTGACCTGCTGTGAAATAATTTACTCAGGGGTACCTTCACCACTGTACTCATGGGACCCTTATGGCATATATACACATTTGGATGTTAGCTGAATGTGGCTTGCAGTGATTGAATGCTTCCTGTTTATCTAGATACCATCTGCGATACCCAGTTGTAATCAGTCCTCCAATGGCACTTGTGTCCAGCTGGTTAAAGTGTGGATAAAAGTCTCCGTCAAAAACACACCCGATGCACGCTTTTAGAGATCTTTTTGAACCGTACACGAATCCCTGAAGAAGCGGCCTGTGCCGCGAAACATTTAGGCTAATTTTTTGCAGTTCATGCTCCAATATGTTATATGGTTCTCAAAACTGATGATGTATTTTTTACATATATGGGCTTAGGTTTGCCCGCGCTGTCTAAGGTTTTGTCTTTTATACATTACATATTTTAAATACAAAGTTTTTTTTTTTTTTATTATTAATGTATTTTGACATATCTAGGGAATGACCAATTAAAACGCTCATTTTTTTAAAAATAAATCTCTTTACTTTATCGGGCTGGTGATTCCCATGATATATGGGGCTGGTTGAGCATTTTTTTCAAATAGGCCCCTATCCTATACCATAACCACTATATTCTACACATTGTAAACAATGGGCTGCATTTTTAGATCAGAAAAAAAAAAATCACACCCCCAAAAACCCAGATGTACTGAGCTTTTTTTTTTTTCTGAAGATCCCGCATATTTATTTGCTTCCTTGAATTCTGGAACACATTCATTATGCCCTGTGAGCAGGCATTGCTGTGTCACACATTTCACAGAGCCCGCCTTCTGAACCACAGAGGTGTTGAGGAGGCGTTACAGTAGGCGGAAACACTGCTTGCAGGCAGCAAGGTACTATGGGATATGTAGTTATTCAAACTTGAAAGTAAACAGCAGAGGAGAAGATGTGTCAGGGATCCCGTCCGCTGCGCACTCTAGTGCGCAGGCGCACGGGTCCGGCTCCCCGGCTCATAGCCAGTGACAGGGAAATTATGCGGCGGCACACTCGCGGTCCCGCGCGCATGTGCAGTAGCGTGACTCACCCCATGTGACCTCAGCGGCCCTATAAAAGGAGGACCTCTGTGCCTAGACAGACGCTGGTTCGTCTGACAGCTACTACCTGTTGTATCCTGTACCTTGATTCTTGAAGATTGTCTTACCTGTTGCCAAACTCGGATCGTCCTGACTACCCTGCCTTCTCCTGACCTTGACCTTCGGCTCGCCTCTGGATCTGTTACCTTCTCCTGTACTTGACCCTCGGCCTGTATCCTGGACTCTCCTCTCTGCTGCCAGTGTTTGACCCCCAACCTGCCTTGGACTCTCCGGCCTAAGACACCTTGTTCTGTTACCTTGAGCCTTACCTGCCAGTGTTTGACCCTCAGCCTGCACCCAACTAACCTGTCTGTGTTTGATCCTCAGCCTGCTTGTTGTGCTCCTATCTAAGTGATTCCTGGGTCCATCCTCCAGCTCCAGTCTTCTCTTCACTGCAACACCTGAGCCCATGCCTGGTCACCATCCTACCGGTGGCTTGTGCCTCTTGGTGCCAACCGTCCCTGTGTCACATTCAGGGCAGTGGGCGCCAAGTTGCAAGGGCAACCGCTCTCGGCATCTTGGCCTCGGTGAGTACCTAGTTCATGACAAGATGCAAGGCATGCAGGGAAGCCAGGAAGTTGTGGAAAGAGATGAAAATAAGTTTATATTGGATTGCCAAAAATAATGGTTTGTATTGATATATTACAATGCAGATGTTTAAGTTGAAAGTATGCTGCGACTTTAGATCGGTCAACATACTTTATTTACCTACAAGTATCTTTAGCCACTTCCTGGTAGAGTGAGGCACTTTGGATGTAACCAGGGCCTCACAGATGCATCCTGGGAAGGTTATATCACTAGTGCTTTGCTCCGAATGATATGCACTCCCATATGTTCCATGAGGTCGACCCTTGAGTTCTAAGAAGTAAAATGAAGATGGATTCAACTGCCCTTAAGCCTGGTACACACGATCCGATTGTTGGCCAACAGAGCGTCAGACTTTTTTCTGATAGGCGCGTGTCGGGAACTTGTCTTGCATACAAACGGTACACGATTGTCGGCCAACAAACACGAAAGTAGTGATGTACTACGTGGAATTTCAGCTTTTTTTTGGGTCGCGTTTGGTGAGCATGGATTCCGAGCATGCGCGTTTGTACTTTGGACTTGTGTGATGGACAGTTGTCCGCCGAAAAGTACTGCTGCCAGTAAAAGGTTACTAGTAAAGGGGTCATATTTTCTGTATGCGTTGGATGCCAGTTCTACTACAATAGGCCTAGAATACACCTTATATGTCCCTACTAAAATATGCACTTGCACACAGTTGAAGGCATGCAAGCCACTAAACAAGCTTGCACAGTATTATTATATACAAGAGCATCTGACTAGAAGAAAGAATTAAAAAAAAGAAAGAAAAAAAAAAAACCCACCACACACCACTACAGGACAAAGTTTAAAAGGAAGCCGTTACTTTCTCATGGGTTGCTATATCAACCAAAAAGGCTTTTTTGTGCCTTTGAGGCTCCTTGGTAACCGATGCGGGCAGAGATTACCCTGAATACACCGTCACTGGCAGAGTTATGGGTCTTTTTTTTGTGAATGAATGCGAAAGTTAATTGGTCTGTATAAAGCATCTCTGGCATTCATGCACATGAGTGAACAATTCCTTTGCCAAATTTCTTGAGAAAGCATATAATTCAAGCAACGGTGTGAGGCAGGCCATTATTTAGAGAAGCCGAAGTTGCTATGTCATTAGGCCTCTGTCCCATTTCCCAGTCAGCCATCTTAATACCTGAAACCTAAATTAAATTAGAGCTGGCGAGCACCTTTATAATTACGCCAAAAGGGGAACCTGACACATTGCTATTTAGTAAACACCACAGTGGTTTAAAGGAAACCTGTTTTGAGAGAACTACATTGGTATTCTCCCCATCAAGTCATACTGATTCGCTTAACACTTTGAATCAAATGATTCAAACATACTACTGGCTGCATTAGTTATTATAAATTTTATATATAATTTTTTTTTATTCTTTTTTTAGGCATTTCAACCCCAGGTAAGTATTTCATTACAGGTAAGTAATGCTCATTTGTAATGGCACCTGCCGCTGGAAAAAGATCATGGAGTTGGGCTTTTGTGCATGATCTGGTCATCGGCCCACATTAAAGTACTTACATACTGTATTGTAAACAGGTTGTCCAGCGCATCTGGTATGAAACTAATCCTAAAGCTCTCCAATGAAAGGAATATCCCTCCTAATAAGTGGTCTACTCCATCAAAAATAAATAAAATAAATAAAAAAATCCAAATAAAAAAGTTTTGGCTAGACATACAATAAAAAAACGCCCCTTTAACTGTAGCTTGGATATGAGAACACCCTACCTTTGAATTCCAATGAGGCATTTTATTTTGAAATGGCCTCTATGAAATGATAGGTTACCAGATACAATTAATTACTGCTATCACTCACTGTGAAATAATAGTAGATCTCCAAGTCACTTTATTCACCTAGATCCTTTTAATAGCCAACATAGTTTTGACCAGCTTATTTGCTGACCTCTTTTGCAATTTGTAATATTTATTTCCACACCAGTTAATTATTTAGATGGAAATATGTCTGCCACAAACTCTACAGTAGACAAAATGCCCTAGTCACACCAGCCTAACCAGAAACACTGCCTTGACATTACAAGAATTCCTTTCTGTATGCAGGACATGAGATCATACAAATAGCTGTATCTGGGATACCAAATGTCTAGAAGAAATTATACATTGGTGAGAACATTGACAAAAGATAAGTGCCACTTGACTTACAAGAGACTCCACTGTGGACTTTTTTTTTTTAATTTCAAAAAGGTAAGAGCCAATTGAAGACATGTTGCATTAGGAAGCACCTTTATTTTAGGTAAATAAAGTAGGAATTGCCATTAACAGTTTTTTATTAAAACCTTCCTCAGCTAGCTTGCTAAAACCCAACTTCAGGTTAAAATTTTCTTTGTTTTTTTAGCATGCCTCAGTTTTTGTCTTTGGGTTAAATGACACCCAGTGTCATTTATCTGGGAAGACTGAGGACATACTGTGAGTACAGGAAGTTGTGGACCTACCATCTAAGGAGGCATCACCATGGCACCCTGTACTATATGCAAGTGTAATAATGCAGAGACCTCAACGCTGCTCTCTGCATTATCAACAACATCCCAGAGCAGATCTGAAAAGGAAGATGACCCTACACATCACATGACGACATCCGTTAAAAAAAAAAAAAATAAATAAAAAAAGGCACAATACACTATTGGTGTAGACCTCCAGAGTAAGGGGGAACAATTGGAGAGATGAGGGTCAATGCGCCGAGTTGGGCATTACATTTAAAAGTATATACAACAGACAACTACCACCAACACAAATCCAAAAACTGTTTGTTAGTTTTTTTCTTTACAATAGAATATTCAATCCTAAATCACCCCTTTATGCCCCTGTAGCCAAATTTATATCCAGAGTGACTGATTTACTTGCACAGATGCAATCTATAAAATTCTGAATAATTTGAATGCAGCTGAATTGGGCAAAATTAAAACAGTGGGTTGCCCTGTTGGCAAAATTTGATTTGAAAATTAGAGAGTTTGCAGCCAAAACGGTGACAACAGCCATTCAGATATGGTCACTGTTCGGGTATTCTGAAAGCCACGGGAGCAGTGGCTGACAATACAAGCTGGCAGGGGAGATTTATTGTATGTGACTAAGGTATGGAACACAGGACACCATGAACAAGACAAATAAAAAAAACAAGAAAAAAAAAGAAAAGCTATTCGGCAAAATACAATAGAAGTTTGTCGTCATGTTCAAAACTAAAACACCACAGCAAGCATATATCTGATATTCTAGGTCATTGGGCAGAGCCATGAAAATTATTTCTTAATCATTATTCATGTAATTAATACTATGATAAAGTGAGGCCCGGAGTGAGTGGAAAGTAATGGAGCTAGCAGAGGGCTGGCATGACAGGAGTGAGAAGGGGATCAAGGATAACAGGGTAAAAGTGGGGAGAGGTGGATTGGAAGAAAAGGAAAGAGGAGGGGTTTAGTTTAATTATTGGATAGGGGGTTCCCTGGGCAGATTGCAGAGAGAAGTCTAGACAGGGAACAATTTGCCATCCACCCTCCCTGTTTTGTTGTGTTTTCATTTTGCTTAATTTCAGGTGCAGTGCAAAAAGGACATATCATGGCAGCAATGGAATTAGCGGTGGTGGTCTTTGATGGTGGCAAGATAACCTACGAGATGGAAGAGTGAGGGACTCATCGGTGGTATGGGCCCTCTGGTGTATTCCAGCCAACATGGTTTAGTTGGCTGATGGTAATGGTCGCACTGCGGGTAATGGTTTGTCTCCGAGCTGGTGTTACACGGCTGGAGGCCTAGTACAGAAAAAGGCCCGCAGTGTAGAAGTGGAACAGAGAAGTTGGGAAGTGCCGTCAAAGACAGCTGGGGGGGGGGGGAAGCAACTGATAGTTAGAGTTTTGTTATGTAAAAAGATTATTTTTGAGTAAAAAGGCTGCTGTGGCGAGTTATACTCAATCTTAAGTGTGGTCTCGTTAATTGTAGGTAAAGTTAAGTTAAGTGGGGTTAAGGGTGTATACAATGGTTGGCAGTCACAAGAAGGTGGGACATCTTATCTACCCTGGTCATGCCAGGTAAAAGGATTACAGTTAGATATGTAAATTCCCATGCACATTCCAATAGAGGCCTCAAATAATATGAAGGTTGTGCTTAGTCTGCATTATAGGATATGCGGTTGTGGGCGTCGCTTAATTGGAGGTGCATGTTCAAAATTTTTACTAGTACAGAAAAATACATGTTGATGCTCCTACTTTGCTCTTTGACAAAACAGTGATATAAATGTAATAAACCAAGATAAAACTGAACTAGCTGGCGATTGCGCCTTATATTCCCTGAGGTCTAGTGTAGGTAGTGTCCCTTCTAATCCCTTATATTACATAGTCTCGATGAAATGCCTTTTATAAAAATAATTATTATTAGGTGTCATTTTGCCAGCTTTCATATTGTAAATTTTCAGTTAATTTGTAGCGAAGCCCTTGATGTAGTGAGAGTTCACCACCACACATTGTGGCTGTTCACCATAAGGCTATCTCTTCTGTTCTCCTGAAGAAAAAGTGCAACTGTTGCTAAATATGCTATCCTCTGAAGAGCCGCAAAGTGTTAAATCTTCAATGCACACCAGTGTCTTCACTGGTCTGAAAACCAATGCATTCGTCATCAGCCCCGCGTACCTTTTTCTGAAGCATTACAGTGAACAGACCTCTGCTCCCCTTCCTCATCCCCAGAACTCCTCCTTGTGCACAGGAAGTTGTCAGCTCAAACGATCTCTGGCAGGATCAACCAGTATTTTTTTGTACGCCTCAAATACTGAGTAGACATAAAAACACTTTAATAGGGTTTTCAACAAACCAACATGGAGCAAATAAGGAGGAGTTCATGGTTTGGGTTTACATACTTTAAAGCAATATTAAACCAAAAACAGTTATTTTGCAGCTCACCAATTCTTAGACGGGATGGCTGCATTTAATTTTTTTCAGGCTTTTTAGTTTCACCTGGTGGTGATGTAGCCAGAAATTATTTTTTTTGCTTAAAGCAGAGTTCCACCCAAAAGTAGAACTTCCGTATTAAGGACTCCTAACCCCCTGACATACCACTAGTTTTGACAGGTACCCAGCTTCCACTTCCGCTTGGGCTCCCTAGGCGACTTGAGCAGAAGTTCTCCTCTCCCACTCCCTCCCTGTAGTCTTCTGGAGACCTGTGATGTCCCTGTCACAGGTCCCAGAAGATTGACCCGCCATTGAGAAGGCGCAGTGTGCACCCGGCTGTGAAGCCGCAAGCTGTCACAGCCGGGTGCGTCTATAAATAAATAATTTAGTATATTGACATCCATGACGCCATTTGGATGTTTAATTTTGAAAGCCTTAAAAGGTTTAGCACAGAGTAGTGGGGGTGTACCAACATGGCCTCTGCCACCTTCCTACTGCTGGCATCCAGCTTCTTGCTAGGATGTAGCAAGATGTCCGCTGCCTTCTTCTGACAGATTAGCAAACCTGGTAGAGGTGGAATGCATTCGCAGCGGACAGAATGTCCCTTCCATTACATTACATTATCCAACAGGTTCGTTAATCTGATAGAACACCAGATCACTAGACAAGAACAGAGGGAGAAAAAAAAAAAAGCCTTAAAAAAACCAATACAGCCAACACATCTAATGATTGGTAAACTGCAATATGTTAAAAGTTTGGTTTTGGGTTGAATACTGCTTTAATGTAAAGTCAAACATTTGGGCTTCATTAGACAGTGCTGTAAAACTTGTGGTGAGCCCTTTGCTATGGAGCACTCCCACCTTGTATCCGTTGTGCAAATGTCTACTACACAGAGTTTCACTGTCTTGCATTACACAGTGAAATAAGAATCACTCTTGTGGACAACTATAGTCGGGGAATATTAAATGATGTTATGCAAAAAGAAAAAATATATAATTTACATACACAAATATCTGCTCTGCCATACAGGAAAACGAACAGACGGAAAATAGCCTGTGTGGTCTAGGAAATTTAGAGATCAACTTCAGTCTTACAGCAGCAAAAAAACAGCACATATACTGTAGAGGTGTTTGTGCAAAAATATAAGGAGAGTCTATTCTGAAAGTCACATAGTGTACTATTTTTGCTTCAGTCTGTATTGTCCGGTGTTGGGATGTCTGAACCTCATCCTTTCACGTGCATGCAGGAACGTGTATAGTGGATTAGAAGTTCAGTAGATAGTAAGGGACAATTCTGTCTGAAAAGGTTTCCATCTTTCAGCACTCGTTTCCATCTGTCAGTTCATTTATAAACAGGTATACCAGCCTTACAGATTTGAGAGAATCATTATTTCCTTGCGTGGGAAGAAATCATTCCCTTATATAGAGGTGGCCGCAAGGATTTGTGGTTTGGATTTCATTCAAAGACTTGTTAGTTGGTTTTAATTGCTGAAAGAATGTATATTACATTTTAGTGAAAGGCTTTTTTATTTTATTTCTCTTCATTAGTAGCGGGTTTTGACACGTTACTGTATGCATTTACACTGATCAGCTATAACATTATGACCACCCACCCAATACAGAGGTCCCCCTTTCCAGTGGAAGGTGGCACCCGGGTGCCACCCCCTCTAGCCACACCAACCCCTATATGATGAGATGGAGCTCATGGTTACCAATGAATCTATCCAACGCCACCCCCTATTCATGCGTCCGGCCCCTTTCAGGACTACGGGCTCCTGAATTACAGCGGCACGGGGTGTTTTTTTGAAGTATCTGATTAGAGCCATAGGCTTCAAAATGGGGTGGGCTTGTGGCGCAGAGCATTGCATCATGAGCCCCTCCCAGGTGTTGCAACAGCAAATTAATCGTCGCTATTGAAACACTGATCCTCAATCTGGCCAAACCTGTTTACCGATTGGCCAAAAAAGAAAGGGAGTCCCAATTGTCCACCGAGGAGGGAGGAAACGGAAGCCGCCGCGATGCCCGTGGAGAGCAGGGGAAGGGATGGCAGTCCGCAGCCGCCAAGCAAGGGAAGCTGCTGGGGAAGCCCTGCCCAACATAGATAAGGTAAGTGCTCCAGACGTGACCAACGAGGGGGGGGGGGTGGTTCTGTTTGCTGCCCCCCCCCCCAAAAAAAAATGTGATTGGGTAGTCCGTACAAAGTGTAGCTTTACGCAATTAAGCTCTGGGGCAAATGCACGTTGCAAAGTGCACAGTCTATTTGTCCTTAGTAAATCAACCCCATAGAGTTTGACAGGCTATATGTGACACATGTGCCCCCCTCCAGCAGCTAAACACTGGAGCTAAATGAGCAGTGTGCATGGAGCTTTAATGTTGCACAATGTGCAAAACACAAAAATTTAGGGAAGTATGCACCCCAGAGACGAATGCTTGGAACACAAGAAGTCTGCGTTATGGGCATTCTACCCTGGGTGCATACTGCCCTAAACGTTGTACCACTAGGTGCACTGTCCAGTCCCATCCAGCCACAGCAGCTGTCAGATTCTCATAGTGTTAGGCTGCCAGCAGTGGGGCTAGATTTGACACCTGCGCCCTCCGCCCGCATCTAAATGCCAGAGCACCGTGAATCGGTGTTCTGACGAGAAAGATCCCCCATCGGATAATGTCCACACTATACTGTGCAGGTGCAGCGTTTGCGCAGTACAGAGGTTCGCGACAAGACACCGGATCCAACATGCCCATTATGCATGGGGCCTAAAGAGAAACTTTTAGAACAGGGAATTGTCTGTGGTGGTGTGTGTGATACAGTAGTGGCATGCATGAGAGGGGGAACACAAAAGTTTTTACTGACTTTCCCAGCTAAATTTGGGGGACCGGTCCTTTTCAACAGAGCAGCATTGAGCAGTGTGGGTGGCATAAATGGTAAGTTCCATCTTCTGTACAGATATGGCTTTGGATTAAGTAATGTTATAACTTGACAGGGTTTCTAAGCTGTAGCCTATAGATATGATTAGCCACCTGGGATAGTATGGGGTTTCTACCTGAAAGGAATAAAAAAAAAAAAAAATAATAATCTTTGCCACAGAATGAAGAAAGCGCAATTCTCAAGTTTGTACGTGCCGAATGCAAAAGGCAGATTCTACATTCAGTAGAACAGTATATGAACAGGAAACTGAAATTATAGGAGGAACATAATCACCCTCTGCACAATTATTTCACACCTGGCTTCTTTTACTGGCACCATCACCCCATGGCACAGAGGCGGGAGGAGCAAACTTTTATCATTAAGCACAGTACAGTTTTTGTTTTTTTTGGCAGAAATTATGAAAATTATAAACTGAGATATGACAAGAGCACTTCTCTAGAATAGAAAAAAAAAAAAAAAAAAGAAGGAAAGGGAGAGAGTTTCCATTTCCCATCTGAGTTTTGGAGAGGGGCTAAGTGGCAAATAACTACGTCTTCCCTTATTCTGTAGAACAATTTATTTATTTAGGCTCCAGATTATCTAGTCTGGAATGTGGTTAGGGAGGTTGCTACTTGTGTCAGGAATGATGAAGAGCACATTAAGAAGGTTAAGATTGGAGGTTGGCAAAGTCAGCGGGCTTACCAACTTCCACTCATTACCAGACACGGGTGCAAATCTTGAAATTTTATCCCTGGACATATCTCTGCTTTTCAGCACTTGCCAGCTTTAAATCATTGTTTTTCCCACTTCTGAAATACATGTGGGTGAATTCTTATTTGCCATAGGATTTGTAATTCTGTCCAGACTCTTGTGATTCATACACTTCTGCCAGATAGCGGAGCTAGGAGAGGGAAAAAACGCTTCCTTTGATAGGGTTAATAAATACATTGGTATCACCTCCCTGCCCTCAGCCTTCTGATTAGATAATTAAAAGGAGCAGCAACAAACTGATAAGTCATTAGCTCTGCTCACTCTGCTTTTCCTACTGTCAACATGCTACCTGATCGCACATACTGTACAGAAAAGTCTTATTGGTTCCTAAATTGACCCCACTTGCAGTCTGCCATACTGAGGATTTGAGAAAAAAAAAAAAAGGGATACATGTTGCCTTTGAGCGTTTCTGCAGTGCTTGCCACGTTTTTAGACACGCATTTTTACTGCAATTTTTTTTTTACACTGTATATAGCTGGTTGCTAAGGAGGGGGCCGGGAAGCCGTCCCCTTCTTAGCAACCAGCTATATACAGTGTAAAAAAAATAAAAAATAATACGCAAATCGCACTTAGTACTTGGGTTTTGGATGCGGGTCCATTGAATTCTATTACATGCAAAACGCTGCATTTTGCAGGAAAAAAAATCTGACCCTTTCCAAAAATGCATTGATGTGAACATGTTCCATAGGAACCCATGTTAAAAAAACTTCTCTGCATTTCTGCAAAATGCATCAAAAAACGTATTAGTGTGAATAGAGCCTTAAAGCAGGTTTTCCCAGTCAGGTCATTAGTAGTATAGCAGGAAAGGTTTTCCTTTGGCATCTCTTCCAGGAGTGCTGGCTCAAGGTCAGTGGAGGATCCTAAGGGGTAATTAGTATGATTAATTGTTTCTGATGCCTAAACTGGATTAACAGGGAGGTCATACCGATTACCCCAGAGGATCCCTCATAGTCTACAAGTCCAGTACACACTTTGTTCATCCCTACTAAGCACTGAGGCCCTTTCAACCCCCAAAATCTGGGATTCTAGGTTCTGTCTTTGGTACTTTCCACCTTGCACGTCCATTGTTATACGGAGAATGTCAGAGTCGGGGGGGGGGGTGTATATGATTGTACTAACAGATATACTGTAGATAAAATAAATACACATCTGCTTGGTCTTGCTAAGAGCTCTCAAAGTTTCTGGAGTCCTTGTACTAGTTGAATAATGGCACCATTAAAAACTCATAACCAGGGCCAGCTTCTGAAAGATTTACGGTGCCTTGCAGAAGTATTCACCCCCTTGGCTTTTTACCCATTTTGTTACATTACAGCCTTTAGTTCAATGTTTTTTTTAATCGGAATGATATGTGATGGATCAGAACACAATAGTAAGTTGGTGAAGTACAATTAGAAAAATATATACATAAAACTAATTTTTCAGAAATAAATAAAAAAAAAAAAATGATAATTGGCTTGTGCGTATGTATTCACCCCTTTTGTTATGAAGCCCATAAAAAGCTCTGGTGCAACCAATTACCTTCAGAAGTCACATAATAAGTGAAATGTCCACCTGTGTGCAATCTAAGTGTCACATGATCGGTCATTACACATACACACACCTTTTTGAAAGGCCCCAGAGGCTGCAACACCTGAGCAAGAGGCGCCACTAACCAAACACTGCCATGAAGACCAAGGAACAAGTACGGGACAATGTTGTTGAGAAGTACAAGTCAGGGTTAGGTTTAATAGGTTATAAAAAAAAAAAAAAAAAAAATGTATATTATATATATATATATATATTATATATATATATATATATATATATATATATATATATATATATCTCCAAATCTTTGATGATCCCTAGGAGCGCCATCAAATCTATCATAACCAAATAGAAAGAACATGGCACAAGAGCAAACCTGCCAAGAGATGGCTGCACATCAAAAAACACACGGACCGGGCAAGGAGGGCCTCAGAGAGGCAGCACAGAGACCCAAGGTAACCCTGGAGGAGCTGTAGAGACTGGAGTATCTGTACATAGGACGACAATAAGCCGCACGCTCCATATAGTTGGGCTTTATGGCAGAATGGCCAGAAGAAAGCCATTACTTTCAGCAAAAAACAAAATGGCACATTTTGAGTTTGTGAAAAGGCACGTGGGAGACTCACAAAATGTATGGAGGAAGGTGCTATGGTCTGATGAGACTAAAATTTTACTTTTTGGCCATCAAAGAAAATGCTATGTCTGGCGCAAACCCAACACATCACCCAAAGAACACCATCCCCACAGTGAAACATGGTGGTGGCAGCATCATGCTGTGGGGATGTTTTTCAGCAGTCGGGACTGGAAAACTGGTCAGAGTTGAAGGAAAATGTATGGTGCTACATACAGGATATTCTTGAGCAAAACCTGTACCACTTTGTGTGATTTGAGGTTAGGACGGGGGTTCACCTTTGAGCAGGACAATGACCCCAAACATATCTGGACCATGCAATGGCCTAGTTCATATCCAGGATATGCAGCAAAGTATTATTTTTTAACACTCGTGCACAACTCCCTATGGTTACACTGTACTACTGTAATAGTAACATTTTCAACAAACATTTTTTTACTCTTTTGTACAGTCCCTTGTGTTTACACTTTATTATAATAAATGTAACATTGCATATAAAATAATAGCATACAGCTGACAAGTAACTTTCCCACCATCAGTAAATATTACTTTGCAATCTCTGTCAGAATAACAGCATTAGGAGCTATATACAACGGGCTTGGGTCATCCTGGAGTCTGTGGCATTGCTTGTCTGCTTCTAAGATGGCACTTGCAGGTTCTTGCGCACATAAAACTTTATTTATTTCTTACAATTTAATGCTCATCTCTGATGCACAGTAGAGGTGTCTGCACAGACCACGCTACACTCCTTCTCAGCCCTATTTTACAACATTGGCAAATCTAGTCCTTCACACATCATGATTGATCCAGGCTCTCACATATCCATAGTGACTTCCACATACACACCCAAACACACCCACACACAGCTGTGTCTCAGACTTTGCCTCTATTCATGGGGGAGTTCCCAGAGAACAAACTCTCATTGCTGATAACAAAGTGAATGATTTGTAGAGGCGGGAAGGAGGGAGGGAGCCATGGCGGGTGTATCTGTATGAGTCTCAACAAGAACCTTTTTACTACAAATAAGCGTCCATGCATTCTTGTCTCTGTGTGAGAGTATAGGACAGATCATCTGTCACCTCAAATCTGCAGCCTTCAGAAGGACTACAGAAAAAAAAAAACAAAAAAAAAACAAACACACAACCACAGAATTGCAAACCAGTGTTCATTACAGAATCTGTGCACCCAAAATCTGAGGTTTCAGCTTTCAGAGGTTGCTGGTGGATGTAACATCTTAGTTCTATCTTTCATGCATATGGGTGTATGAAAATGTAACAAGTACGCAGGATATTGCTAGCAGAAGCTGGCCTCAAAATTTTGCTTAAAAATTAAAAAATGCTCTGAACATTGTTTGCATGGAATGTTTGACTAAGGTTTACATGCATACAAGTGTACAGGGTTTATGCAGCCCACTGCTTGCCAGGACGCAGGTAGCTGTTGCCTCCCAGCAGCCTCAGTTGCTGAAACAGACGGCTTTTGCTTCATAGCATCCGCTAGTGGTACTGCCTTCTAGGATTCAGGCCCAAAACTTTTAAAAGGCACACAGCAAAGAAAAAAATAAAAAATAAATAAATAAATAAATAAATAAATAAATAAATACAGTCCATACACAGAACCTCAGATTAAGATTTTTTTTTTTTTTTTTTTTTTTTTTAAGTGATCTGAAGGCAGCACCGTTTTTGCATATATTTTGGAGGAGAGGACATTCAAATGCAAAAAATAAAAAATAAAAAAATAAAAAAAAAAACACTGCAAAATGGATGAAATCAAACATTTACATGTAGCCATTTCCCACTTTGTATATAGTGCACAGACATCACACACAGTGTATAGGAAACTGAATGAAATCAATGTGCAGTTCTGCATGAACGTGATCACACCCTATAATTATCTACACTTGCCTCCTTTTCCTGGCACTGTACTGCCATGGCACACAGCAAACCAGAGCAACTCTGTCATCAAAAGAACAGATCATAGGGAGAGATTAAAACAATTGACCTCAAAGAGCTATTAATACAACCACACCCTTACTGTATGAGCATGCAGACTGACACAGGTGAATGCTACCGCCGATAGATGCCTCAATAACCAAAAAATGTCAAATGGGTGCACTGCCACATGTGCAAAAACACCAGACGTGAATACACAAAACAGCATCACATGGGGGTTGATTTACTAAAAAGTAAACAGACTGTGCACTTTGCAAAGTGCAGTTGCACTCTGCAAGGGCAGTTGCTCCAGAGCCTAGTAAATGAGAAAAAAACTTCACTTTGCAAAGAATATGGAAAAAAAAAAAAAAAGGGGTTTTGCTTGCACATGCATGATTGGATGAGGGAAACCAGCAGAGCTTCTGCTCATTTACTAAGCTCTGGAGCAACTGCTCTTACAGAGTGCAACTGCACGTTGCAAAGTGCACAGTCTATTTGCCTTTAGTAAATCAACCCCATACTGTGCTAAAAAAAATAAAATAAAAAAAATGGTCCCTTTATACACTTCTCCATTTAGACTTTGTCAGCTGTAGTCTACATTCACCCAGGCGATTAAGGCTCTTGCGAATTGTAGAGGCAGGCCCCATTCACTATATTGACAGGTTTATCTGCATTATCTGCACAGCCAGCGATTACCTTGGCATGTATTATACAAGAAAGGCAGAGAGGGTCCACTAAGTAAATACAGCAAAGGGATTATAGCGGTGCAAAGGTAATGTACGAAGGTCGGGGTAGACTCACAGTTCAAAGCTCATAATACTCATTAATTTAATAAAACAATTTTTATTACATATAAATAGTAAGTCTTAGTAGACTATTCCGACATGTTTCGCCATAACAATGGCTTCCTCAGGGTATGTCTACTTTGCGTACTTGATGTGTCTATTGAGAAGGAAGGTTTCATAATTAGTTTCATACTCAATGGGAGAGGAGATTGGAGCCAATTAGTTAAATAGATAACAATAAGGGAACAGATGGAATATAGAGTGAAATATCTCCAATTATCAACACAAGGGAAGTGCTAGAGCCCCTCCTTCCCAAGATGGAGGAAGGGAAGGGAGAGAGAACATCCCCCTAGGAGGTCTCCCCAGACTTACCCCATTCAGGGCGCGGATCAGATTCAGCCGTGGCCACAGGGCGGGGTGGTCATATAGGGTGCCTAAGATGCCTAATAGAAGGCGGAAGTCACCAGGTTAAGCATACGATATATTAATCTAGTTAAAAAGGGGTAAACCAAGTAAGTATAAAAAACAAAAAACAAAAAGCAACAAGAAGTAATTTAAGTAGTGTTGTGAGTCCATGGAGGATTGATTCCTGGACGTAACACCATACACTACATGAAGGACAATGTCTCAAATGATTACTTACAGTTCGTTTGTTTGAAAAAAAAGAAGGAAAAAAAAATTTTTTTTATTGAAGTAGAGTATAAAAAATATATGTGGAAAGAAACCAGGGGATTCTGAGAATTGACCAGAATAAACACAGGAGGCACCTGTAAAGGCAATGAAAAAGACAGGAGATTGTGTTAGTGAATAAAGAGTTAATTAGAGTGAAGGAAAAGGAGTTGGATTTGGGTGAAAATTAAGAATGGAAATTAATTACCTGTTTGTAAAGTATGAAATACAAAGAGTGGGTCCCAGTTCCGCCTGTGACATACAATCACAGGTGCCCTTGAAGTAAGGGAGGACGGAAAAGATGTCCAGTCAGTCAGGGGTCCGCAACCGGCTAAACAGGAAAGGTAGTAGTAAGATAGCTCTAATAAGTATTCAGTAAGCCAAGAGAATACCGAAAAAGAGTAGAGAGAAGATTAGTTGCTTACTTGAATTCAAACGAATGTGATGCGTCAGGTGCCTCCAGAGTCCTGTGGTGGACTGAAGTTTGAGGCTGGTTTAAATGCCGCCTTCCAGATTGAGAGGGCGTAGAACCGCCTCTCAATCAGCGGACATAGGAGCCTGAGCGCATGCGCACAGTGCGTCACGGCCTGGGAGCTCTACAGAATGTAAGCAGCAGGGCTGGCCCCAAGAGTTGATAGAGATTTAGTTGCTTACTTGAATTCAATGCGTCAGGTGCCTCCCAGGTAGTAGAGTGTTAGTCCTGTTGGACAGAAGAACTGACATGAGTCACCAATGTCCCACAAGGGAAGGTACCAGTTTGAGGCAAAAAAAAATGACCAAACTGGTTTTATAATATTGCAAAGCCCTACCCGGGGGAGTCCCTACCACCATGCGCACATCAAGGTTTTTGCTCTTGATGCGTCACGGCCGGCCGTGACGCCTACAGATCCCATAGTTCCCGGTGGCGTGCGCGCTGCGGGCGTGATGAATTCGTCATCGCTGCGTTAAGGTGGGGGTGTTTTTTTACAGGACTGGGAGAGGTCCGCCCTTACATGGGTGTTATTTTAATTAATAAGAGTGACGTATCCGCCCATTTGGTGGTAGGAAGGCGCCCGGGAAAAGGGGGGAGGTACGAAGGGCTAGAGTGGAAAGGAGATATTTCAATTCCATCTGTATTGGCTGCAGGATGGGTTGAGAGAATTAGGAACATTATGTCCTTGATCTAATAATAGTCAAAGTTATGAGCAAAAGTAAATCAGAAATAACAAGCAAATTTAAATTGGTCAAGCGTCTTTTACCAGGGTCAGGGGCAGTTTAACAAAAGAAAGTGTATGCAATCAAGATTCTATACCCATACAGTGTATTTCAAAATTTTTTTAAAAAATATAATAAAATAAGAATTTGTTTGCATATACAGGGCATAATATATTAATTGATTAATAAGCATAAAAGATTTCTGAGCAATAAAGATAGACAAAAACGGAGCAGGCTTTGGCGCATGGTGGTAGGGACCCCACCGGGTAGGGCTCCAGGAAGGGGGTGTCTCCTATTGTAGTGGGATCGAAATTGTGTTTTAGAGCTACATGGCGGTTTATCGCAGTTGAAATTTTCTTTTTGATAGAGGTTTAATATGCTATATGCTGGGGGTATGAAGATACCCAGGTATGAACGAGTACATCAGCTTCAAATCCTTTCTCTAATAACCTTTACCCCTATTACGAACCATTTCTCTTGAATAGAAATGGTCACCCCCTTCCTGGAGCCCTACCCGGTGGGGTCCCTACCACCATGCGCCATGGATTTTGCGGGCTTGTGTTTGTTTAAATCTTCAAATCATTATAATCATAAAAGTGTGACTATCAACTTAAGTTATGTTCAGATGAAATAAATAGACAAGAATTTTGTTTCACATGACTGGATAACTGAAGTGAATATTTACACAGTTTATAGTTGAAAGATTCTCAACTACTTTAGTAAAAATCGGCCTCCGTTCTCTATTGAGGAGATTACTTAAGTTCTTTTGTCCACACACACACGCTGTGGTCATTATGGGGAATTCACACTCTCCTGCTGAATTCTTTGTTTTTTTAAATGGCAAATGTAATGGGAGGGATTGGGGGGGGGGGGCAGGAACAGTCAAAACCCAACACCCACCCCCCCCTGTGAAAAACTGGTTTGGGACCTGAAGCCTTGGAGATTTAGTAGAGACTTGAGTGCGATAAAATCTCCAATCCTGGGTCCCAGTTTTCTGAATTACTATCACACTAATTTGGCAGGTGTTTGCCGGGTTTTAGTAGAGGCCCAAACTATAGTTCTGGGCTTCACCCCGGCAGACAGAGGTCTCTGCCCAGGAGTCAGGAGGGATCTACTTGGGAGACACGTGGGAGCCAGAGCAGCAAGGGGCTGCTAGCTGTACAATCAAAAAAATTGTAAAAACAGAAGGCTTCTGCGTTTACAAGTGACAGTGGTGAGCGGAAGGTGTGAGCTGGAGGTGGCAGAACAGAGTTCCGTCACGTTCCAGCTGATAAGAAGCCCTGGGTGCGAGGGTTCACATGAAATGGCCTGGCGAGCTGGATTTGGCCCATGGAACCTATGTTTGACACATGTGGCCTAAAGGGTAGAGCCAGAGCAGCAGTGCTGCATGTTTAAGCCAGGAGGCTGATGGTCCTTTGTTTGGTAAACCCCTGTGGAGGGAAAACTCACTCATTATTGATTTCTTGAACTTTTTAATAAAATTGTGCAAGAAAAGCGCTTAAATAGTAAGCGAGTGGGGCCTCCGTAAAAGTTCTGTTTGAAGCGGGTTCGCACACTAGAAATAAATCTATTTTGGTGGACTAGCCCTCAAAATAAATTTACAATAGTGGAATTTAATTTGCTGATGGGTGCTGGGCTGGTGTAATCTCATAATAAATGTATAAAATAAACAGATTAATTTATTGTGTGCAAACACCTACGGAAGTACAAACAAAATCTGCTCATAGTAACCGGCTATGAAGATCACAGGGCCTTTTCTGTTCTCAGAAGTAACAAAGGAAGGCTTATCACTGTAACTGTGCCAGCAAATGTATAAAACCTTTCTTATTAACACTTTGTATATAGGTTAACTAGTTCCTTCCTTACATGGCTTTCTCTATGTTTTTGTCAATGGAAATAAAAACAATCATATTCAAACTTTCCCTGTCTGTCTAACTGCCATTTAGGTCTACAGTTCAAAAATGTTGAACCTTTAGGACCCCTTCACACTGGGGCGGGAGCCGCGGCGACGGAAAAGCAGCGCTATATTTAGCGCTGCTTTACCATGGTTTTAGCCGCGGTATTCGGCCGCTCGCGTGGCGGTTTTACACCTGCGAGCGGCCGAAAAAGGGTTAAAATCCCCAGTATTACCCATTGAAATCAATGGGTAGGAGCGGTGAATACACCGCTCCAAAGATGCTGCTAGCAGGACTTTAGCGTCCTGCTAGTGCACCGCTCCAGTGTGAAAGCCTGCCGGCTTTCACACTGGAGTGAATGGGGCCGTCTTTTTTCCAGGCGGTGCACCGGCGCTATTTTTTAGCGCTGTACCGCCTGAAAACCGCCCCAGTGTGAAAGGGGCCTTAGGGCCTGTGTCAACGAACTCTGAACTTTTGTCCATGGTATCAGTTTGACATCAGTAAAAGTGAAACTTTAGTCAGAAAATTAGGTCCTGCTAGATAACTTCCGGCTGGCCCCTTTTGCAGGTATACAGTATCTCACAAAAGTGAGTACACCCCTCACATTTTTGTAAATATTTTATTCTATCATTTCATGCGACAACACTGAAGAAATGACACTTTGCTACAAAAGTAGTAAAGTAGTAAGTGTACAGCTTGTATAACCATGTAAATTTGCTGTCCACTCAAAATAACACACAGCCATTAAAGTGGTTGTAAACCCTTACAGGCCACTTTGACCTACAGGTAAGCCTAGATTAAGGCTTACCTGTAGGTCCAAGAAATATCTCCTAAACCTACACGGTTTAGGAGAGATTTGCAAAAAGACAGGCACCGCTGTCTACGTATGGGAGCCGCCACTAGCGGCATATTGCCGTTAGCAGCAGCGTACTCAGTGCACCTGCGCGCCGCTGTCTAAGGCGCATGCGCTGTAGAGAGCGGTGCCTGTGATGTCATCGCGGCTCCGGCCAGTCACAGCCCCGGAGCCGCGATACCCGGAAAGAAGATGGACACTGGTGACATCGCTGGCTCCTGTGTCAGGTAAGTGACACATAATGGGCTACTATGCAATGCATAGTAGCCCATTATGCTTTACCTTTGCAGGGAAACAGAGGAAGTAAACCCATCAGGGTTTACTTCCTCTTGAATGTCTAAAAACGCTGGCAACAAAAGGGAGTACACCCCTAAGTGAAAATGTCCAAATTGGGCCCAAAGTGTCAATATTTTGTGTGGCCACCATTATTTTCCAGCACTGCCATAAACCCTCTTGGGCATGGAGTTCACCAGAGCTTCACAGGTTGCCACTGGGGTCCTCTTCCACTCCTCAATGATGATATCACAGAGCTGGTGGATTTTAGAGACCTTGCAGTCCTCCATCTTCTGTTTGAGTATGCCCCACAGATGCTCAATAGGCTTTAGGTCTGGAGACATGCTTGGCCAGTCCATCACCTTTACCGTCAGCTTGTTTACCAAGGCAGTGGTCATCTTGGAGGTGCATTTGGGGTCGTTATGTATGCAGCCCAATCTCCGAAAGGAGGGGGGGGGGGGGGATCATGCTCCGTTTCAGTATGTCACAGTACATGTTGGCATTCATGGTTCCCTCATTAAACTGTAGCTCCCCAGTGCTGGAGCACTCATATAGCCCAGCCCATGACACTCCCACCACACATGCTTGACACCATCTGAACCAAATAAGTTTATTAGTCTCAGACCACAGGGCATGGTTCCAGTAATCCATGTCCTTAGTCTACTTGTCTTCAGCAAACTGTTTGCAGGCTTCCTTGTGCATCATCTTTAGAAGAGGCTTCCTTCTAGGACGACAGCCATGCAGACCATTTTGATGCAGTGTGCAGCGTGTGGTCTAAGCATTGACAGGCTGAGCCCCCACTCCTTCAACCTCTGCAGCAATGCTGGCAGCACTCATACGTCTATTTCCCAAAAGACAACCTCTGGATATGACGCAGAGTATGTCCCCTCCTCTTTGGTCGACCATGGCGAGGCCTGTTCTGAGTGGAACCTGTCCTGTTAAACCACTGTATGGTCTTGGCCACCGTGCCACAGCTCAGTTTCCGGGCCCTGACAATCTTCTTATAGCCTAGGCCATCTTTATGTAGAGCAACAATTCTTTTTTTTCAGATCCTCAGGGAGTTCTTTGCCATGAGGTGCCATGTTGAACTTCCAGTGACCAGTATGAGAGATTGAGAGCGATACCAAATTTAAACACCTGCTCCCCGTTCATGCCTGAGATCTTGTAACACTAATGAGTCGCATGACTTTTCCCAGGGGAGGGAAACATTTTCACATAGGGGTGTACTCACTTTTGTTGTCAGCGGTTTAGACATGAATGGCTGTGTGTTGAGTTATTTTGAGGGGACAGCAAATTTACACTGTTACAAGCTGTACACTCATTACTTTACATTGTAGCAAAGTGTCATTTGTTCAGTGTTGTCACATGAGAAGATATAAAATATTTACAAAAATATGAGGGGTGTACTCACTTTTGTGAGATACTGTAGCTATGGAAAAGTACCTATACAGGTTAAAATATATAAGGCTGCTGTCACACTGGGGTGGGAAGTTAGCGGTAAAGCAGCACCAATTTTAGCGGCGCTTTTCGGCTGCTAGTGGGGCACTTTTAACCCCCACTAGCAGCCGAGGAAAAGGTTAAAAGGGCCCGAAATGCACCACTGCCAAAGTGCTTTGCAGGCGCTTCAGCAGCGGTGCCCACTGATTTCAGTGGTTCGGTGGTTTAGGAGTGGTACACACACACACACACACACACACACACACACCACCCCAAAGATGCTGCTTGCAGGACTTTTTTCACAGTCCTGCAAGTGCACCCCCACAGTGTGAAAGCACTTGGGCTTTAACACTGGGGCTGCAGAAGAGGCCATTTACAGGCGCTTTTCAGATGCCATTTTTTGTGCAAAAAAACTTTAAGACGCCTCAGTGTAAAAGTAGCCACCCTACTCTACAGTTTTAGGGACTGCTGAGTTTGTAGAGGCCGATTTGCCCATCATTTACAGCCAATGAAGCCGATTGGGTTTGATCTGCAACTGCCATTGTGCTGCACATGTGACCAGTTATACCAGCAGCCATTTAATAGTTTGAAAGTTTGGTTGAGGATACATGCAAATGTCAGTTAGCAATCCCAGCATTCCAGGAATTAACTTTTTTTTATGGGTTTTGTTTTACTTTATGATTTACTGCTGTTCAGAGGCTCTGGGCTTTAGTAAAATGGCAGCCTCCAGCAAGAAGAACCTGGAGCAATGCTGGAGGCAATTTACAGCACACACTAATTTTTTTACAGCATAATTATTAATGTGGACTGTATGTTCCTTGCTAACAAACATTTAGTTGTTATAGGTAAAGTTCCACTTTAAGTTGCTTCTGAGATGATTCAGAATTCCTTGACAGGTACCTTTACCTGCAGTGGACATCCTGCTCTGCATTTGTTCTGCTTGTAGCAGGTTTTGTATTTTCATAGACCACCAATTTGGCAAGAAAACAAAGGCCATCGGCACAGGCTCTTAGAGAGAGGTCCAGAGTATTAATGAAAGTGAATGGTCCTTCTTGGCTCCGGTTTTATGAAACCAAAATCCTATGGCCTACATTTGTGAAGAGCTGAGCATAGAAAACATAAGTTAATTGCTTCCTGTTTAATATACGAAGGTACACAGCACCACCATCCACTCTAAGGGTTCCTTCAGGCTCGATTCAAACCTATGCAAGTGCTGGAATCGCAGCGATTCCCCCACCCAAAGTTAAAGCGTCAGCACTGCACGTTTTCTCACAATCATTTTAAATGGCACCCGACGCATGTAAATAAGTAGCGCATTTGCGAGTACCGCAGAATAAAAATAAATACATTTAAAAAAAAAAAAAAAAAAAAATCACTTGGTCACCATGACCGCATTTTGAAAAAGGTGCATGCACCTTTTTCTGTGGTAAATGCAGGCACAGAAGCCCATTCAAGTGAATAGGCTGCCGTGTCCACGCAAACATGGGCCACAAAAATAGGAAAGTGTGAACCTAGGATTAGAGGTTGCTAGGGGATCTTTGAGTTGTGGTCAATTTACCTCCCATTTGATGGTGCTTGAATACGTAGGTAAGTTATGGGGTCAGCATCACTCAGCAGAGCCAGCTTCATGAGATGAGCCCAATGATGTTAAGTGGTGAGGACATTCTTCCCAATAGCCACCAATGTAAGGGGTGTTTTTCTCATTTACCACCAATGAGATGGTTGTATCATTGGTTCCCGAGACTGAAGTTATTGCAAGGATTCCTGTATGGGTAAAAGGTTGAGAGAAGTGGATCTAAGTTTCCTTGTCTGTAGGGAACAAGGGAATGTCCGATTTAATCTGTTTTTGCATAGTTTAGAGCTACTTGCCGTCAGATGAAGAACTGGAGGGGTGCAAAAGTAACACGCTGAGCGTTTTAACATTTCTGGATTTCAGCGACTGTACAAACCACATGTAAAACATCAAGCAGTTTCACATATTGAGGGTTGTCTCCAAAAACAACAACATGGGGAACTTTAAGGGGATGCTTCCTTTTTAAAAACAGTTCAGCCACCATAACGAACAAACTGTAGAAAACTGAGCAGCAGTTTGTTGTACACAAATCAGTGACGGATTATTGCTATTCAATTACTATGACCTACTGTATTCTGGATGGTGGACACAGATCATAGCATCTCAGCACACAGTACAAAGCTGCTGCCAGGAATGCAATGCTTGTTTAGCATTATCACAACTTGCCATTGTCCCGCCCAAATAAAACTTACAGCAATTTCGGAAATGTAATGATATATATCTCGAGGGTGACTTGGCATAATGCCTAGAAGTTATATAGAACTCCACCCTCCCTTCTTAAAAAAACACACACACACACACACACACACACACACACACACACACACACACACACACACACACACGATTGTATGCTGATGACTGATCGGTGGCTGCAGTCGCTGATCAGGAAAGGTTTTCAGGCTTATCCCTTCAACAGAAATCAAGTCGACTTCTATCACATTGGGGCGGTCA